>JBBDGP010001647.1:600000-1005510 GCA_037952835.1 Lithobates septentrionalis | reverse complement strand
AAAAGGGCCGGGGGTGCGATTTTGGTCATTTTTGACCCATTTGGGCTAAAAGGGCCGGGGGTGCGATTTTGGTCATTTTTGACCCATTTTGGGCTAAAAGGTCCAGGGGTGCGATTTTGGTCATTTTTGACCCATTTTGGGCTAAAAGGTCCAGGGGTGCGATTTTGGTCATTTTTGACCCATTTTGGGCTAAAAGGTCCGGGGGTGCAATTTTGGTCATATTTTACCCATTTTGGGCTAAAAGGGCCGGGGGTGTGATTTTGGTCATTTTTGACCCATTTTGGGCTAAAAGGGCCAGGGGGTGCGATTTCGGTAATTTTTGACCCATTTTCTGCTAAAAGGGCCGGGGCTGCGATTTTGGTCATATTTTACCCATTTTGGGCTAAAAGGTCCGGGGGTGCGATTTTGGTCATTTTTGACCCATTTTGGGCTAAAAGGGCCGGGGGTGCAATTTTGGTCATTTTGGACCCATTTTGGGCTAAAAGGTCCGGGGTGCAATTTTGGTCATTTTTGACCCATTACCGGCTAAAAGGGCCGGGGCTGTGATTTTGGTCAATTTTGACCCATTTTGGGCTAAAAGGTCCGGGGGTGCGATTTTGGTCATTTTTGACCCATTTTAGGCTAAAAGGGCCGGGGGTGCGATTTTGGTAATTTTTGACCAATTTTGGGCTAAAAGGTCCAGGGGGTGCGATTTTGGGCCATTTTCATTTTTGACCAATTTTGGGCTAAAAGGTCCAGGGGGTGCGATTTTGGTCATATTTTACACATTTTGGGCTAAAAGGGCCGGGGGTGCGATTTTGGTAATTTTGGACCCATTTCGGGCTAAAAGGGCCGGGGGTGCGATTTTGGTAATTTTGGACCCATTTTGGGCTAAAAGGGCCGGGGGTGCGATTTTGGTCATTTTTGACCCATTTTGGGCTAAAAGGGCCGGGGTGCGATTTTGGTCATTTTTGACCCATTTTGGGCTATAAGGTCCGTGGGTGCAAATATGGTCATTGTTGACCCATTTTGGGCTAAAAGGGCCGGTGTGCGATTTTGGTAATTTTGGACCGATTTCTGGCTAAAAGGGCCGGGGGTGTGATTTTGGTCATTTTTGGCCGATTTCTGGCTAAAAGTGCCGGGGTGCAATTTTGATCACTTTGGACCGATTTCTGGCTAAAAGGGCCTGGGGTGCGATTTTGGTCATTTTGAATCTATTTTGGGCTAAAAGGGCTGGGGGTGCGATTTTGGTCATTTTAGACCAATTTTGGGTTAAAAGGGCCGGGGATGCAATTTTGGTCATTTTGGGCCAATTTCAGGCTAAAAGTGCCAGGGGTGCGATTTTGGTCATTTTAGACCTATTTTGGGTTAACATGGCCGGGGGTGCGATTTTGGTCATTTATGGCCGATTTCTGGCTAAAAGTGCCGGGGGTGCGATTTTGGTCATTTTGGACTAAAAGGGCCAGGGGGTGCAATTTTGGTCATTTTGGACCCATTTTGGGCTAAAAGGCCTGGGGGTGCGATTTTGGTAATTTTGGACCAATTTTCGGCTAAAAGGGCCGGGGGTGCGATTTTGGTCATTTTAGACCCATTTTGGACCCATTTTGGGCTAAAAGGGCCAGGGGGTGCGATTTTGGTTATTTTGGACCAATTTTCAAATAAAAGGGCCGGGGGTGCGATTTTGGTCATTTTGGACTGATTTTTGGCTAAAAGGGCCGGGGGTGCGATTTTGGTCAATTTGGACCGATTTCCGGCTAAAAGGGCCGGGGGTGCGATTTTGGTCAATTTGGACCGATTTCCGGCTAAAAGGGCCGGGGGTGCGATTTTGGTCAATTTGGACCGATTTCCGGCTAAAAGGGCCGGGGGTGGGATTTTGGTCATTTTTCACCCATTTTGGGCTAAAAGGGCCGGGGGTGCGATTTCGGTAATTTTTGACCCATTTTGGGCTAAAAGGGCCGGGGGTGCGATTTCGGTCTTTTTTGACCCATTTTCGGCTAAAAGGGCCGGGGCTGCGATTTTAGTCATATTTTACCCATTTTGGGCTAAAAGGTCCGGGGGTGCGATTTTGGTCATTGTTGACCCATTTTGGGCTATAAGGTCCGGGGGTGCAATTTTGGTCATTTTTGACCCATTTTGGGCTAAAAGGGCCGGGGGTGCGATTTTGGTCATTTTTGACCAATTTTGGGCTAAAAGGTCCAGGGGGTGCGATTTTGGTAATTTGTCCCATTTTGGGCTAAAAGGGCCGGGGGTGCGATTTTGGTCATTTTTGACCCATTTTGGGCTAAAAGGTCCGGGGGTGCGATTTTGGGTCATTTGTGACCCATTTTCGGCTAAAAGGTCCGGGGGTGCGATTTTGGTCATTTTTGACCCATTTTGGGCTAAAAGGTCCGGGGGTGCGATTTGTCATTTTTGACCCATTTTGGGCTAAAAGGTCCGGGGGTGCGATTTTGGGTCATTTGTGACCCATTTTCGGCTAAAAGGTCCGGGGGTGCGATTTTGGTCATTTTTGACCCATTTTGGGCTAAAAGGTCCGGGGGTGCGATTTGTCATTTTTGACCCATTTTGGGCTAAAAGGGCCGGGGTGCGATTTTGGTAATTTTTGACCCATTTTTGGCTAAAAAGGCCGGGGGTGCGATTTCGGTCATTTTTTACCCATTTTCGGCTAAAAGGGCCGGGGCTGCGATTTTGGTCATTTTTGACCCATTTTGGGCTAAAAGGTCCGGGGGTGTGATTTTGGTCATTTTGGACCCATTTCGGGCTAAAAGGGCCGGAGGTGCGATTTTGGTCATTTTTGACCCATTTTCGGCTAAAAGGTCCGGGGGGTGCGATTTTGATCATTTTTGACCCATTTTGGGCTAAAAGGGCCGGGGGTGCGATTTTGGTAATTTTGGACCCATTTTGGGCTAAAAGGGCCGGGGGTGCGATTTTGGTCATATTTTACCCATTTTGGGCTAAAAGGGCCGGGGGTGCGATTTTGGTCATTTGTGACCCATTTTCGGCTAAAAGGGCCGGGGGTGCGATTTTGGTAATTTTTGACCCATTTTGGGCTAAAAGGGCCGGGGGTGCGATTTCGGTCATTTTTGACCCATTTTCGGCTAAAAGGGCCAGGGCTGCGATTTTGGTAATTTTTGACCCATTTTGGGCTAAAAGGGCCGGGGGTGCGATTTCGGTCATTTTTGACCCATTTTCGGCTAAAAGGGCCGGAGGTGCGATTTTGGTCATTTTTGACCCATTTTGGGCTAAAAGGTCCGGGGGTGCGATTCCGGTCATTTTTGACCCATTTTGGGCTACAAGGTCCGGGGGTGCAATTTTGGTCATTTTTGACCCATATTGGGCTAAAAGGGCCGGGGTGCGATTTTGGTAATTTTGGACCGATTTCTGGCTAAAAGGGCCGGGGGTGCGATTTTGGTCATTTTTGGCCGATTTCTGGCTAAAAGTGCCGGGGTGCAATTTTGGTCACTTTGGACCGATTTCTGGCTAAAAGGGCCGGGGGTGCGATTTTGGTCATTTTGGACTGATTTCTGGCTAAAAGGGCTGGGGGTGCGATTTTGGTCATTTTAGACCCATTTTGGACCCATTTTGGGCTAAAAGGGCCAGGGGTGCGATTTTGGTTATTTTGGACCAATTTTCAAATAAAAGGGCCGGGTGTGCGATTTTGGTCATTTTGGACCGATTTCTGGCTAAAAGGGCCGGGGGTGCGATTTTGGTCATTTTTGACCCATTTTGGGCTAAAAGGTCCGGAGGTGCAATTTTGGTCATTTTGGACCGATTTCTGGCTAAAAGGGCCGGGGGTGTGATTTTGGTCATTTTGGACCGATTTCCGGCTTAAAGGGCCGGGGGTGCAATTTTGGTCATTTTGGACCGATTTCTGGCTAAAAGGGCCGGGGGTGCGATTTTGGTCATTTTGGACCGATTTCCGGCTAAAAAGGCCGCATATAGTGCTCAAAAACCATCTAGTATTCTTTGTATGAATGAAATCAATCAGTGCCAGTTCCAATGTGGTAAAATTATAAATAAAATAGATAGTATCAACAGAAAAGTTTTACTTTCACTTCTTCTCGTTTGCTTATACTCTGCTAATCCGCTCATATCCAGGACATGAAAAGATAAAACATATATGCATCCATTGCGCAGAGATCATAACAGTTGAATGATAAGTATCAAGTTGCTCAGTTTCACTCACATATTCAATTAACCACGATCGCGTTTTACATTGATCAGCTGCACGGAGCTCAGCGCTGAGGCTGTTTCTCCGTCGCCACTGCTTACACACTGCAAGTGCTGAAAACGTCACAGGCTCCTCCTCCCTACGCATTACGTCACTGCCACGTGACTTTTTCAACCAAACACTGCCATGAAGACCAAGGAACTCTCCAAACAAGGGACAATGTTGTTGAGAAGTACAAGTCAGGGTTAAGTTATATTAAAAAAAATAATCTAAATCTTTGATGATCCCTAGGAGCACCATCAAATCTATCATAACCAATACCGCTAAAAATCACAGATCACCACCATTACTAGTAAAAAAAAAAAAGGAAGGTAAAAAAATGGCAAAAATCTTTCCCATAGTTTGCAGACGCTATAACTTTTGCGCAAACCAATCAATATACGCTTATTGCGATTTTTTTTTTTTTTTACCAAAAATTTGTGGAAGAATATGTATTGGCCTAAATTGATGAAGAAATTTGTTTTTGAAAAACATTTTTGGGGATATTTATTATAGAAAAAGTAAAAACTATTGTTTTTTTTTTCAAAATAGTCGCCCTTTTTTTTGTTTATATCGCAAAAAATAAAATACTCAGGGGTGATCAAATAACACCAAAAGAAAGCTCTATTTGTGGGGGGGGGGGGGGGGAAGTATGCAAATTTCGTTTGGGTACAGCATCGAACTACCGCACAATTGTCAGTTAAAGTGACGCAGTGCCAGATTGTAAAAAGTGCTCTGGTCAGGAAGGGGGTCAAATCTTCCGGGGCTGACGTGGTTAGAGCCGGTTCACACAGGGGTGACTTGTCAGGCGACCTAGCCGTCTGACAAGTCGCCTCCCATTCTGTACAATGGAACCGTTCTAATAGGAGCAACGCAAGTCTCTCCGACTTAGAAAAAGGTTCCTGTGCTACTTTGGGGCGACTTGCATAGGACTTCTATACAGAAGTCGTTTTGCAAGTCGCCGCGGAAGTCGTTTGCAGGTCGCCTCGCTGAGGCGACCTGCAAGTCGTGCCGCCCCTGTGTGAACCGGGGCTTAATGTTATGGCAGGAAGGGCTAAAATACCACCCTTCAAAATGACCAAAACTTTAACCTCTTCCGCTCTGGAAGGTTTACCCTCCCTTCATGATCAGACCATTTTTGGCACTTTGACAATTGCGCGGTCGCGTAAAGCTGTACCCTACTAATTTTTACTTTCTGCTATAAAACATATCCAATTTAAAAAAAAAAAGTAAAAAAAAAAAAAAAAAAATCAAAATTTCTTTATCAATTTAGGCCAATATGTATTCTGCTACATGTTTTTGGTAAAAAATGTCCCAATAAGCGTATATTGATTGGTTAGCGCAAAAGTTATAGCATCTACAACTTCTTCAGGTCTTCCTCTCTGACAGAACGGCAATCTGTCTTGTTCACATAGGCAAAAGGTCATTCTGTCTGCCTTGGGAATGATCAGTGGGTCCCAGCGGACATCGGGTCCATCAGACACGCCGATTGGCTCCCGCTGCTTGCAATCACAGCGGGAGTGGGTCGCCGGCAGTGCACGCGCCCCAGACCCGGAAATCAAAATCATGTACAGGTACGTGATGTTGTGCTGAAGGGCCGCCCTGCTGCAGTAAATGTACAAGGGGAAGTCTGGAAGCGGTTATGTTTTTTAAAAAAAAGTATTTGTTTTGTAATTGTTTTGATTTAAAAAAAACAATTTGTAGCACAATTCCATGTTTTAGAGAAGGGCACACTGCTGATTGCGATAACATTATTATATTTGCAGTCCAAAGAAAAAAGTTAACATTTGCACAATATAACATTATTTCTAGCAGCACAATGTACAATTTGCGTGTAAAAAATGTCTCCAAAAATGACAGTATGACAAAAGGTTCAGAACAATGTTATGCAATATCCTAAACTGATCTGTATTCTGTGCAAGTTGGAACAGGCTTGTCTAGCAAGGCAATGCGACATGTAAAGTGCAGTGCATAGCAACCAATCATATCTAAGCTTACTGGAACCACATCAAAGAGGCATTCTTACTGGTTACTTTGGGCATTTTGCTCTTCATATGTATTCATTTGCGCTTGATGACCCCATTGCTTAAAGCCTAATAGTTTACTCTCAAACAGCGTTTTTTTTTTTTTGGCTGTAAAACAATTCCCTGAAGAAAGAAAATGCATATCTGAAATCATTTATATGTGGAATTCCCATCAACCCATGCACACCAAAGGAATTGCAAATAAGGCAGAGAGCTGGAAACATGCTTGTAATCCAAAGCGCTTGTATATCAAAGCAAATGTCCCCATAAGAAATAATGGAAACTCGAATGATTCGTTCCACAACCATTAATAAGGCCTTCAGTTTATAGTCCATATAAAAAGATTCTAGCAATGTAATAGGTTGTGTAACCATAAAATGTCCATCCACAAATGGAAGCCTGATTAGAAGCCAAATCCAGCAAGAGCTACAGAGTATAAAAGAGAGGCGCCTCTAAGTGTAGCAATATGGTTACATTTAATGAAGGTACAACATTTAGCAACTCACATGGTTGATGATTAAAAGAGGATGCCTGCATACTTAAATGTGCCTGTTCTAATTATCAACCATGTGAGTTGCTAAATGTTGTGCCTTCAATAAATGTAACCATATTGCTACATTTAGAGGTGCGTCTCTTCTCTTTTATACTCAGTTGTGATTGTGATATGATGCTACTTGTATATCAAGACATCGCTTGTATATCAAGTCACAATTTATCAAACATTTTTGCTTGTCTTGCAAAATGCTCTCAAACCAAGGTTTTACTGTACGATTCATTTTTCTCTTTTGTTGTCACTTGTTGATTCTGCAAGTAAGGGCTCATTTAAAGGTGCAGTAGCCCTTGCCACCACTCTGAGAAACGACCCAGGGTGGATCGCTTTTCATAGGGCAGGTGGCTGGGGTGAGGACGACGCTATGTCCCCTCCTCACTGCCTGGTTTGAATTTGAAAAGCCCGCACCACCGTGCCACAACTGCCTGCAGCTGCAGCATGGCCCTTACATCGAAATGCTCTCCAAACGCGATAGCGGGGTTTCATTTTTGCCGCAGCTGTAAAGCAGCCCAAATCATTTCAAGTAGAAAGCGGACAATTGGCTGTGATGTAAACACATTCCAGGCCTTACATTGGTGGCAGTGAGGGGGGTAATAAATCATCAAATTTAATTTATTTTTAAATGCAAGCAGGGCAAGTACCAGAATTTGACACGATATTAGCCTCTTGCTGTAGGAGCGGAGACCAGAGTAACAGAGAAAACCAGGAAGAAGAAAATAACTTTAATCCTGCGCCAACATTCCATAAATTATATAAATACAAAAACATTCTACTTATGATGGCCCTCTAGACCAGCCTTGGAGGAACCCTTGAAATATCTTTATGGTTTCAGGGAACCCCTACTAAAAATTACTATAATCTACAACTCATGATACATTAGTGTGATGGCCAGTGGGAAGAATGCTCCTTATACTTGTGGTCATTGGGAAGAATTACCTCCTTACAGATACCTAAAAAGATCAATGGTGTCAGTGGAATCCTTAGCAACCCCTGGAGGAGCCCTAGGGTTCAATGGAACCCTGGTTGAGAAACTCTGCTCTAGACATTGCTCCCTTGGCCAATGGTGGCTTCCAAAGAAGAGACCGATACTGGATGAAATGTTTTGAACATATAAGGCTGACCAAACTTGAAACTCTATGCTTCCTAGTGTTATTGGATGCGAGATTAATTATGCAGATGTGATATATTCAGAATAAATTGGGTATAATGTCACTAGTATGCATATTACAGATATCCACTCTATCCCTAGAGTTTGTTGAAACATCCACAAATCTAATGTCATAGACCAGTGATGGCGAACCTTGGCACCCCAGATGTTTTCATGCACTCTGCAGTGTAGTTGAGCATCATGGAAATGTAGTTCCAAAACATCTGGGGTGCCAAGGTACGCCATCACGGTCATAGGTAATATAAGAATTTGTTGAAAACCCAAAAGCAAAAATGTCTTATATTGCAGCTTACCAATTCTTAGATGTGATGGCTGCATTAGTTCTCTTTTTTTAGGCTCTCTTTCTTCTATCTTTATCTGGTGATCCAGCCAGTAAGTCTGTTTTTCAAAAGAACAAGCTCTCCAGCAGAATGCATCAGTTACAGGGATGAGACAAACCATTTAACACTGGCAGGGGTGAATACAATAATCAGATTTTATTTATGTAAAACCTAAAAAAGGAAAAAAAAATATATACTGTTTGCTGTAACTGGTTAAAAAAAGTACTAGCTGGAGTTTAGCTTCAATTTGTTAGTCCATCTAAATCTGCTAGTACATCTAACACTCATCTCCCCTTAGACTGACAATGCTGCTTTCCAAAGGTGCCCCCTGTGCGCATTCATCCAGTGTAGGGCACTCTAATACAGGAGGTGTGTTACTGGCCAGATCATCAGGTGAAAACAGAGGGGGGAAAAGCTACATCTAATGATTGGTAAACTGCAATATATTGCTGGTTTGGGGTTTAATACAGCTTTAATGTCATGTGAATTATAGAGTGTTCATATATACAGCCTGAGGATAAGCAATGACAAAATAGACAACATTATAAAAATTGAAGACAACACCCAACCGTATAGTCAAAGCTATGGTTTCTTTTTTTTTGGGGGGAGGGGTGAACGGTGTATGTGTAGGTTTTTTTTTTTTTTTATTATTTACAATTTTTATTTTTTACAAGAATATTTTTTTTATTCTTTATTGCAATATGTGTTTTTTTTTGTTTTGTTTTTAATCAGCCCTGTTGGGGGGCTTTTGTGAGATATCAGGGGTCTTAACAGACCTCTGATATCTCCCCCCTCCCCCTTGAGACAGAGAAAGAGACAGAGGATAGAGATTCCCCAGTCCCTTTCTCTGCAGCCTCAGCTGCACTGAGAATGAATGGAGAGAAGACAGCAGCTCCTCTCCATTCATAAACTGACACATCGTAATCACAGGAGATTACAATGTTTCAGTTATGTGAATGGACAGAGTCAGCTGACTCTCTCCATACACAAAGGAAGGAGGAGGGGGACGGCGGAACGGAGGGGGAGAACGGAGAGGCACAGAGAAGGAGAGCAGAACGGAGGGGACAGCGGAGGGGGACAGAGAAGGAGAGGGGAACGGAGTGGACAGCGGAGGGGGACAGAGAAGGACAGCAGAACGGAGGGGGACAGAGGAAAGGAGGGGGCATGGAGGAGGATGCAGTGACAGTCAGTGGTGACCGATCACCGCTGTATGTCACTAAAGCCGCTGGGGGAGAATCTTGTAACTCCCCCACGCGCCGATCACAGCTGACCTCTAGGTATCGGGGGAAGCATCGGGAGCATTTGCCCGAGTACAAGTACTTGGGCAAATGCTCGGTATCGGTGCCGATACCGATACTAGTATCGGGACAACCCTACTTTGAACTATGGTGTTGGAGAAAACTCTTGAAAGTCCCTTGAACGGCAAGAAGATCAAACCAGTCAATCTTTAAGGAAATCAACCCTGAATATTCACTGGAAGGACAGATCCTGAAGCTGAAACTCTAATACTTTGACCGAAAATAAAATGATAAGGGAATACAGACGGCGCTGCCCTCAATGTGGTTGGGTGAAGTAAACTGAAATAATAATTTTTCATGATTCACAATAAGTTGCTGTGGTTCACATATGTTATGGTGTCCCAATACTTTTGGAAATTGTAGGAATCATCCTATACACATATGGTATCGATACACGGGACCACAGAATTATTTTACACACATGTATTAATTATTTTCTAGTATAATATTTATCACCACCCCTGGCGCCATTTTGTCCCAAAACTTTTGAGTTCTGAGGAAATATTATATATATATATTTTTTTCTGATTTGTAAACCACTTATAGTCCTTCCCATTAGAGTATATTTTATTCACTGCGAGCACTTTAATTTGTTTTTTTCTTTATTTTAGCAGTAGTGTCGTATGCACTACGGCTACCGCCCTGTGTTTGTTGATCTGTTTGAATTTTTTGGACCACGTTTGCACATGCAGTAGATTACATCACGAATACATAGCTTGGGTTCACTTATTATTTCAGTTTACTTCACCCAACCACATTGAGGGCAGCGCCGTCTGTATTCCCTTATCATTTTATTTTCTGTCATATTGGACCTCTTGGGGTACCAATTAGGAATAGGCAGCAGCTCTCACACTGTCCTAAGCGCGGACTTCTCTACGTACTAATACTTTGACCACCTAATGCAAAGAGGACTTTTAGGAAAGGACCCTGATGCTGGAAAACATGGAAGGAAAAAGGAGAAGGGGACGACAGAAAACAAGATGGATAGATAGCATCATCGAAAACAATGACCATGAAGTTAAGCAAGCTCCGGGAGGCAGTGGAGGACAGAAAAGCCTGGCGCACTATGGTCCATGAGGTCAAGAGTCGGACACGACTAAACAACAATAATATAATTTGTAATCTAATTCATATGAGATGCTGTATAATACAATCTGATGATCTTATATAAAAGTTTTGTGATGGAATCTATTCTTTGGTGGTCTGTGCCTCAAAAAAAAACCCCACTATGTAGAATGTTTTTGTATTTAACCCCTTGATGCTGGCGCATATAGCAGCTGCTTGGTGCTAAGGCCCACCCGCCGAGGTGGCCCTGTAAAAATAACTTACCGTGCCTAGAGCATGCTCCCAGCACAGTAGCAGGTGGGTACCGGTAAACTCCCGATGCATACTAGCGATCGGGAGCTTTCTGATCATGTGACCACTGTGACAGCCAATCACAGCAGTCACATGGCCCTAATGTCCCCCTACCGGCTTTTAGAACTCTTGAAGGACTGGGAGGTGGTCGGCGTGTAGAGGTTAATAGAGATAGGGTCATCAGACTGTTGCTTCTCCTATCTGTCCAACCACAGTGCTGGGGGAGGGACAAGACCTACAAATGGTACTGAACTTCAGCAGAGAAAAAGCTAGGTCTCCTGCCCTGCCAGGCAGGGCTGTGTAAAATGTCAAGACTGGACAGACAGAAATACAAAGTCTATCAGCAACCAACCCGATTTGGACTGTCCCTATCCTACTCCAATACGGGAGGCTTAAATTATGAATCTGTTCGCTTCAGGTAGTTTCTATTCATCATATATGAAAAGTAATGCATATACCATCATGGGTATGATGTGTGCCAGTGTGTGTAAGAGACATAGCATTCGCATAATAGCCAATGTTACTATTTAAGGCTTCGATGCTGTGCCAGCCGTGCTGTAGAAGAGGTTTGGTCTTTAAAAGACTCAACTGACTCCATTTTATTTATTAAAATGAATCTTATGACAAACATATATTTTAAAAATAACCAGATATAAAATGTAAATACCATCCCTGAGTCTTTTCTTTCAAAGCTTCCGCTGTCTACCATGTGGTAATGGCAATGGAAAAATATTTTTTTTTTACAAAAATATAAAAATATGCTCCCCCAGGTCAAATACTGCCTGCATTCCCTTTGACCAAAACACATGTGGAAGCCTTGAAGGTCTATAATTGCTCTGGCATCTCTCCAACATTGCTCTGTCGGATGATCCGAGATTTGCGGCCTTCTTCTTCTACTTCCTGCAGACGCTTAGATACAAGTCCTGCTCCTTCAAGCACTGCCACAGACTCGGACTTTGATGAAAGGCCCGCTCGAGGGTTCTCTACTGGATGCTGAGTCTGAAGTTTCTTTTTGCGTCTTACTCTTCTACGGGCTGCCTGGGACTGAGAGCGGGGGGACGAAGATGGAGAAACAAACACCTAAAAAAAAAAAAATAAACATTAAAAAAAGAATTCAGGACTATAAAATTCAATGTGTGTCAGCAGAGTCAGAATATAAACCAAATTTACTCAAAAGGTAGGAATGAAAGTCTAAATCTGAATTCTGATTAACCACTTCAGCCCCAGAAGGTTTTACTCCCCTTCATGCCCAGGCAATTTTTTGCGATACGGCACTGCGTTACTTTAACTGACAATTGCACCATCGTGCGTCGCTGTACCCAAATAAAATTGATGTCCTTTTTTCTCCCACATATAGAGCTTTCTTTTGGTGGTATTTGATCACCTCTGTGTTTTTTATTTTTTGCGCTATAAACAAAAAAAGTGACAATTTTGAGAAAAAAATGTTTTTCTACTTTCTGCTTTAAAAAAATATCCACGGGGGGCGTGGCTTGGCGAGCGACCAAGATGGACGTGTGCTAGAGGAGCTCCGAGAACGACACAGCCTAAAGCCGGACAACCCGAGAGCACAGACCGGGAGATGGGCAAGCTGACTCGGCAGACACCGCACTCCAGATCACGCCGCAACTCAACAGCGGTTGCCGCTGCTAGAAGTATAGCAGAACTCCTAAAGGCACAGCCGTCTCCACGAGGCAGCGGTACAGGCCCCAAAATGGCGCGGGCGCCGAACGATGAGGAGGACTTCAGTGAGGACTCCCAATCCACACAGGAGGACTCAAGGCAGGGGTCGTAATCGCTCCAACAAGCCCCTCACATATGCAGACATGACCGGATTTGCTGCGGACATTAAGTCCACATTTTCGGCCGCTATCACAGACCTGAAATCCAACCTTCTCTCATTGTCTGATAAGATGGAGCATGTGGAGGCCGCAGGCAAGCGCAGGGACAAGGCCATACATAAGCTGGAAAGGGTGGTGGATTCTCATGCTGAACAGTTTATTGAAATGAACAGACATTTAGAGGACCTTGATAACCGCGGAAGGAGGAATAACATAAGGGTGAGGGGGATCCCTGAGACGGTGGACCCAGACCAGATAATACCGGCGCTGCAGCGTGTATTCAACTCTCTTTTAGAGAGACAAGAAGACATGGCCATAGAGTTTGTGAGGGCGCACAGAGCTCTTAGAGCAAGGGGTCCGGATACAGCTCCTCCCAGGGACATTATTTGCTGCCTCCAGAGCTATCCACTAAAAGAGGAAATCATGAGAAAGGCCCGCAGAAATGACCAAATTGTATTTAATGGTGAACACATAATGCTGTTTCATGACCTCTCCCAAATCACTCTGCGAAACCGCAGAGCCTTGCGACCCCTGCTGGACAAACTCCGGGAGCTAGATCTGCGCTACACATGGCGCTTTCCCTTTGCATTGGTTGTGACTCTGGCCGGAAAACAACATATTCTACGCTCACCAGCTGATTTACTGGACTTTTGTGCAGGCCTTGGCATGGACAGAGTGGAATTGCCAGACTGGTACCAGGAGTTTGCTCTCCCACCACTCACTAGAAGCCCTCACTCATCACCTTCCTCCACTCCGGAGAAGCAGTTCTCTAAGCGCATGAAACATGGACGTGGAGGCGGCCACCATTCAGGGACACCTAACAGGAGACAAATGCCTCACGGCCCTCAAGTTGTGGAGTGACGCAGTTGGATTTCAACCCTGGAGGATGGTACCTTACCTTTCACTACCCCACACCACTAGACACAGAGTTGTAGCAGAGATGAAAAATCCTCTCAAATGGCTAACATCTGACTGGACGATGCTTTAAAAATTGATTTGTCACTAGAGGACTGACAACAGTAGAACCCCACTAATATAGGCCTCAGCAAGCGAGAGATTTCCGTGTGGAACTGGTGTGGAAGAAGGAGATGGATCCGAAACAAGATACCTCATTCAGACTCCAGGGCAGCTGTACCGGTTCTCAAAAAATTTTCTTTTTTCTTTTTTTTTCATTTTGTCAATTTAGGGTTGCTCCTACAAGACATTAATTTCATATGTCTTTACGTTTTCTTTGCCGATTTTTTACAGGCTGTGTCGTTCTTTTTCACTTAGTTCCGAATTGAGTGGTTTACATTTTACAAGTCATACTTTCTTTGTTTTTTTTTGTTTTTTTTTCTCCGAGTTAATCTACTGACCGCATAGATTACTAGAGTCTGGTGATCAGGACTTGCTCCTGTTCACGATACTACTAGGTGTGACTTCCCCACCTTGGTGGTGAACCACCCACGAACCCACAAAGTACACGTGGGCCGGAGGTTTCTCGACCCAGGTGTACTACCCAACTGCTTTAGAAAAGTTGTTTCACATCTAAAGTACATTTATTTGAAAATTTTCTCCATTGAAATAGGATTCACTATCCTCTCTTTATTGAATCCACTTCTTTCAATTTTCTCTACTATACTCTACCTTTCTTTTCATTTCTGATCTTTTTGTTCCCATTTCCTCGGTCTCCTGACCAGGTGCGCATACAGTAAGTAACCCTTTTTTTGTCCCCGCAGAATAAGCCTGACAAGCCGCTTTCACACTTACTTTACAATAATGGCGTACTCATCACTGGGAGAAGGGCCTATGGTGATTTCCCATAATGTTAAGGGTTTGAATATCCCGGAGAAACGGGTCTCACTTCTCAGGGAGCTGAAGAAAGGTAGGCCTCTGTTTTTTTACAGGAAACCCACTTCCGCACCAATCAAATTCCCAGACTTACCAATGCTTACTTTAATAGGGCATACCACGCAACTAATGACCTAGCAAAAACTAAAGGGGTGACCATCCTTCTTAGGAAAGACAATCCCTTTATCCTTACTGACCGACTGACAGATCCAGAGGGCCGCTATGTTTTCATTAAGGGCACATATGGAAACAAAATTGTGACTCTGGCCAATGTGTACTTCCCGAATGTGTCCCAGGTCACCTTTTGCCAGAAGATCTCACATGAATTAAAGGGCTTTGCAGAGGGAACACTGATCATGGGGGGGGGACTTTAATGTCCCACTAAACCCAACTATAGACTCTTCCACTGGAAAGTCTTGCATAAGGTACAGAGCTCTCAAAACAATCAAAAAACACCTAAACTCCCTACAATTGGTAGATACATGGAGATTTCTCCACCCAAACACCCGAGATTTTACGTTCCACTCGATTCCTCATGATAGATACTCCCGCATTGACCACATATTCATATCCCAGAGGGACTTGCAGATGGTGCAGGGGGCACACATTGGCATACAGACGATCTCTGACCATGCGCCCACCTCTCTGGTAGTTGACCTAATGCACAATACACCCAAGACAAACACTTGGAGATTAAACTCCTCCTTGCTAACAGACCCTGAATCACTCCCCCGCATTCGTGAAGCTATATCTGACTTTTTTACTCATAACACACCGGATATGGATCCGATGATGATTTGGGAGGCACATAAATGCACGATTAGAGGGGAACTAATTAGGTTGGGGGCTCAACGCAAGAAACAGCAGGAAAAAGAATTGAGAGACTTGACTAATAGGATACATTCCCTAGAAGCCTTACACAAACAATCTCTAGCCATACAGACAGCCACTGAACTGCTTGAAGCCAGGAAAAAGTTGCAAGAATTACTACTCACCAAAACGCGAAGATCCCTATTTTTTAAAAAAAGGGTATACTATGAGTCAGGGGACAAGACCGGCCGATTTTTGGCTAGAGCCTTGAGAGAGGCTTACGCTACCAATACGATAGCGGGGATTAGGTCACCGGAGGGGACCATGGAAGTTACTTCTGAAGCTATAGCGTCTCAGTTCCATAACTATTATTCAAAACTCTATAACTTACCGAGACAAAACAGACCCCCTGCGATATTAACTGATAGAATACAGGCCATACAAGAATATCTAGTTGAGAGTGGCTTGCCACGATTAGAGACTGCAGAAACGACTCCCCTGGAAGAACAGATTACACTGACTGAAATACAGGGTGCTATTAAGGGACTTAAATCAGGAAAGAGCCCGGGACCGGATGGCTATACATCTGTTTACTACAAGACCTTTGGTGACATTTTGACTAACCCATTAGCAAGAGCCCTAAATTCCCTCTCCTCACCCAGACAAGTACCCTCTGATTTTTTGACAGCCCACATAACAGTGATACATAAAGCTGGGAAAGACCCTGCAGAGTGCCCGAGTTACCGACCTATCTCGTTACTAAATTTGGGCCTCAAAATACTAACTAAGATACTTGCCAATAGACTAGTACCGCTCCTCGCGTCCATAATTGGACAAGATCAGGTAGGCTTCATGCCAGGAAGAGAGGCAAGGGACAACATTATGAAGGCTCTACTTTTGACACATGCGGCGGGGACGCAGGGCATCGAGGGCCTTCTCCTGTCCACGGACGCAGAGAAGGCCTTCGATCGGGTCTCCTGGGATTACATGCTAGAGATGTGTCGCCATGTGGGACTGGGAACGCACATGATGACTTGGATTGCAGCCCTCTACCAGAACCCTTGTGCTAGGATAAGGATCAATGGCATATTATCAGACAAGGTTAAAATCTCAAATGGTACTAGACAAGGCTGCCCCTTGTCACCGTTGTTGTTTATCCTCTCACTGGAACCGTTTATTAGAAAAATTAATAAGAACGAATCCATCTCAGGCTTTGAAGTAGCCAACAAAACCTACAAAACAGCTGCATATGCGGACGACCTTTTGTTTTTTTTAACTAAACCACATATCACAATACCGAATTTGATGGCGGAATTCACGCACTATGGCTACATATCGAACCTCAAAATCAACTACTCTAAGTCCGAGGCAATGAATGTCTCGCTATCAGAGGATTTGCTAGCTAAAACACAGGGGAACTTTACGTTCCGCTGGGTAACGAGTGAACTCAAATATCTGGGGGTATGGATACCTTCGAGACTCTCGAAAACTTTTGGAAAGAATTTTCCACCATTGCTGGCAGACATTGCCTCGGACTTACAGAGTTGGAACTCTAAATTTTTTTCTTGGTTCGGAAGGGCGGCTATCCTTAAAATGGTCATCCTCCCGAGACTATTATATTTGTTGAGATCATTGCCAGTTGAGGTCCCACTACACTTTTTCAAGAAGTTACAATCCACCCTCACACGCTTTCTTTGGGGACATAGACGGCCTAGAATCAAATTTTCCTTACTAGCCAGAACCAAAGAACGAGGGGGCATGGGCCTACCCCACTTCCACAACTACTATTTAGCTTCACACCTTACCAGAGTGATTGATTGGCACTGTCATGGAAATTCAAAAGACTGGGTCCTTTTGGAGGGGTCATTGACTTCGAGCGGACTCAGGTTCTCCCCTTGGATTCCCTGGGGAAAACTCCACGAGTCCACACAGAAACACCCACTGATGGGGGCTACCATGAAGGCCTTCCAGATGGTGGTTAAAAAATATGATTTAACGACACAATTGAGCCCACTGACTCCAATCCAAAACAATCCAGATTTTGCTCCAGGTCTGACAGGCAAGAGCTTCCAAGCCCCAGACTTATCAAAACTATTGACTGCAGGAGACTGCTTTAGGAATGGTAAAATCAAAAACTATTCAGAGATGAAGGAAGAGACTGGTATTCCTCACCTGTCCAGGTGGTCATATTTCCAGATACATAGCTTCGTCACGGACAAGACCAAATTGCCTCACTTTCAGAGACCTATGACTCAATTAGAGACAGTGTGCCACAGAGGAGATGACTTTCCCAAAACTACCTCGGCTGTTTACTCATGGCTACAAAACCCTAAATCAACTACAGACGATAGATTCAGAGTAGAATGGTCTAGTGCCTTGCAGAGGGATATAACAGATAATCAATGGCTGACGGCTTGTACGTTGGCACATAAATGTTCCATTAGCACAAAAACACAGGAGACAGCATATAAACTTCTGACTCACTGGTACGCCACCCCACATAAAATCAAAAAATGGTTCCCTGAGGCCTCAGACAGATGCTGGCGATGTAATAGAGAGTCAGGCACTCTCTTCCATATCTGGTGGCAATGCCCAATTCTTGAAACCTATTGGACGAAAGTGAGGGATATCATACGACAGATAACGGAGACCAAGATTAATCTGGATGCAGCGTGCTGCCTACTCCACATCTCGAACTTTCCTTACAAGAGATATAAAAAATCCTTAACGAAGCACCTCTTAACCACTTGACATCCGGAGGCCGTCATATGACGGCCTCCACTTTCAGGGCTTATATCTGAATGATGTCTGAGGCTACAGACATCATTCAGATACCGGCATTTTCAGCCGGCGATTCCGTACACCATAAGAACGATCATAGCGGCTGTTCCGCCGCTTGATCGTTCTTACGGGCGGCGGGAGGGGACACCCCCCCCCTCCCGCCGCCCTCCGGTGCTACTACCGACTCACCTCAGCGATCGGTGAGTCAGATAGCGGATCCGCCGGCGCCGGATGTTCACCATAGAGATTTCCGGCGGACCAGATGGTCGCCGGAGTCTCTATGATCGTTCGGAGGCCGGGCGCGATGTTATGACGTCACGCCCGGCCTCTGCATTCAAAAAAACGGCGCCGCTTCGGTTGTGAAGCGGCGATCGTTTTATTTATTTTTTTTTATTTTAGACTTCCCAGCCTAGAGGTGAGATGTGGGGTCTTAAAATGTGTGTGTCACTGGCGCAAAACTTGTCTTATCAATTAATATAAAAGTGATATTTGTGGCTGCTGCATCCAAAAAATTCTTGAAAGAAAAAATTAAAAGTGCTATGTGTGTGGATGCGCTGCTTACATTTGTACTCTCTATCTTATCTAAGTGTATCCTGTCTTTTAGACATAATCTTATTCACCATCCACCTATAAAAATTCATCACATTAAGCAACAACCATAAGCAAATTATATAAATTATATAAAAATCCGGTGACATATATCACTTGGTAATAAAGTCCCTTCATATATGCTTGCAAATCTTCCGTTAGGTTGCCGTGATCGGCGTGCTCTTGTGTTTGATCAATTTAAAGTGACTTAGTGCTTCACCACCACCTGTGAGATTGGCCACTCACCAGATATTTCTTTAAAAATGCACCTTTGGTTCATTCATAGGGATAACCACTCCACTCAAAGGGAACTTCTCCAATAGTTATACTAGGACCTTAGTGTTCCTCATAGAAATGGATGGAAAACGATCATCGCACAATAACGTTTAAAACTTTTATTTTATAAAACATAAAAAAACTTTGCACTCACATATCCAAGTGCCATTGAGCCGGCACCGAGCTTTTCCAGCAGTTAGGGACGGGTGGGCGCTGCAGCCCGGTTCGCCTGGTGTGTGCTGTGCAACCTCCGTGTGCCGCGGCGAACCGGGCTGCAGCGCCCACCCGTCCCTAACTGCTGGAAAAGCTCGGTGCCGGCTCAATGGCACTTGGATATGTGAGTGCAAAGTTTTTTTATGTTTTATAAAATAAAAGTTTTAAACGTTATTGTGCGATGATCGTTTTCCATCCATTTCTATGAGGAACACTAAGGTCCTAGTATAACTATTGGAGAAGTTCCCTTTGAGTGGAGTGGTTATCCCTATGAATGAACCAAAGGTGCATTTTTAAAGAAATATCTGGTGAGTGGCCAATCTCACAGGTGGTGGTGAAGCACTAAGTCACTTTAAATTGATCAAACACAAGAGCACGCCGATCACGGCAACCTAACGGAAGATTTGCAAGCATATATGAAGGGACTTTATTACCAAGTGATATATGTCACCGGATTTTTATATAATTTATATAATTTGCTTATGGTTGTTGCTTAATGTGATGAATTTTTATAGGTGGATGGTGAATAAGATTATGTCTAAAAGACAGGATACACTTAGATAAGATAGAGAGTACAAATGTAAGATGTGGGGTCTTATTGACCCCATATCTCACTGTAAAGAGGACTGATCGTGTCATATTCCTATTACAAGGGATGTTTACATTCCTTGTAATAGAAATAAAAGTGATCAAAAAAAAAAATATT
Source organism: Lithobates septentrionalis (assembly GCA_037952835.1). NCBI lineage: Eukaryota > Metazoa > Chordata > Amphibia > Anura > Ranidae > Lithobates > Lithobates septentrionalis. Next base: position 985,566 of record JBBDGP010001647.1, on the reverse strand, counting down.
TTTTTAAAGTGTCAAAATAAAAAATTTTAAGTAAAATTAACAATAAAAAAAAAAAAAAAATTTTTAAAGCGCCCCTGTCCCCGTGAGCTCGCACACAGAAGCGAACGCATACGTAAGTCCCGCCCACATATGAAAACAGTGTTCAAACCACACATGTGAGGTATCGCCGCGAACGTTAGAGCGAGAGCAATAATTTTGGCCCTAGACCTCCTCTGTAACTCAAAACATGTAACCAGTAAAAAATTTTAAAGCGTCGCCTATGGGCATTTTTAAGTACCAAAGTTTGGCGCCATTCCACGAGCGTGTGCAATTTTGAAGCGTGACATGTTAGGTATCTATTTACTCGGCGTAACTTCATCTTTCACACAATGCAAAAAAATTTGGCTAACTTTGCTGTTTTGTTTTTTTTTAAGCATGAAACTGTTTTTTTTTCCAAAAAAAACGCGTTTGAAAAATTGCTGCGCAAATACCGTGCAAGATAAAAAGTTGCAATGACCGCCATTGTATTCTGTAGGGTCTCTGCTAAAAAAACATATATAATGTTTGGGGGTTCTATGTAATTTTATAGCAAAAAAATGATGATTTTTGACATGTAGGAGCGAAGTGTCAGAAATGGCCCGGATATGAAGTGGTTAAACGCTGCTAAGGCACTGATTCCACTACGGTGGAAAAGCACACAGGCTCCTTTGATCAAGGAGTGGCTTCAGAAAGTCTCCGAGATCTGTCATATGGAAGATTTACTTGCCCAATCCATGGATAGCATAGAAAGATATCACAAAACATGGACACCTTGGCTAATCTTTAAGTATTCCGCGGCTTATGAACAAATACTGAATATTTAATATGTCTCTGGACATGGGAACTCCTCGCAGTTCCATATGCGATAAATAGGCGCACAGGGGACCGGGGAGGTGGGGACGCCACTTCCTTACAGGAAGGCCCTACTCTATTTGCTCCTCTTTCTCCTTACTCATCTCTTTACTCTTCACTTTTTCTTTTGTCTATTATCTCTATTTTTTGTCCTGATAAACATTGAAATGATGTTAACTCCACTAAATTCAAAGCTAACAGTTGGCTAGGTTTACCGCCTGAAATGTTTTAACTGATCCAAAAGTCCATTACAACAACAGTAATAGAAAGTTTTGATCTTCAGGATCTCCGTTTGCCTCTCTAGCACACGAGTAGGCGGCTATAACTTAAAAATTCTGCTCAATACCTTCATACAGATGTTAACCGATGTATACACTGTTTATTGGATGTACTGAACATGTATGGTTGATCTCTTTTGATAAATGGCATTGTTTGATAAGCTTCATTAACCTTCTAATAAAATTCTTTAATGGAAAAAAAAAAAACATATCCAATAAAAAAAAAAAAAAAAGTAAAAAAAAAAAAAAGTCTTCATCAATTTAGGCCAATATGTATTCTGCTACATATTTTTGGTTAAAAAAATTCCAATTAGCGTATATTGATTGGTTATCACGCCTACAAACTATGGGATATTTTTATGGCATTTAGATTTATTTTTTACCAGTAATGGCGGCGATCAGCGTTTTTTAGCAGGACTGCGACATTGGGGCGGACAAATCGGACACCGACACTTTTTTGGGAACCAGTGACACCAACACTGCTAAAAATAGGCACTGTTACTGTACTAATGACACTGGCAGGGAAGGAGTTAACACCAGGGGTGATCAAAGAGTTAAGTGTCCCCTAGGGGATGCTTTCTAACTGTGTGGGGGATGAACTGACTGGGGGAACACAGAGATCCATGTTCCGGCTTAGCAGGAACACAAGATCACTGAGTAAATCCCTGTCATAATGGCAATTTGCCTTGTTTACATGGTAGAACTGCGATCTGCCTCTCTAGATAATGATTGGCGGGTCCCGGGTCCTGCAAACCCACTAACTGATGCCCACTGTCTATTGCATGAAATGACGTCCAGGTACATCGTCGCGCACAATAGAGCCGCCCTGTCGCAGTATATCTGCGGTAGGCGATCTTTAAGTAGTTAAAGCTAGCTACACACATTGGCTGACTTGGTCGGTCTGTATGACTATCTCCTCTCCTCTGACATCTGCTGAACGATCATGCTGGAAAATCAGCATTCGATCAGCACTTGCAGCCAATAGTGTTTGTGTATACTAACAAGGTGGGGAGTCAGAATACAAAAGTGTGGCAGGGGAGATCTCTACATCCGCTTCAATTGTGTGGATGCGGGATCTTTTTTTTTTTCCCCGTACACCCAGCTGGTTATATAGTTGGAGTAGGGCTAAAACAGCTAAATCGACATAATCGATTGTAAAAATAGTTGTCATTTTCATAATCGATTAGCTGGTCAGCCAATTAGTTGAGCTGCATACAGAATGCATTTGTTTACATGTCAGAAAATACAATGCAGCACACATACAGCTCTGTACTCCGTCCATACATGTCAGTATACATAGTGCAGCACGCAAAGCTCAGTACACCTCTATACATGTCATTAAGTGCCTTAAAAACTTGTGAATGTATGAGGAGCCATGCCTCATGGGACATAGTTGGTCAGGTTGAAAAAAGAGAAGTCCATCTTAGTTCAACCAAAAAAAAAAAAAAAAAATTACAATCCCATATACACAATCCTTCACCCACAGTTGATCCAGAGGAAGACGAAAAACCCCAGCAAAGCATGATCCAATTTGCTGCAGCAGGGCAAAAAAATTCCTTCCCAAACCCCCCGAGAGGCAATCGGATTTTCCCTGGATCAACTTTACCTAGAAAATGTCAGTATCCACTTATATTATGTACAGTTAGGAAAGTATCCAGGCCTTTTTAAAAGCAATCTACTGAGCTGGCCAGAACAACCTCTGGAGGGAGTCTATTCCACATTTTCACAGCTCTTACTGTGAAGAAACCTTTACGTTTTAGAGGAGAAAAGATTTCATCTCCAAATACAGAAAGAGTACCCTCTTGTCCTCTGTGATGACCTTAAAGTGAATAACTCAACACCAAGGTCCCTATATGGTCCACTTATGTATTTGTAAATGTTGATCATTTCCCCCCTTAATCTCGTCTTCTCAAAAGAGAATACATTCAGTTCCTCTAATCTCTCCTCATAGCTGAGCTCCCCCATGCCTCTTATCAGTTCAGTTTGGTTGCCCTTCTCTGCACTTTCTCCAGTTCCCCGATATCCTTTTTGAGAACTGGTGCCCAAAACTGAACAGCATATTCCGGATGAGGTCTTACTAATGATTTGTACAGGGGCAAAACTTTCCTAGACCTCCCAATGTCCGCCTACTATGGGTCAGCTCTGCCCTCTCTGACCCCTCCAGGACCACCTTTTTCTTAGCCCATAAAGGGCGGCTGTCGGTATAGGCCAGTGTTCTTTTTTTCGTCCTCGCCCTGGAAGCCTTTTTTTTTTTTTTTTTTAAAGAAACGAAATGGAATACTGTAATAATACTGACACATAATCACACACATAGGTTGGACTTGATGGACGTGTGTCTTTTTTCAACCTCACCTACTATGTAACTATGTAACTATGGAATAATTGGGACAAGTTTTTTCCGCCCTGTTCGGGTTCAGCCTCTCCCGCTTCAGAAAACCCCCCCATATGGGCTGTAAATCTCCCGAGGAGGTGGGTTCCCTTGGTGCAGGGATATTACAGGGCAGTATAAAGTACTGCATTTGTATGGCTATGTAAACATGCAGTTTAAATGACTGTATTATACCTTACAGACAGTTGATGTCACTCCTGGCCTGGTTTCTATTATGGTTTTCGTCTGGCGCTTGAATCTGTAGTGCACAGGCCGCCCCACGTGTATTCTCGGGGCAGTTCTGAGTCGGGCGGGTGACGTCACAGAGGTCGGCCTCCTCATCTGGTTGCCTAAAAAACCGCCAGGACGCTCGCTGCTGATTCGTGGCACTGTTCTGCCTTTTAGGGGCAGACCTGACAGTCTCTGGGCCGCCCTGGCAGTCTTGCTCCAGTGTTCTAGCTCCAGCTGATCAGCTTTCTGCTCTGCTCAGGTAACTGGTCTGCTGGCGTCTCTCTGGCTTCATGCTGTGCCTAAGCCTTACCAAAAGGAAGTCTCAAGCTTAGTCTTGCCTTCCAGGTCTTTCTGGGATTCTGCCTGTCTGTCTTTAGCACTGAAGATTCCGTGGAAAGGTTTTGAAACTGTGATTTTTTTATTTTTTTTTGTTAAAAGGGAGCACCTCTTTGGTCTCTTGCAGAGAGAAGAGCCCAGTGCGGGATAAACGCCCGCAAAGAGGTTCCAAAGTTGCATCGCAGTCTCAGAAAAGCAAGAAAAAAAATCAAGACATAACCAATTGCAAAGCTGCATGCGGCTGGATAATAGCCCACAGCATTTCAGATCTCCTTCACCCCTGCCTCGCAACCGGGCCAAGAGAGGTTAAGCCATCAGAAAGCCTCTAAAAAGCAAATCCTGGCGCAGGCAGCGCTCCTCTTCTTCGGCTAGGTCTTCGTCACCAGGCCAGTCAGAAGAAAAATGCTGTTGGGCCTGTTCAGTTGAAGTTCTTCCGGGGAAGCCGATATGCACTTCTTACTTCAAGGAAGTAGCACGAGACAATGCAGTGGATGCAAGTCAGGTGAAATCCTATATTAAAACCGCAGTCAAGAAGGGGTTAAGAAGCGTGTCTAAGAAAAGCACTCGCCCTGCATCATCTTCAGCTTCCGCAGATTCAGATCAGGAGGCATCAGTTTGTTTCAACCCAAATGTGGATAGCGGCTCGGATTCCTCTGAAATTGAAGTGGGGCCAGAATCGCATACTCTTGATTTTGTGTTAGTTCCCCCACCTTAGTGGAAGCAGCGTTGCAGTGGCAAGAGGAGGCCTCCCCTCCAAGGAAGCAACGAAAATACTATCCAGAGTTAAAAAGATCTTTGCCTTCCTTTCCTCTCATTTTTGAGATTCAGGAAGTGGTGGAAGATGAATGGTTTAGGCCAGGGAACAAGCTCAATGTCCACAATAGAGTTCCAAAACTTTATCCGTTCAGTACAAAGGATGCGGAGCTATGGGACACTACGCGCCTAGGGTGGATGCTTCATTGCAAAGGCTGGTCCGCCATATTACGCTGCCACTGGAGGATTCGGTTTCTTTCAGAGATGCCATGGATCGCAGAATTGATACAAATTTAAAGAGATTGTATACTGTGGCAGGGGCAGTGTGTAGGCCGGCAGTGTCCCTCACCTCTGTGGCGGTATGGCTGTCGGAATTGGATGGATGTTCGGGGGAGGAACTTAGGAGTGGAAATTCTTCTCCTTTACAGTTCATTAAGACAGCGGTGGAATTCCTGGCGGAGGCAGCTGTAGACCAGGTCAGGATGACAGCGAAGAGGATGGCTCATTCCGTGACGGCCCAAAGGGTTTTTGGGGTTGAGGCACTGGACGGCAGATAATGCATCTAAACATAGCCTATGTTCAGTTCCATTCGACGGCAAGCTGCTCTTTGGTAAGGCCCTGGAGTCGGCAATCCAGCAAGTCTCTGGTGGCAAGTTGGGCCTAATCCCGTATGAGAAGAAAAGACAGCGACAGCCCTTTCGCTTTACGAGAAAATCCAAGGAAAATTTCAGAGAAGAGAGTTCCTATAGGCCTGTTAGGCCATTTTTCAGGCAATGGTGGGGAACTAGTTCGTCCTTCCCACCAAACCCAGACCTAACCAAGCCCCTAAGGGCTCCAACAAAGCCTTCTGAAGGTGTCTCCGCACAAAATCCGAGGCGAGGCTGGCTCAATTCGAAAGGGTTTGGGCAGACGAGATACAGGATACCTGGATTTTGACCATCATTCAAGACGGCTATTGTCTCGAATTCAGATCAAGACCCCCACAGTCCTTATTTGTGGAAACTCGGCTTCCAGCAACTTTAGGGAAGAGGCAGTGTTTGCTGACAGCAAAAGCCATTCTTCCAGTTCCAAAGCGAGAATAGGGTCAAGGAGTCTATTCCCCTTTATTTTTAGTAACAAAAGCTTCAGGGGGGTTCAGGCCAGTCTTAGATTTAAAAGTGCTGAATTCCTATATGAAGGTTCCACCATTCAAAATGGAGTTGTTGGAAATGATTATTTTGGTGGTGAAAGAAGGAGACTGGATGGCTTCCATCGATCTAGCGAATGCCTACTTACATGTTCCCATACATCTGACTCACCATCGCTTTCTCAGGTTTGCAGTGGGAGGGTCTCGCTTCCAGTTTCAGTGTCTCCCGTTCGGCCTCTGCACTGCTCACAGAACATTTTCAAAAATACTGTCAGCCGTCATCGCAACACTCAGGGTCAAAGACATACAGATTTTCCATTATTTGGACAGTCTACTACTACTAGCCCCTTCAAAACATCTTCTAGAGCATGTGGCTCTCACCTGTGAAACTCACCCAGTTCGGGTGGCTGATCAATTACCATTCAGATGCAGCCAACCCAGATATTAGAGTATCTCGGAGTACAATTCAACACAGTACGGGGTTGAGTTTTTCTTCCACAGAGGAAGATTCAGGGCATTCAGACCCAAACCAGGAGGGTAATGGCCAGACCTTTTCTGGTTTAGAAGGAATGCATGCGCTATCTCGGGATACTGTCCGCCAAGATCCCCGTAGTTCCATGGGCCAGGTGGCGAAGGAGGAGGTTTCAATGAAATTTCCTTCTCCAATGGGATCGCCACTCCTTGACTCAGAAGATCTACATTCCGGTGTCTATAAATCATTCTGCAAATTTCTTGGACAATTTCTCGCAATCTTGCCCGTGGTGTGCAGCTGTCTTCTTGGTTGGGGAGCACACTGCTTGGCACAGCAGGCTCAGGGCCGATGGGGGCCTCATGTATCGCAGAGTTCGAATCTCCTAGAATTGGAAGCTGTGCGATGCGCTCTTCTAGCATTCCAACCTGTGTTAAAAGGTCAAGCTGTCAAAATCCTCTCGGACAACAAGACCACTGTCGCTTACTTGTCTCGTCAGGGGGGCACCAGGAGTCGATCCCTTCAAGTGGCATGCCAGATCTTCCTGTGGGCAGAGAGGAATCTCGATTCCCTGACAGCGGCCTACCTCCCAGGGCCAAAAATGTCTTGGCAGACCGATTGAGTCGAGGCTTTTTTGATCACGAGTGAGGCCTGAATCCAAAATACCTGAGAAAGATCTTCAAAGCCTGGGGGTTACCCGCAATAAACCTCATGGCGTTGGAGAAGAATTTCCAACTTCCTCTCTTCTTCTCCCTAACCTCCCATCCACAAGCATATGGCCAAGATGCTCTGGTCAACCCATGGAACTTTCCGCTGGTGTGCATGTTCCCTCCGCTCCCTTTGATCCTCAAAGTCCTGTTGAAGATTCACCGAGAGAGGGTCACGGCAATAGCGATTCTGCCTTTCTGACCTAGAAGGCCATGGTTTCCACTAGTATGGAGGATGAAGATGTGCTAACCAATACCACTGCTGCCTTGTTGGGATCTCCTGGTCCAGAACGGGATGTGTCATACGAACCCCGGGAGACTGAAATTAATGGTGTGAAAATTGAAAAGAGATCTTTGAAGGATTGGACCTCTCAGAGCGAGTACTGAATACCTTATTACAGGCTCGTAAGAAGTCTACAAATTTGACCTATCACAGAGTGTGGAGAGTTTTTCAACGCATCTCTGCGGAAAAGGGTTGGGAACCCAAGTCCCCTTCAGTCTCAAACATTTTGGAGTTTCTACAGCATGGGCTCGATAATGGTTTGGCCTACAATTCCTTGAAGGACCAGGTCTCTGCCCTGTTGACTATGACGAATACAAGATGGGCATTGGATCCTGTGGTTGTCAGTTACTTGAAGGCAGCCATAAAGATTAGGCCTCCCCTGAAATCCTTTTTTCCCCAAATGGGACTTGACTTTGGTCTTGAAAGCTTTACTGGCTCCTCCTTTTGATCCAAGGTCTTCCTGTTCATTGTTCCATTTAACTTTAAGGTCAGTTTTCTTAACGGCCATTGCTTCTACCAGAAGAGTCTCTGAATTATGCGCTCTCTCGTCCAAAGAGCTTTTTTTGTTTGATTCTTCCGGGTAAAATTATCCTAGACCAGTTCCGAGCTTTCTACCAAAGGTGGCTACTTCCTTTCACATGAATTGGGAGACTACTCTTCCAGCCTTCCCGATGGATTCATTGCAAGATGAATGGAAAAGGCTAGACTTGGTGTCCTCTGTTTCAACTTACCTGGAGCAGACTAAGATTTTTTCGCTAACAAGACCAGCTTTTCATCTTTCCTATGGGGTCAAAGAAGGGCATTGCGGCTTCGCCTAGGATTATATCTTCTTGGATTGTCAAAATCATACAGATCGCATACAAGTCACTAGGCCTTCCTCCTCCTGCGGAAGTCAGAGCGCATTCGACAAGGGGTATGGCAGCATCATAGGCAGCCTATGCGAAGGGATCACCTGAAATAGTGTGCAGAGCAGCATACTTTTATCCGACACTACAGGTTGAATGTGGCTCTTTCTCCTGCGGAAGCATTTGGTCCTTCTGTTACTGCGGCTGTCGGCCATTACATTTATTAAAGCAGCAGCATTTTCTGAGTTGTCTGTCCTTCTTACGATCCCCACCCCTTCAAAGGTTTGCTTGGTACGTCCTGTGCTCCCCACATGTACCCTCCCAAGAAAAAAAAAACTCTCTAGCAATACACACCAAACTAAGCATGTGTAGAACCCTGGCTCTAAATATCAGGTTATTTTTTGGAGACAGTGGAAGAGGAGGAAGATCAGAGTGACAAGATCAAACAGCCTATATACAAACAGCAAAGGATGCAAAGGATTAACCCCTTGGGTTCCCCAGTGGGCATAGCAAGCATGCTTTACTGCATATACAGACTGATTGTACTGTTGTGGGTTTAGTAACATTTAAACTGCAGTAGAGAAATAATTCAAGGTCTTCCTTTTATGTATTTAATCTTTGTATTTAGCTGCTTGCCTGAAGAAGTTTACCGTTAAAGTGGTTACCTAGTTTACCAAGCGAATGGAAGTCTTGAGATCCCAAGTAGTCTTAGGCACACCCTGACTTTTTTTAATGATAGGTTCCAGGTCATTTAGAGCAAGTCATCCAAATACTTTATGGATTATGAAAAATATATATTTTATATATTATATATATCTACTCCTTAAAGTTTTGAGATGGTCTCTTCATCTGGCAGATTTTTGTGAAAAGCCAATTACAAAGCAGTAAGTACAGGGCTTTGAATTATAGCTCCATGGAAAATGTGGCCAACGTAAAACCCGAACCGGTTTCAAAAGGCAGCTATGAATTTTAAAGCTAAAGGATAAAGAAACAAAAACAAATGTTATAATATATTACTAATAAAATGCATAGTCATTTTTGGTTCTTCCACTAACCTCATCCAATGATGTAGTCTCCTGGTGCATTGCAGCACATTTTGAGTTGTTCTTAATGGACAATTCTGCCAATTCTCCATCTTGCTCATCCAGGTCGATCGTACTTGAGCTCTCATCTTGATCCATTGAACTATCGTTTCTCTCCAGCAAGCTGTTATACAGTGATGGTGGACTATCCAGTTGTTTTGTTAGGCTATTCTCTTCTTCAGGCACAGTGTCAAAGCCTTCCAGTTGGCTACTGCCTATGTCTGAGGCACACCTCTCCCTTTCTATTGGGTTTCCTTTCATCTCAGGGGTGGAGTCAGTAACGTCCATCTCACTGATAGACCTCATAAGAACACGCAGGTTCATCTTCTGTTTAGGGGCAGAGGATAGTGTAGGTAAAGAATCTGGAGGGCTGGGGTACCTCGAAATGGCAGTTGCAGAGCTGGGGTCCCACAAATAACTGTGTCGCTGCTTACTGTAATCAGTGCCCAGGAAATGTGAAAAAGATGGGATATAAAAAATAAAAAAATAAATAGATTACTTTTATTTATAGCCAAAATGCATAAACTATTAATTTTTGTAAGAAATGCCTAAAAGTTAAAGACCAAAAACAAAAATGTAATATATTACTGAATACATTAGTTTTTTTAGGCTTTTCTTTTCCATTATAATGCCGCGTACACACGGTCGGACTTTTCAGCTACAAAAGTCCGACAGCCTGTCCGACATACTTCCGGCGGACTTTCGGCAGACTTGCGGCGGACTTGTGGCAGACTTTCTAACGAACGGACTTGCCTACATACGATCACACAAAAGTCCGACGGATTCGTACGTGATGACGTACACCGGACTAAAATAAGGAAGTTCATAGCCAGTAGCCAATAGGTGCCCTAGCGTGGCTTTTTGTCCGTCGGACTAGCACACAGACGAGCGGATTTCGGGGTCCGTCGTAGTTACGACGTAAAGATTTGAAGCATGTTTCAAATCTAAAGTACGTCGGATTTGAGGCTAAAAAAGTACGTTGAAAGTCCGGAGAAGCCCACACACGATCGGATTACCAGCCAGCTTTAGTCCGTCAGCGTCCGTTGGACTTTTGTAGACGAAAAGTCCAACCGTGTGTACGCGGCATTATAGTTGCTTCACTACAACATTAAAGTCTGACTTCAAACTACTGCAAACTAAGTAAGTCATTGATGCAGATTACAGATCCTTTAGGCTGGGTTCACACATATGCGATCCAGGAACCAGCATGATTCCTGTGTGGGTTCCCGCATCAAATGTCTCTCCCAGGCAGTTTACACTGCCCTATGTGAACCGCTGCAGGTGTCAATACAAAGTTAATGACACCTCCAGATCGGTTCGCAGGTCACAGTGTGAACTGTGAAATTGTACAGTTTCTGGATCGCATGTGTGGACCAAAAAAAAAAAAAAGGTCCGGCATCATTTTGGTCTGAATGTGATGCAAATAAATTCGACCATATAATCTGTATGGCTGAATTTATATCGCACAGACATTGCACAGCAGTGCGATGCAAATCACATGTGATGTCTGACATCACAATAGTCTAAATCCAGACTCAGGGTCATCTAGATGTACCAGACAGCCAGTAAAATGTCCTGCCTTGGGCCATTACTTTTTAACCCATTTATGAATTATATAGATTTGGGGATTAAAAGTACTATTTTTGTGTTTGCAGATGATACCAAGCTATGTAGTAGAATCCTTACAGGATGTCTCCAACTTACATTTGACCTCAATGCACCTTATACATACTAGGGGGAGTACAACTGGGGGAATCTATAGTGGAGAAGGATCTGGGTGTTCTGGAAGATCATAAGCTTAACCGCTTCAGCCCCAGAAGATTTTACCCCCTTCCTGACCAGAGCACTTGCGATTCAGCACTGCGTCACTTTAACTGAAAATTGTGTGGTCGTGCAACGTTACACCAAAACAAAATTGACGTCCTTTTTTTCCCCACAAATAGAGCTTTTTGGTAGTATTTGATGGCCTCTGCGGTTTTCATTTTTTTGTGCTATAAACAAAAAAAGTGACAATTTTGAAAAAAAGGCAATATTTTTTACTTTTTGCTATAATAAATATCCTCAAAAAATATATATAAAAAAATACTAATTTTTTCCTCAGTTTAGGCTGATATGTATTCTTCTACATATTTTTGGTAAAAAAAATTAATAAATAAATAAAATAAGCGTATATTGATTGGTTGGCGCAAAAGTTATAGCATGTACAAAATAAGGGATAGATTTATGGCATTTTTATTATAATTTTTTTTTTTTATTATTAGTAATGGCGGTAATCTGCGATTTTTATCGTGACTGCGACATTATGGCGGACACATCGGACACTTTTGACACTATTTTGGGACCATTGTCATTTATACAGCGATCAGTGCTATAAAAATGCACTGATTACTGTATAAATGTCACTGGCAGGGAAGGGGTTAACACTAGGGGGCGATCAAGGGGTTAACTGTGTTCCCTAGTGTGTTCTAACTGTAGGGGGGAACTGTCTAGGGAGAGAGAGAGAGAGAGAGAGAGAGAGAGAGAGAGAGAGAGAGAGAGAGAGAGAGAGAGAGAGAGAGAGAGAGAGAGAGAGAGAGAGAGAGAGAGAGAGAGAGAGAGAGAGAGAGAGAGATCCCGGTTCTCGTTCTGTCACAAGCGATCGCGGATGCCAGGCGGTCATCACGCCCGCTGGGCACGAACATTGGCTCCAGGCACACGCTGCGGGTGCCCCTAGTGGCCAAAAAGCGAAGCGACGTAAGGTAATGTGGTGGCTGGTCGGCAACTAGTTAAGGTAAAAAAACACGAGGGTTTACAACCCCTTTAAACATCAAGGGCTAGCTGAAGATCAACCGGACTGCTGACAGAAACACAGGACTACTTTAACCTCCCCCCCCACTTCAGGGATTTGTTAATGTAAAGGACACTGGCAGGGAAAGGGTTAAAACACTAGGGGGCGATCAAGGTGTTAAGTGTGTCTTAGGGAGTGATTCTAACTGCGGGAACAAGATCCCCTGCCCACTGCTACAGCAAGTAAAACAAATCCGAAAAATGGTTTCAAATATATCAGTAGTTAAAAAAGGTTATGAAAGAACAGATAGGCACCATAACAGATGAACATAAGAGATTTAAATCATTTTTTTTTCTCTTCAGTTTTACAGATGAAAAAGATAGGTTTGATAGAGGTAAGAGTAATCCTAATGACATTTCATCAAAAAGAACCTCTGTGACCGACAGAAATCAGGTCCAAAAAAAAATAAAACCCACTATAGAAACTTAACCACTTCACCCCCGGAAGGATTTACCCCCTTCCTGACCAGGCCCTTTTTTGCGATACGGCACTGCGTCACTTTAACTGACAACTGCGCGGTCATGTTGCACTCAAAACAGTTGACGTCCTTTTTTTTCCCCCACAAATAGAGTTTCTTTTGGTGGTTTTTGATCACCTCTGCGTTTTTTAATTTTTTGCGCTATAAACAAAAAAGCGCGACAAATTTTGAAAAAAAAAAAAAAAAGCGCAATATTTTTTACTTTTTGTTATAAGTATCCCAAAAAATATAAAAAAAAATAGGATTTTTTATTACAGCTTACCTGTAAAATCCTTTTCTTTCGACGGACATCACGGGACACAGAGCCACAGTAATTACTGATGGGTTATAGGGTATCACTAGGTATTGGACACTGGTCACACCCTAATCAGGAAGTTCAACCCCCTATATAACCCCTCCCCTTCCAGGGATACCTCAGTTTTGTAGCAAAGCAGTATAGGTGTATTAGAAGAGGGGCGGGACCTCTGTGTCCCGTGATGTCCGTCGAAAGAAAAGGATTTTACAGGTAAGCTGTAATAAAAAATCCTATTTTCTTTTCTCGGACATCACGGGACACAGAGCCACAGTAATTACTGATGGGATGTCCCAAAGCAATGCCAACTGAGGGGGGGGGGGGAAATCACAACCAAGTAGGGTGCTATCAGACCTGAGGACCCTGTACCGCTGTCTGCAGCACACTACGCCCAAAGGCGATATCCTCATGCCTTCCTACATCCACCTGATAGAATCTGGTGAATGTATGAACTGAAGACCAGGTTGCGGCCTTGCAGATCTGAGCCATAGAGGCCCGGTGATGCACTGCCCAAGAAGCACCAATAGCCCTTGTGGAATGTGCCTTGATCTGAAACGGAGGAATCTTCTGTTTCAAACCGTAAGCTTGAATAATCAACTGTCGAATCCATTTAGAAATGGTCGCTTTTGACGCTGCCTGTCCTCTATTGGGACCCTCCGGCAGCACGAACAAGACATCAGTCTTGCGAATCTGAGCAGTTGCCTCCAGATAGGTCTTGACTGCTCTTACTACATCCAAAGAATGTAATGACCTTTCTTCCGAAGAACAAGGTTCTGGAAAAAAGGAAGGTAGCACAATGTCTTGGTTTAGATGAAAATCTGAAACCACCTTCGGTAAAAAACTAGGATGAGGGCGTAGTACCACTCTATCCTTGTGTATAATCAAGTAAGGCTCTTTACAGGAAAGAGCTGCTATTTCTGATACTCTTCTAGCAGAAGAGATAGCTACCAGGAAAATTAGTTTCCTCGTCAGTAAGACCAAAGGAATCTGACGTATTGGTTCAAACGGTTGTTTTTGTAACACCGATAGAACCAAGTTCAAGTCCCAGGGGTTTAGGGGCGCCTTAACCGGAGGATTCACACCAGGATACATAAGCTTTCCAGACTCTATGATAAATCATTCTGGAAGCTGGCTTCCTTGCATTGATCAAGGTAGATATGACAGGACCTGAAAGCCCACGATTTTTCAGAACGTGGGATTCAATAGCCCACCCGTCAAATCTAGCATTTGTGAGGCAGGCTGGCACACCGGACCTTGAGCTAACAGGTCTGGGTGTATCGGTAGGGTCCACCGGTAACCCACCATCATCCCTGCTATTTCTGCTTATCAGGTTCTTCTGGGCCAAACGGGGGCCACCAGAAGTGCCGACTTCCCTTCTTGCCTGAGTCTGCGAAGGAGCCGTGGCAGTAGCAGAATGGGAGGGAATGCATAAATCGGTGAGAGCCGATGCCACGGAATCACCAAAGCATCCGTCCTGCCTGCAAGAGGATCCCAGGCAACCGGTAGGAAGGATTTCCCCTTCTGTAGGTTTTTGGGTATGAGCCATCAACTGAGGCTCTGACGCATCGCATGCGATAGGTGCATTGGAAAGTTTAATGCCTGCACCTTCCTGTTCCAGGTCAACAGAATACTGTGTTGCAACAGTTCTGCTTGGAACTGCGCATAGGGAACTGCTTCGAATGAAGCCACCATCTTCCCCTGCAGCCTCATAAAAAGGCGGACAGAAAGACCCTTCTTGGCCCTGACTGTCAGAATCAGCTCCCTTAGAGCAGTGATCTTTGCCTGCAGACACTTCAGTTAAGCAGGAAAACTGGGCACATATAGGCCTGTATCTCTGATGCCTATTGATATCAGAAATTCTCCTCCCTGCAGGACGGAGATTACTGTCTGAATTGATTCCAAACGAAAGGACTGCATCCTTGGGAATCGTTTCAGATCTCTCAAATCCAAAATGGGTCTGTCGTCCCCATTTGGTTTTCGGACCATAGAAAGATTGGAACAGAGTCTCAATCCTTGATCCTTTGTGGGAACCCCCACAATGACCTCTTGCGACCAAAGTCGCTTTATCGCTAGAAGGAGCGACTGCTTCTCTTCTGGTTTTCTGGGAACACCTGATCTGAGGAAACGAGGAGAGGGACATTCTTGGAACTCCAGTCTGTACCCTAAGGTTACCATGGAGATTACCCATCTGTCCTGGAAGTCCTTCTGCCAGGGCCCTGAGAGCTGCAGCAGTCTTTCCCCCCACTCGAGCGAGCGGGGCGCCCCTTCATGAAGAGGTCTTAGTGTCTTGCTTAGAAGACCTTTTCCCCCAGGATTTCTTGTGTCCCTGGGGTTGACTCTTGTTTCTTGCCCCAGATGGGGGAGACCGTCGTGACTGCCTGGAGGCTGATGCCCCTGGCGCTGGGGAAAGAGTCCGTTTAAAAGAGGGACGCTTACTCTTCTTCTTATCAGGTAAGAGAGTGCTTTTCCCACAGGAGATCGTCTTGATATAATTATCCAAGTCCTCTCCAAACAACCTTTCACCACGGAAGGGAAACCCAGCCAGAAGCTTCTTACATGGTGCTTCGGCTGACCAGTTTTTCAACCATAAGATTCTACGTATATGCACCAACCCAAGCGAGAGGCGAGAGGTTTGCACGATAGAATCTCTAATGGCGTCAACAGCATAACATAAAGCCGCAGGAAGGTTAGCAAACCCCTGGGCCTGCTGTTCAGGCAATACTTTGATGACCTGCTTAACATGGTCTCTTAAGTATTGACAGACTCCAATCGCTGCTACTGCAGGTTGGGCCACTGATCCTGCTAAAGAGAACACATCTTTCAATAAGAAGTCCATCTTTTTATCCACAGGATCTTTGAGCATCTGAGCATTGTCTACAGGACAAGTCAGATTACTATTTACAGAGGAAATGGCCACATCAATGGCCGGTATTCCCCACCTCTTAATAAACTTTTCTTCCATAGGATAAAGTGTAGAAAACATTTCGGCGGAAGAAATCGCTTATTTGGGTGATCCCACTCAGAGTAAAGCAGCTTTTCAAGTAAATTATGAACAGGAAAAGCATGTGCTGCTTGGAAAGGTTTCAGTGACCCCAAAGCAGAAGAGGTTTCTGTAGTAGTTTCAGGTAGGGGCAACTTAAATGTGGAGCGGACCAAACCAGTGAGGATCTGCACTAAGACTTTCTCCTCTTGGGAAGTCGCAGAGGGTCCCTCTCCACCTGAATCCTCTGAAGAGGAATCATCTGTCCCATCCCGATCCTCTGAAAGGGATTCATCTCCTTTATCCCAGAGCTCCTCTGTCTGAGGGTCTTGGGGAGCAGAGGAAGGCCTTGTGCGTTTTCTTCTACTCAGTGAAGATGTAATCGCGGCCATTAGTTTTTTCTCTAATCCAGAAATGGTTGAGGAAAAAACTTCTTGTGTAATGTACACAGGGGCTGAAGTGCCGGCAGCAGATGTAGCCCCTAACCCCAATGGCTCTCCCTGTCCAGCTGCCCCTGGTCCCTCAGGAGGGGATGGTGTAGCAGACAGGGGGTCCTCAGAACCTGAACGAGACCCCCTAGTGCCTCCGGTTCTAGGGGTGCTTGAACCTCTTCTACTCATATTGCAAAGCAACAAGGTGTAAGGTATCAAGCGAACACTGACTGCTGAGCGATGTAGTCTGGCTAAAAGCCTTGCTACCAAATGCCCAATCCGGTGTTCTTTAGTGAATGCAGCCTAGGGGAATGCCTGTGTCCCACCTTACATGTGACTGTCAGCTCTGTGTCTCTCCAAAGCTCAGAGCACCTGTACAGTGTGCTTTAAATAGCCATGCTTTCAGGCACTGTGGGCGTCTGGGCACGCTGACGCTGTGCTGACGCCCCGCCCCCCCTCCCCCCCCTCGTCTTTGAAAAACGAGCGCTTCCCGCGCGAGCCGACCCTTTCTGACAAGCCTGAAGGGAGGCTGGGGTTGGGGGAATAAGGAGGAGGCCGGCAGTGATGGGCACTGCATCGCAATAGTAAAGGGGTGGTGAACCCGCGCAGTGGAAGTAAAAGTGTGTTTGGTGAGGTTTTGGAACTGCTGCCTCCCAACAAGCAGTCACCCTAAATGGGGACAGCTGAGATTAATTTAAAATAGTGGAAGGGTTTTTCGCTGTTCCTTTTAGTTGAATAATTCCCTATCTGCATATAGGTTACTAAGTGCAAGTTTAAATATAAATTCCTAGGTGTACTGTGCATGTATCAAATTGGTGATATACTAAAATATTGGTAAATATTGTACAATCATAAGTGATACATAAACTTTAAATATATAAAAAAAAAGATTCAAATCCCATATATGGTATTACTGGTAGGTATTCCAAAAAACATAAAGTGCAAGGAGAGGGGGGGGGGTGTTGGGAGGGGAGGGGGGGGGGTGTTGGGAGGGGAGTGACAGGGGAGAGGAAAAAGGTGGGAGATCTGCTCCTGGTGGGGGAAATAAACAATCAGGATCCCTCCTAATAAAGTGCAAACGTGCTACTGAAGTTCAAAGGAAGTCCTTATGTGTAATACACTTGTTGTCAAATTCTTAACATATATCTTGTGCAGTTTCTTGTAATATTGTGATAATAATCCTTCAATTTTTATATCCTTGCTCTGGAAGTGCAGCCACTCACCAGATCACTTCACCCCTGCGGGGGTATCAGGCAGTTACAGTTTTGCGCCACTGTACGGGAGCGTAGACGTCCTAACGACGAAACGCGTAGGGCGTGGCCTAATCTGTGCTTCCCAAACATCACCTACTGTACCAGCGCTGAAGGATAATTGTGACGTTTTTTACTACCTCGCTTTATTTACATTGCAAAATTGTGAGTACCTTTCTAATTTGTTTAATAAAACTTTTAAAAAACAATTTTACGCTATGGGCACTCCCTCTCTCTTTACATATGATACACCACGATCCTGAGCCCGCCAGCGAACGCCGTACAGTGGCGCAAAACTGTAACTGCCTGATACCCCCGCAGGGGTGAAGTGATCTGGTGAGTGGCTGCACTTTCAGAGCAAGGATATAAAAATTGAAGGATTATTATCACAATATTACAAGAAACTGCACAAGATATATGTTAAGAATTTGACAACAAGTGTATTACACATAAGGACTTCCTTTGAACTTAAGTAGCACGTTTGCACTTTATTAGGAGGGATCCTGATTGTTTATTTCCCCCACCAGGAGCAGATCTCCCACCTTTTTTCCTCTCCCCTGTCACTCCCCTCCCAACACCCCCCCCCCCCCCTCTCCTTGCACTTTATGTTTTTTGGAATACCTACCAGTAATACCATATATGGGATTTGAATCTTTTTTTATATATTTAAAGTTTATGTATCACTTATGATTGTACAATATTTACCAATATTTTAGTATATCACCAATTTGATACATGCACGGTACACCTAGGAATTTATATTTAAACTTGCACTTAGTAACCTATATGCAGATAGGGAATTATTCAACTAAAAGGAACAGCGCCAAACCCTTCCACTATTTTAAACTGCATCGCAATGCGGCTTCGGTGGCGGCGGTGGTAGCGGCTGTGACAGTGCGGTCTCACCCGCCTTACAGACTACCTGAGCCTTTCCCTAGCCTGGGGGGACCATCCCAGCAGAGAAAACCCCCCACCATCTACCTTTGGAGCTGGAGGAAAAGCCTGTGCAGCGGACGCTGAGACAGATCAAGCATGAGAAGGTTTGTGCTCTTGGCCGCCCCCGGTGGTCACAATAGGCACAGCATGCATTCACTTTAAAGGAGAAGAGCCACTAGAATTTAAAATTCTGTGGAATCTCCTCTTACCTCATCCAGGCCGCAGGGTTCAGTTTACACAGACCCAGCCTTCGCCTCTCACGGTGGGCTCCGTTTGTGAAAAACCGTCAGAGACTGGGGCCCCCATCAGTAGGGGGATCCTTCAGTTCTGGGCCTGTAAAGCACCTCGCCAGAAATTAGGAAGTTAAAAGCCATTTTCTGATCCGCGGGTCCAGCTCTCTAAAAAGAGAAGCGTTACAGGTAAAACCTCGTTTCTTCGGACACGAGGCCCGGGTACCATTCAATTCGGCCATGAAAAGACACTTTGAATGGATCCGGTCGCCTGGCTTGCCCCAGTATAGGATCTTAGGATATTCCTTTTGGAGCTTCAGCACAGGACATCTTTGCACGTCCAACACCTAAGACACTGGTGTAAAAACTGAGGTATCCCTGGAAGGGGGGGGGTTATATAGGGGGTTGAACTTCCTGATTAGGGTGTGACCAGTGTCCAATACCTAGTGATACCCTATAACCCATCAGTAATTACTGTGGCTCTGTGTCCCGTGATGTCCGAGAAAAGAAACAAGATTTGTTCCCGAGTTTAGACCAATATGTATTCTTCTACAGATTTAAAAAAGTAAATAAATAAAATCGCAACAAGCGTATATTGATTGGTTTGCGCAAAAGTTATCGCATCTACAAAATAGGGGATAGATTTATGGCATTTTTATTCATTAGTAATGGCGGCGATCTGCGATTTTTATCGTGACTACGACATTGTGGCGGACAGATCAGACACTTATGACATTATTTTGGGACCATTGGCATTTATACAGCGATCAGTAGGGATCCACCGAAATTTCGGACGCCGAAACATATCGGCCGAAAATGGCCCTTTCGGCAAAAAGCCGAAAGAGAATTTTTGCCAATACCGAACAGGGCGGGGCCTGGGCAGGGGCTCCGCCCCCGCCCCTGGTGCCGCCTATCAGGGGGGCCGCTGCCTGTTTGATTACAGCGCCGGGAACATCACAGCTTTCATTTCAATAGCTGTGTGTTCCCCGCTGCGCGCCGTCACATACAGCCCCTCCCCCTTGTCCAGGCACTTTGATAGACCGATCACCCATCCCATTGAACGGTTAATCGGTCTATCAAAGTGCCTGGACAAGGGGGAGGGGCTGTATGTGACGGCGCGCAGCGGGGGAACACACAGCTATTGAAATGAAAGCTGTGATGTTCCCGGCGCTGTAATCAACAGGTGGCGGCGGCTCTCTCCCTTCACTGGCTGCAATGTGGGACACAGGCTGCACTACTGGGGACACTGGCTGCACTACTGGGGACATTGGCTGGCTGCATCTGACGGGGACACAGGCTGGCTGCATCTGACAGGCACTGGTGAGGCTGCAATGATCTCTTGTATCATGTCCGCAGTCTCTGACTCTCTGACCATATCCCCAGTCTCTGACCATCTCCTGTACCATCTCTGCAGTCTCTGACAATCTCCTGTACTATGTCTGCAGTCTCTGACCATCTCCTGTACCATCTCTGCAGTCTGACCATCTCCTGTACCATGTCCCCAGTCTCTGACCATCTCCTGTACCATGTCCTCAGTCTCTGACCATCTCCTGTACCATCTTTGCAGTGTCTGATCATCTCCTGTACCATGTCCTCAGTCTCTGACCATCTCTGCAGTATCTGATCATCTCCTGTACCATCTCTGCAGTCTCTGATCATCTCCTGTACCATCTCTGCAGTCTGACCATCTCCTGTACTATGTCCCCAGTCTCTGACCATCTCCTGTACCATGTCTGCAGTCTCTGATCATCTCCTGTACCATGTCCTCAGTCTCTGACCATCTCCTGTACCATGTCTGCAGTCTCTGATCATCTCCTGTACCATGTCCTCAGTCTCTGACCATCTCCTGTACCATCTCTGCAGTCTCTGATCATCTCCTGTACCATCTCTGCAGTCTCTGATCATCTCCTGTACCATCTCTGCAGTCTCTGATCATCTCCTGTACCATCTCTGCAGTCTCTGATCATCTCCTGTACCATCTCTGCAGTCTCTGATCATCTCCTGTACCATCTCTGCAGTCTCTGATCATCTCCTGTACCATCTCTGCAGTCTGACCATCTCCTGTACCATATCCCCAGTCTCTGATCATCTCCTGTACCATGTCTGCAGTCCCCGATCATCTCCTGTACCATCTCTGTAGTCACTGACCATCTCCTGTATAAAAATATTTTTAAAAAACAGTCACTTTCTGTATCGGTGTTGTTTCGGTATCGGTTTTCGGGATCATGGAAGATTTATTTTCGGTATCGTTTCGGCACCAAAAAACCCATTCGGTGCATCCCTAGCGATCAGTGCTATAAAAATGCACTGATTACTGTGTAAATGTCACTGGCAGTGAAGGGGTTAAACACTAGGGGGCGATCGAGGGGTTAAGTGTGTTCCCTCAGTGTGTTCTAGGTGTAGGGGGGATGGGCTCACTAGAACATGACAGAGATCACTGCTCCCGATCACTCCCCAGCAGTAGATCCATGTCATGTTGCTAGGCAGAACAGGGAAATGCCTTGTTTACATCTCCCCATTCTGCCTCTCTGTGCCATGATCGCGGGCCACTGGCGGCCACCCGTGCGCGCAGATGACGCAGTGACATACGGGTACGTCGTTTTGCGCACCCGTGCCACTTTGAAGACGTATATCGGCGTGAGCTGGTCAGCAAATGGTTAATATGAATGAATCACCAGATGCAGATGGCTTACACCCACGAGTCCTTAGGGAACTTAGTTCAGTTATAGCCAAGCTAGTTTAAAAATAAAAGACACAGGAATAGAAGGAATTGGCGTACTGAAAATGCATACCAGTTTACAAAAAGGATTGAGATGTATAAAATTCAAAGTATTATACTTTAAAAAGACCCTGTCACCAGTTCTATGACTGGTGATCTGATGACAAGTGGGGGTAATATTCAAGGAGCAGCATGAGAGGCAGAGGAAGCAAAGATTCCCAAATTCACATTACTGTACATATAAACAGCTATGAGGCTTAAGTGGGGTACACCCTACAAGAAAATTGGGCGAACGTTTGTCCGATATTTCTTGATGACTCACAGCAAATCGGAACCGATGAAAGAAAATTCTACGAATGTTCTTGTACGACAAAGGCTTTTTGTTGTTTGTTTCTGATCATGCACAGTTTCTCTTTTCTGATTTTTCTTGTTAGAAAATTCAGTACGAAAAAAGGTAAACATTAAAACGAAAATTGTTTGTTCTGTTCCTGTACAAGAACAATTTTGGAGTTTGTGCCTTTGGACATTTTCGTACGAAAATTCAGAATCGTCAGTCAAAAGTTGTGTACAGTACACGCTATACGAGAATTTTTAGGACAAATATGTGTGTCCGATTTTCTTATAGTGTGTACGAACCTTTAGGATACAGTGGTGTCTAGGCATGGAAAGTTTACTGGTATTTTTGAAGACAAATTCAACAAAATGGTACATTTTTAGGGCACTGCTTAGGCACAATTGACATATCTAGAGGTTTCCTGTGTAACAGCAATTCTTCACTTTTTGAGTCCAGGCTCTCTTTAACGTGAACCTGCCACATTGTAGCTGATGTATGCTGCAAGCTGACAGCCCTACTCTTTGCAGTCCATATTATTATCTCTCATTTTTCTTGTTATATCTAAACGGCTATTCACCTTGCCCCCAAGATGCCCTGATATGTCTGCAGCTGTCGCAGGAATCCAGCGTTCGGTTGGACGATGCTCCTTCTCTCTTTGACATGTTTCAAAGCTTGTTCCAGCGTCCATTCGTACTCCTTCATGGCATAAGCAATCACTGTGGAGGCCGAGCGGGACACCCCCATCTTGCAGTGTACAAGGACACAGGTATTCTGGCGTCTGTGGATGAGAAAGAAGGAAGGGATGATGTGTAATGTGACCGACCTCAGAGAGAAGGTTCTACTACATACAATCATTTCCTTCATGGCATTATTCAAGGTGGAAAAACCCCTGTACGAATATTATTGTGTGGGAGAATCCCCAGTGCTTACATATTTCCACCTGCTGGTGAATCTGAGAATGCAGTGTATCCTTTCCATGACTGTAGTGTTCTACAAATACCAATAATACTTGATAATTGTTGAGGGAAGCGCTGTAAAGAAAGGTCTCAAGGACTTCTGGTCTTTATAAAACTCATATTTGGAAAAGTAAAACATCCAACATGATTCAGGGTCAGACCCCTTCTTCAGGGCCTAAAGACTGGAAATGATAAATAGCTTCAGTTTGGGACAGTTAACCTATGAAATCCAGCAACCAAGGAGTGGGAATGAAGAGCAATGGACAGACTTTGTTGACGGCCCTGGTTAACTAACAACATGGAGTGGAGAAAATCTTCGGGAAGTATGTCATTTATTTTTACTGGAAGACCCTAAATTTCTCTTTTTTTTTTTTATTCGAAAAACTAAAATTTCTCTTTTTTTTTATTAAAAAAAAATTAATTACAACACATGCATCGTCTATACAGTACTCCCATTTTATCTAAATATACATATATTTTAGTTTCCCCACAACTTTTCTAAGTTTGATTGATACAATCCTATATCTGTAATCTTTAGTGATTCAGATGTTTAGGTGGGGCTTAACATTAAAAAAAAAAAAAAAAAAAAATCATCTTTAATAGTATATTTTAGCGCAGTTCATATAAAGACCAGAATGTGACTTGGTAGCATATCAGCTTTTTGCAGTACTCTATACTAGCCTTTTCTAACCAGGGTGCCCAGGTAAAATGCCTAAAACATGCCCCAAAATTGTATACAAAAGGTGGATGAGGCTGGATTCACACCATTGCAAATTGGATGCGGGATCCAATACTCTTCAACTGTCCAGTCAGTAGGTTGGGAGTATTCCCTAACTGTACATGATGTCCTTCACTTGGCACTGCATTGTAGAATATTGTGGAAGAGCTGAGTAAATATGAGGACTGGATAGACAAAAATAAAAATCCAATGGCAGATAATACAGCTCCCTTAAATGTATATAATCTGTGTACTTAGCCGATTGTTTGGAGTTAAACCTTAAAGCATGTTAGGTATAAGAAAAGTCCATGAGGTCTACATGTATTTAGTAAAAATTCCCAAGCTTATATTAAAGGGTCATTCGGCTAAAACCGAATATTTCACCTATGTCTGGATGCTGGCTAGGTGATTCTGCTTTTTCTCTGGGACTTTTTCAGTAAATATGTGTATACCAGAGCGCTTAACGTCACCCACCCAGGGCTGGATTTCCAGCACTGGAGCCAAATAACACACAACCTCAAGCACCTGAAGCAAAAACACTTCTTCTGCAAGGATCATGTGTAAAGAACAATTTCTTGCTTTACTGGTCCTAACCTAGCTCAGTATATTATGGACATATGGAAAAATGCAGCGCATGTACAAATGAACATAGGTCTTTAAAATGGTGAAACAGTAAAGAAATCACTAATTGACCACAGGTGCCTTGAAACACAAACGTCCATAGATGGATGTGAATGTCCAACTGCACAGGAGGTGTAAGTACTCCAAGGGGTGGTGATGGTCTGATGGTTGTCAGAAAACACCTGGCATCATACAGCGACTTCCCATAGGCCCTGTTGAAGACCCCTAGGTCGAAACGCGTTGGGTACATACACCACTCTCTTTGTTGCCCATTTGTTTTTATCCACCGTGATCACACTTTTATTTGTGTATGGTCGTTTTTGTCAATAAAAACACCCTTTTTTACCTGCACCATGTGGAGGCACATTCTTTTTGTTTCCACATTTACCGCATGAGATCCAGTCCTTCCAACTGCTCCTTTCGGGGGACCGTTTGTGAAACTTCTGATGCACGCTGGGACGGTTCGGTGTGAGGACGGTTCGTTGTGAAGACCCATCCGGTTGCCGGCCGAGATCCATACAGACCACAATCCAAGAGATTGGCGATTCCTGAGCTCCCATTCCACGTCATTTGTGACAAACTGCGCATGCGATTCCCTGTCGCTGACATGGGAATCCACAGGATCTGGTAAGAGGCTTTTTTGCACTTTCTCTGAATGACCCATTGGGACCCAGTTTCTCGGTTGGGAAGTCGCTGTATGATGCCAGGTGTTTTCTGACAACCATCAGACCATCACCACCCCTTGGAGTACTTACACCTCCTGTGCGGTTGGACATTCACATCCATCTATGGACGTTTGTGTTTCAAGGCACCTGTGGTCAATTAGTGATTTCTTTACTGTTTCACCATTTTAAAGACCTATGTTCATTTGTACATGCGCTGCATTTTTCCATATGTCTATTTTGTCGTTTTTGTCAAACTGTATGCAGCAGCTTTTATTTATTTTACTGGTTAGCGCGGTGTTTTCTATTTACCTCTGACAGTATATTATGGGCATGCAAAGTCTATTCTGTCAAAAAGACTTCTCCCTCTTTTCATTATGACCAAGAACCACATAGACTTCAGGTGCCGCCCCACACAGTCGTCCTGTGATACTCCTATGACTCACATTACTATTAGGGTGCTGGTGTTAAGAGAGCCCATCCCAGATTTTTATACACAAATGGGAAGAGGGAGGCTGGAACTGTACCCCAACAGTACAGCTTAGAGCAGCGTTTCTCAACTCCAGTCCTCAAGTCGCCCCAACAGGTCATGTTTTCAGGCTTTCCATTATTTAGCACAGGTGATTTGATCAGTTTCACTGCCTTGGTAATTACCACAGTTGTTTCATCTGAGGGAAATCCTGAAAACATGACCTGTTGGGGCGCCTTGAGGACTGGAGTTGAGAAACACTGGCTTAGACATTAACAAGAGTATAGCTCCGTTCACACCTGAGCATTCCAGGATAACAGGCGAAATCGAGCGACAAAACACGCCACAATCGTGGCAAAAATCGCAACCGCAAATGCTCCTGGCTCTGTGCCAAAATTAGGTACATTGGAGCTGAGGTGCTGCTACAAAAACGCTCCACAAAAAAAAAAAAAAAAAAAAAAAAAGCTAAAAAACAAACAAAAAGTTTAAGTTGAAATGGAGCCTAAAAGCAGCTTCAGGCCGACCCAGCCCAAATCACGCCCCCAACCCATTTCGCATCATAGGGAACTAGGCACTGTAGGTGGGGCGACATGATTCCGGGGGGGGGGTTGTGATCTTGGAGGAATCAGGCCAAAACCGCTTTTACTCTTCTTGACATCTGGGTTGTTCATTTGGAGTGTGGCATTACATCCTTTCTCTTCAACATTCATTGCACAGGCCAAAAGCCGTACAGTATACATTCCTGGCTTCTGGAGCCAGTTGTTGAGAACTATGTAACTCCCGTGTGTGTGCAGAGGAGTTGCATCATTACTGGCTGCCCAGCAGGTGAATAGAAGTGACAGTGGACCCAGAAAAAAAGGAGGTAAAGATGGCAGGGGGTGAAGTGGCAACTACGAGTCTGAATCTGTCTGTGCTGCATAAGACATACAAGTGTGCCAAGTGCCAGAAAGTGAGCTCATTCCACGTTAAATGATTCAACTGATCAATAGTTGCTAACAACCGAATCAGTCTTTCATTGAATTGGTCTTTTTATTGTGCTGTGTATAGCCACTTTCAATACTTGCTCATTAAATGCTGCCAACACCCCTTGCACAAACAGCTGAAACGTTATATCAGAGTTATAGTGGGATATGGTAATGAGTAATGAAGCATAGAAGGAACCTATTGGTTTACCCTTGGATATTATATAGAGAAACCAATCTATCTAAAATATCTTTCTTTCCTGCTTGTTCGATTCCTTCAGTGCAAGAAATCCAGAGAGTCTTTGAGCAAGAACAACATCATAAGAACCTTATTGTTCCTTATGGATTCAAAACAAGTTTCAAACATATTAAGCCACGGCCAAAATATTGCACGGATCTCTCTTCTGTTCTGAATGGATGCTTGCTACACAATTCTTTACAAACGCTAAGCGCACTATAGCGAAGGCAAGAAATGCCCCGTTCTCAGTCTCAAGGCTGCAAAGAACCGAGTGAACGATATAATTTTATAACAAATTGGCGGCTATACTAAAACTCTGATGACAAGTTTCTTTGAGTTAGTCAACCCTGACCAATGTATGTCAACCCATCTAGATTTGACCATCTGCTAACCATTTGATGTAACTAGCACTATGAGCCTCTAAATCTCTCTTCCCACCTTCCCATCTTCCTGCTCACTCCCAAATCTCACTATCCCATTTCTGAACATTCCTTTTACTATGGAAGTTTTCAGTCCATTCCACCATTGCTGCTTAGGCACTTTTGGTTACTCCACATTAACAGCTGAGCCTACAGATGCAACTTCTGCTCCACAGCGGTCTTTATATGCACAAGGATTTAAGGGTTTGAGTGGCTCGGACAAGAGCAAAATTTCAAATGGCTAGACAACTGTGTCAGAGCAACTCCAAAACTGCAGCTCTTATGGAATGTTCCCAGTCTGCAGTGGTCAGGAAAAGTGGTCCAAGGAAGGAGAACTTGTGAACCAGTGACAGGATCATGGGTGGTCAAGGCTCATTGATGTATGTGGGGAGGGAAGGCTGGCCTGTGTAGTCTGATCCAATAGAAGAGCTACTGTAGCTCAAAT
Source organism: Lithobates septentrionalis (assembly GCA_037952835.1). Lineage (NCBI taxonomy): Eukaryota > Metazoa > Chordata > Amphibia > Anura > Ranidae > Lithobates > Lithobates septentrionalis. Next base: position 958,251 of record JBBDGP010001647.1, on the reverse strand, counting down.
TACTGAAAAAGTGAATGCCGGTTCTGATATAAAGATGTCAGAACACACAGTGCATCGCTGTTTGTTGTGTATGGGGCTGCATAGCCGCAGACCGGTCAGGGTGCCCATGCGGACCCATGTCCACAGCTGAAAGTGACTACAATTGGCATGTGAGCATCAGAACTGGACCACGGAGCAATGGAAGACATTTTGACATCTTGCAGATGGCCAGTTGCGTGCATTGCTTACCTGGGGAAGAGATGCCACCAAGATGCACTATGGAAAGAAAGCAAGCTGGTTTAGGCAGTGTGATGCTTTGTCTAGTGGAGTCCATGCCTCAAGGGGTCAGGGCTGTTTTGGCAGCTAAAGGGGGACCTTACTACTGAATAGTAGGTGGGTGGTAAAAAATGTTATGGCTGATTGGTGTAATTCTAAAAAAAGATTATTCATCCTCCACTACTTACAGACTAAGAAAGTGTGAAATTTGTTACAGGAAAGTAGTTGGCTATAATTTTAGGCACGTGGGATATGCAAATATAGAGAGTGAAAAAAATACATAAAAGAACCTGACCGAACAAAAAAGTAGTGAGTGTAAAAACAAAAATGAAAAGAAACAGACGTTTAATTGAAATCTAGTAACTCACGAAAGAAGACAACAAAAGGAAAAGAACAAAAAAAAAAAACCACACACAACACACACAAAAGGACCACAGAACACATTCTGAACATAAACTGAATCCAAAGCATGCAGCAAAGCGAGATGGAGAACGAACCCTGTGGCGTATTGGGGAAGGCAGCAGACTAGAGAAGATCCCAGGATAAGTAGAAGTCAAACCAGGAAAGCAGGCAGAAAACAGAGGTACTTCTACCCGTAACCTCCTTTGCGGGAAGCGAGACAGCCATTCAAGCTAGAAAAATGATGGGAATGTCAAGTCAGAAATGAGAAGGTGCAAAATAAAAGTGAATAGTGGTTAACGTGCAACGTCATCATTGATCGTTCTCAGGATAATAGTGTCCTACCATTCGATAGGAGCGGGAGAAATGTTGAGTTAAAGCCCAAAACTCTGGACTTGCCACAACTAACCCCCCCCCCCCCTAATCCCAGTCGCCCCTCTCTCCCATGAAGGTCCCCCAAGCTGAATATTATGCTACTTGTTATACTCACCTATTCCAAAGTCTTGTGGCTGTGGAGTCCCCTTCCTCTTCTCTGGGCTGGGTGGTCCCCATTGATACAGAAAGATGATGATGTTAGCAGCCTCTCTCTGCACAATTACACACTGCTTACTCACATATTGCTGACCGGCCTAACTTTCATTACAAAGCTGCTGTTGATACTTCACGCCTGCATATTGCTGACCGGTCTGTCCCCCGACTGTAGATCAGCTTTTGATACTTCTCGCCTGCATGTTGCTGATCTAGCTTGCTTTCTGTGACCGTCTCAGTCGGTGATCAGCATTATCCCTATACTTCAGCCTGCTTGACAACATCGTTCCCAAGCTTCAGTAACACCGACATGTCAGCTGCTGATCACAGTTATTCTTTCATTCAGCAGCATCTGGAGGATAGTTTTGCTATAAGTTCATAGTCACTGAACTGGCCAGCAGCAAGTGGTTCTGTACCGCCCTATTTCTTAAGCCTGTGGCGGCAAAAGGGTTAAAAATACATTTGTTTTTTTTTTTTTGCGTGAACATTCGACTTACTTGGCAGTGGAAATAAACTTGTGGGTCTCTTTCCAGTATGGTAGAAGGTTGGTGCTCTCTTCATCTAAAACTCGAATATTCAGATATTTAAAAGTCTCAGGAAAGAAGTTGTCAATTTCTCGGGTGACGTTAAGTATTTGAGTAACCCTGGGAAAGGAAGAAGAAAAAAAAAAGTATTAAAGAATATGTAAAACTGCAAAAATAAAGTTCTCATATTTGCTCTCTTTAAGCCTATTGAAGTGTTCAATTGGGGAAAAAAAAACCTTTGATCCTGCCAGAAATCCTCTGCTATCCTATGCACTCTGCAGTCCTATCTCAAACAGTGTTATCAGGAAGTTTTTTAGGACTATAGATATTATGGAGAAGAGGAGGGAGGTGTTCTGTAGTCCTGTCCTTGGGTAACAATGCTGTCATTCTAGGACAGGAAGTGTCATTAAAAAATAAAACAAATGCAGCCATCACATCGAAGGAAAAGTAAGCCTAATATAGTTTTCTTTTGGGTTTGGATAATTTAAGCCATGGTACATTATCACACTTGATAACGCAAAGCAATGATGAACAGCAAAGTAGAGATATGTGGTTCTGCATCTGTAACCCAACAGCATGCATCTGAAAACCAATGGTATTCCTAAAAAGGCTGGACGTGTCTGTGCTTATGACTTTACTTCTATCATTTATGCCTTCACGTCCGTCACCAAGACATTCAGGAGACTGACTACAAGAGACTTATTACATTACTGCGGTGTGCCAGGTGTGATTTACAGCTTGGTACCCATGATGCATTTAAATCCAAAGTCTATTTTTCAGTATGTTTGGCATCATATCCCACTGCATACAGATGTTGTAAAGATGATTTCAGGTTTGGTATATTTATACATTGTTACACTGATCCAGTTTGGGCCAATGTACCGTATGTATCGGCGTATAACATGCGCCGGCGTATAACACGCACCTCAAGTTTAGGAGAGAATTTTAAGGAAAAAAACTTTTAGGAGGGAAGTTTAAGGAAAAAAAAAAAAACTTACATTTAAATGCCCATCAATGCAGCCTCATCAGTGTTCATCTGCAGCCTTGTTAGTATCATTGCAGCCTTTTCAGTGTCAGTGCAGCCTTGTCATTGCAGCTTTGCCCCAGTGCAGTCTTGTCAGTGCAGCCTTGCCCCCAGTGTCCATGCTTGATCGCCGCCGACATACACAGTACAGATCGCCGCCGACTGTAGTTTGTGTTTTAAATATGGCGCCGCGGAGTTCGGAGGGACTCGGCGCCGGCGGAACAGAACGAACGCCGCCGAGATACACATAGTCGAGTGTATTCGGCTCTTTCCGGCGCCGCTCACAGTCCTGCCCAGTCCCGCCCTATGATGGACATAACACAGGTCCAATGGCGGGACTGGGCGTGACTGTGAGCGGCGCCGGAAAGAGCCGAATACACTCGACTATGTGTATCTCGGCTCTGTGATTTCGGCGGCGCTCCATCAGCTCCGCTGAGTCCCTCCGAACTCCGCGGTGCCATATTTAAAACTACTCGCTATGTGAATGTCGGCGGCGACCGCCGCCGATAGCTCACAATTAGTGGGTATCGGCGTATAACACGCACCCACGATTTTCCCCCCGATTTTAAGGGGAAAAAAGGGCGTGTTATACGTCGATAAATACGGTAACTTTGTATATACCATACCACACCACTAGTGCCAGTGCTCCTAAAAGCCGGGAAGCATTGAAGTAGACATCGCTTCTCCGGTGATCTCTACTTGTATCTGAGTCCCATGCTGAGCAGCTCGCCTGCTGCCTTCTGAAGACAAGGAGGTTGGCTGCTCAGCACAGGTGCCATTCAGAGAAAGCTTAGCATTCTCTGAATAAATGCAAAGTGTTCTCTGATTGGACGAAGTGGAGAGCGTGACGTCACTGCCCCGGCTATCCAAACAGGGAACAATTTGCATTCATTCAGTAAATGCAAAGCATTCTCTGAATGGTGAACATGCTAAACGATCAACCTCCTGTGTTCAGAACGCAGCAGGCCAGCCTCTTGGCAAGGGAGCAGAAAGCTAATGGAGATCACTGGAGTGGTTTTAGTGATTTACGGCTTCCAAAGGCATTGGAGTAGTGCTGTGTATATATTGTATAGTTACGTTGGTCCAAGCTGGACCTATGTAACCAAGTACAAATATACCATACCTGGACTTTCTGGTTAATCACAATTTATTTTTAAGAAACTTTGCAAAAGATTTACTAATCTGGATCCTGCCATTAACAGCACTTCCTGTTTTAGGCGGACACCTCTAAGCTACTGCGATTAACATCAGAATTGTCAGCCTGCTGTGCACAGTCCTTTAGTTGGCTGTTCTGTGTGTGCACCCTGCAGGCTTGATAGACAACCCAACAGCCAACTGTAGGAGTGTGCATGGCAAGCAGTTACTTACGATTCTGGGGAACCCTAGCTAAAATAAAATAATTGGGGTCAGAGTGAAGAAAGTATCTTACATTGGTGGTCAGTGGGAAGAACATTCACCTTACAGTAGTGATCAGAATGCCACTCTTACAGACAGCTATAAAGATCACTGGGGTCGTGCTTTTGGACTGGAATCAATGATTCTAAATTCAAAGCAAACACAGACTTGGTCACATATCACCCTGTTCTTGGTCCTTTAGATTTGTGGTCCCCAAACTGCGGCCCTTTGCTTGCCTTTATTCAGCCCTTAGGTTAAAATTTCCTCAGACTCCAACAATGTGGCATAATTCCTGCTACTAAAATCTACAATGGGGCACTATTCCTCCCACTGACACCAACAATGGGGCACCATTTCTCCCTCTGACACCATTGATGGGGCACTATTCATCCCACTGACCCCAACAACTGAGGGAACTATTCATCCCACTGACACCATTGATGGGGCACTATTCATCCCAATGACCCCAACTGGGGAACTATTCATCCCACTGACCCCAACTGGGGAACTATTCATCCCACTGACAACAACAATGGGGCACTATTCATCCCACCGACACCAACAATGGGGCACTAGTCATCCCACAGACACCAACAATGGGGCAATATTCATCCCACTGACACCAACAATGGGGCACGACTTATGCCACTGACACTATCAATGGGGCACTATTGCTCCCTGTGACACCATTGATGTGGCATGATTTCTCCCACTATCGAAGGGGTGCTATTTCTCCAAATGGCACCAACGATGGAGCACTATTCCTCTACCTACTATCAAAGATGCCCTGTTTTCTCCCACTATTTCTACTCCTAATGGCCAAAGTCCGTCACCCCTAAAGTTTGACAGTAAATTGGCTCTTTGTTTAGAAATTATGGAGACCCCTGCTTTAGATTGTTAGCTCTCATGAGCAAGCCCTCCCAACCCTCTTGTCTTGAAGATTACTGTAACTATACAGTCTCCCTTTCTTTTGAAAGCACTATGAAAAGTGTTGGCTCCATATAAATTCTGTATAATTTAATATATATTTAGAAAAGCAGCAGTGGCAGTGACATTTAAAGAAAAAGGTATTGATGCTGTGTGCACTAGACACACAAGGGGTTGGGGCCTAGAGACAAACTGGCCCTGGCATATTTATGAAATACTAGGTGACATTTCATAGGTTCTGGGTATTCTGTCTACACGACAGCAGCTAGTACAGAGCACTTCATTTTTGTGTCACCGACAGGAGCAACCCGGTGTACCCAAGGCCCAGAACTTTATTCACACGAGGCTGATTATTTCCAGTAAAATAAGCAGCCAGGTCTATGGCATAGAAAAAAAAAGACACATGATATGGAGGGATAATGGTGATGCACACCCCAAATGAATACAATATGGGAAAAGTTCCCCCAGGAAGAGTTTTTTGGCAGCAAAGTTAACAATATCAAAAAATTAATAGGTTAAAAGAAGATTCTTTATTGGAAAGTTAGCATATGCATGGACACATAACAGTTAAAGTATGAGCTCTGGTAAGGGGATATGATATTATTCCAAATACAAAAAATACAAACACAAGTTTACACAGCATCACATATTAGGAGATCTGTCGTATAAAATTACTGATGCATTTCGACCTACATGCTCACGGTCTTCCTCAGGGGATAGGTATGCTGTTTACAAAATTATATTTTAACATTTCAAGTGTCAACAAGTAGTACATAAATAATTACTTTTTAAAAACATAAGGTATAGTTACCAATGGAGAATGTAGTGGTGAAATCTCCTAACCAACATTCCTTTTAAAATCATTCAGATGATCCCATTTGTCCCTTGGCCACTCCTACTCCAAAGAGGGATAACACTCAGCCCTGTCCTGGCTTGCAAGGAGTCACACTGGGGGACACCCCCTGGGGGCGCGTGTGGGTGGGGGTCCGTACCTGTAGCAAATTCCCAGAGATATCATGATTTCATACATTTAAAAATACTGATTCAATTCTGAATTTGCAGTTAATGGTCAGCGTCAAATACCAATGCTCACTATACATATATATCTGTTTTATAGGGGTATTGTTGTAGTATTAATTTATTACTATCAAAATAAAGGAATCCTTATTACATAGGTCTTAATTAAGTGTATACATCTATAATGAAAATATTAAATAATGGTGTTGGATGAAACAATGAGGAATGAAAGGGTTGTTGTGTAGTGACAAAAAAAATAGTGCAGCGTTGTATCAACTAGGATGAAAGAATATAATGATAATAATATCATTATATTCTTTCATCCTAGTTGATACAACACTGCACTATTTTTTTCACTACACAACTCTTTCATTCCTCATTGTTTCATCTAACACCATTATTTATATTTTCATTATAGACTTATAAACTTAATTAAGACATATGTTAAGTAATAAATTAATACAATATTAACCCTATAAAACAGATATATATGTATAGTGAGCATTGGAATTTGACGCTGACCATTAACTGCAAATTCAGAATTGAATCAGTATTTTCTAAATTTATGAAATCATAATATCTCTGGGAATTTGCTGCAGGTGTGGACCCCTCACCCACACACGCCCCTAGGGGGTGTCCCCCAGTGTGACTCCTTGCAAACCATACAGGGCGGAGTGTTATACCTCTTTGGAGTGGGAGTGGCCAAGGGACACATGGGATCATCTGAATGATTTTAAAAGGAACTCTGGTTAGGAGATTTCACCACTTACATTCTCCATTGGTAACTATACCTTATGTTTTTTTTTAAAGTAATTGTTTATGTAAAACTTGTTGGCACTTGAAATGTTAAAATATAAATTTTCTAAACAGCATACCTATCCCCTGAGGAAGACCGTGAGCATGTAGCGCCAAACGCGTTGGGAATTTTATACGACAAATCTCTTAATATGTGATGCTGTGTATATTCTTGTGTTTGTATTTGGAATGATATCATATCCCCTTACCAGAGCTCATACTTTAAATGTTATGTGTCCATGCATATGCTAACTTTCCAATAAAGAATCTTCTTTTAACCTATTAATTTTTTGATATTATTAACTTTGCTGCCAAAAAACCCTTCCTAGGGGAACCTTTCCCAAGCAGCCAGGTCTTACCTATTCCTCTGAAGCTCTTCCAGATTTGAAGCATTCCATTCCGAACCCTGAAATAAACCAAAAAGACAGCATGAGCTTTAGAACTGTGTTAGGCCACCAACAGAACCAAGTTCCCAGGTAAAATCATTTGAGTGATTCTTTTAAAGCAAATGTCAAGTCAAAATATTGACAAGAAACCCAGTCTGGTTTTTACTGCTATCTCAGTCTCTGTTAGATTTTTCCTCCATTTCTGTCCAGGTGACAATGGTTTTACAAGTGAGGAAGCGGGGGAGAAGCTGCAATGAGAGGCACATGCTGCTATAAAAAAGCTGATCGAGGTTCCAGCCTTTCACTACTATAAAATAAGATTTTAGCAATTAAAACCATGGTCACAGCATACACGTACAATGCTGATGTTCTACAATGAAACAATACAAACAATTGGAGAGGTGAGTTGGGAGGGAGAGAGGAGACATTGCTGGAACTGGCAGCAAAGGAGACCCGATTCCTAGCCAAGGTTCCCCTAATTAAAGGGTAGTGCATAAAAGGGGGTGATCCATGCAGGAGGTACACCAAGCCCACAAGACAGGATCTAAAAGGCGCAATATGACCTGTAATGGGTCATAAAGAGAGGCGAGCGGGAATTTCACCTGGTGATGGTTGGCTTTTGACGCATTGTTGTTTCTACAGTTATATGGATGAATGTCACAATATTTCTTTCACCGTTGGCATTATTTTCTTTGAAGTGGACTTTTCTACGCCCGTTTTTATATGCGTGCACTAGCATAATACCATTTGTTTTTTATGCATCTACCAGAGGGATATATGAATGGTTTATTTATATATGATGAACAGCACACTATTGTTTTTTACTTTTAAATACAAACAATAGTTATATTTGTCAATCCAATATAAGCCTAAACCAGCCATAGATAGATCGAAATTCAGCCAGTTCACCTTCCTCAATATCTTCCTCAAAGAGACTGAACTCTGTATAAGAGCAGAGAGTTTTCCAAAGACATCAGATATAGTTGCAGTGAGATCTGCCTTAGCCAGATAGGTTGTCTGTTCTGTGTCTAAAGGCTCGTACACAAGATAAGAAAATGGGAAGTAAAATTTAGTCCGACGAACGATCTGCCGATTTTCGGATCGTTAGTATGGTGCTTTCTACAGCCGATTACGAATTTTCGGACGACAAAAACTGTATGTGCAGGCCATAAACTTTTTATCGTACTTGAACACAACGTCTGATTTTCGTCCGAAAAAAATTGTAAGAGCAAGACTACGCATACTCGGAAATGAAAAAATACATACAAAACATTTCAACACATGACATCATTTCTGAAATTGAATTCTGTCATACGAGAATGTTCGTAGGAAAGTAACCTCTTCACTTTCGACAGGAGACTAGATAAATAGATAGTGATAGGGTAGCCTTAAAAACAGAAGTGCTCTGCGTTAGCAAGGACAACCAATCATTTCCCATCTGTCATATTTACAGCCTAAATGACAGGCGGATGGTTATTTTTTGCATGGTGCAAGAGAACTATCAGACTATACCAGGTACAAGTAGGAGAAGATTTCTGAGGGTCGGTCCATTTGTGCCAAAATTATAATCATCTCGTTATCAATGAACTCTGTGTACTCCTGCAGGTTGCGATTGGTGTGTTGCTCCAGAGCATTCCGAACCTAAAACAGAGGATACAGCTGCATCAGGTGTCACTTTATTATAGTAATATCTAAAATAGGAAAAACCTAAAATGGTTGTTATAGAATACTTTCATATCGATAAAAACAATGTTAAGGTTTTTCTTGTGATGAATTTCCTCATACAAATCCTGCACAGGTGGCTACTGCTGAAAATGTCTTTCACTGTCAGAGACAGTGTGTATAGGGAAAGAGGTACAGAGTTAGAAATCATTACAATGTGTAATAAAATAATGTTAATAAAAAAATGTTTTTATATACACTGTGTGCACAATTAGGCAAGTGAGTATTTTGACCAAATCATTATTTTTATGCATATTGTCCAAGCTGTAGAAACTTGAATGCTTAGTGGATTTAAAGTGGAAGTCCAGGCAAAACCTGATTAAAGCTAAACCTGCTCTTTGCCACATTCTAAACCTAATAGATCTAACCCTGTAAAGCAAAAATTGCTGTACTTGCCTATTCTACAGCCAAACTGGTCCGGTCCCAGCATCAGCTGTCAGCGACGGCTTCATTGTGGAGGCGGGTGCAGGAGAGGCAGCCTACAACGGAACTTCCATAGTAAGTCTATGGGTGATGTCACTTCCCAGCCATTTCACAGCCGTTGTTGGTCCTCTCCTCTACACAACTTCCGCCACTGGAGACCGGACCAGATTGGCTGCAGAATAGCCAAGTATAGCGTATTTACTTTACAGGGTTAGATAGATTCAAATTAGAATGTGGCAGAGAGCAGGTTTAGCATTAGTTCATTTTTGCCTGAACTTACACTTTAAAGCGGAGTTCCAGTAATTTTTTTGTTTATTAAAAGTCAGCAGCTACAAAAACTGTAGTTGCTGACTTTTTAATAAACACACACTCACCTGTCCCACGATCCAGCGGTGCACTCATTCCAGCCGTGTTCTACCACAGCGGTGCCGGCATCTTCAGGCTTCATAGTCGGGTGCCTACTGTGCATGCTGCGCTCTGTGACTGGTCTGGAAAACTTCTAAAACCTGTCATGTGTCCCAGAAAACTTTGGGAGGGAGTGGGTGTGATAGTACCAGTCACAATTAGCATCTGTCCCAAGTCCCTTTTCTTCACTGGGATACCGGCCCCTAAACCAGCCAGGTTGTCTATGTTTAGAACACGGGCATTGGACGTAACATTGCTGTCACTGGTCATACAGCATTTCATTGCCCAGATATTAAGTGTGACCTCCGTACCACTTTCCTAAGGTACCGGGCAACCATGCTTCTTCGAGCCGGGCCTATGGGGTGTAATGCCAGTCACTAACGTTACCCCACCCTCTTTACTGTTTGTATTATGCATGTTCCAAGCACAAAGACCAGAGGTAGAGTAAGAAAGAGGAAAGTTTCCTAAACCGTCCTTCCCAATGACAAAGTTGGCTGGGTGCCCAGGTTTTGTTGAAAAGTTTAAAATGTACCCATGCCTCATATTGGATGTACAGTTTACCCTGTCCTGTGTCTCTATGCAAGCAGGGGGTGGGGGGGGGTTGTCCCCAGGGGTGTATATACACTTGTATCTGCTCACTAAATGTTTTATGCTTTTATCCACCCTACACCGAGTCCTGACTAGTGACTGGGTGGGCTGCGGGATTGGGTATTGTCCTGGCACTGGGCAAGGGAGCCCATACAGTGGACATACTCCTCAGGAGTAAGGATGAGCTCCGGCTTGTTCGCACAGCCCACGTGCAGAGCCTGCCAGGAAGTCGGTGCTGCGCTAATCACAGGCAGTGAGACATTTCTCGATTTCTGCAGCCGCGCATTTGGACAATGAGGTCCGTCACGGGTGGGGTCGACTTCCAATTCCGATCAACTAAGGCAACAGGAATGGAAGTGAGAGCGGGTACCTGTCAAAAATCGGGTATCTGCCCCCCCCCCCCCCCCCCCAATAGCTCTGTTTCACAAACAGGGGTCAGAGAGGAGGCCTTAAAGTGGAAGTTCCACTTTTGGGTGAAACTCTGCTTTAAGCAGATCAGGTGACGTGTATTTGTGTAATGAGGGAGGGTGTGGCCTAAGGAGCGCAACACCCTATGTCAAGGTGTGGATGAATATTATTAGGCAGCTTCTTTTCCGCAGGCAAAACGGGCCAAGAAATATTTAACTGACTCTGAAAAGTCATTGTAAAAAGTCTTTCAGAGGGATGCAGCATTCTTGAAATTGCTAAGATATTGGGGCGTGATCACAGAACCAAACGTTTTGTTGCAAATAGTCAACAGGGTCGCAAAAAACGTGTTGAGAAAAAAAAGATGCAAACTGTCAAAGATTTGAGAAAAAGTAAAACGTGAAGCTACCAGGTACCCATTATCCTCCAGTGCTGTCATAATTCAGAACTACAACCTATCTGGAGTGCCCAGAAGTACAAAGGTACAAGGTGTTCAGTGCTCAAAGACATGGCCAAGGTAAAGAAGGCTGAAACCCGACCACCACTGAACAAGACACATAAGTTGAAACGTCAAGACTGGGCGAAGAAATATATAAAAAACGGCTTTTTCAAAGGTTTTATGGACTGATGAGTTGAGTGACTCTTCTTGACAGACCAAATGGATGGGCCTGTGGCTTGATCAGTAATGAGCACAGAGCTCCACTTCAACACAAGGTGAAGGTGGGGTACTGGTATGGGCTGGTATGATTAAGAATGAACTAGCTGGACCTTTTCGGGTCTAAGACCATGATATTTATGCAAGACAATGCTTCATAGCATGCATCGAAGTTCTCCACTGCATGGCTAGCCAGTAAAGGCCTTAAAGATAAAATAATAATGACATGGCCCACTTCCTCACCTGACCTAAACCCTATTGAGAACTTGTGGGCCCTTCTTAAACAGGAAAACTACGGTGAAGGAAAACAATACACCACTCTGAACAGTGTCTGGAAGGTTGTGGTTGCTGCTGCACAGAAAGTTGATTGTCAACAGATCAAGAAACTTATGTCGCGTACACACGGTCGGACTTTTCGTCTACCAAAGTCCGACGGACGCCGACGGACCAAATCCGGCGGACAATCCGCTCGTGTGTGGGCTTCCCCCGGACTTTCAGCTGACTTTTCCAGCCGCAAATCTGACGGACTTTAGATTTGAAACATGCTTCAAATCTTTACGTCGTAAATCCGCCGGACCCAGAAATCCGCTCGTCTGTATGCTAGTCCGACAGACAAAAACGCACGCTAGAGCAGCTATTGGCTACTGGCTATCAACTGCCTTATTTTAGTCCGGTGTACGTCATCACGTACGAATCAGTCGGACTTTTGTGTGATCGTATGTAGGCAAGTCCGTTCATTAGAAAGTCCGCCGCAAGTCCGCCAAAAGTCCGTCGAAAGTTCGTCGGACGGGGGCTGTCGGACTTTTGTAGCTGAAAAGTCCGACCGTGTGTACGCGGCATTGGACTCCATCAATGGAAGGCTTGTGACTCTTATGGAAAAGGGTGGCTATATTGGTCACAATTTTTTTATTTTTTTTTTAATGTCAGAAATGTTTATTTGTAAATTTTGAGTTGTTTGATATTCTCACTTTGACTGATAAAAATAAACAAGTGAGATGGGAACATTTTAGTTCTTCATTTAGTTGCATAATTCTGCACACAAATAGTTGCCCAATAATTGTGCACACACAGATATTCTACTGAGAAAGCCAAAACCTCACTTTTACTTTAAATATTCAGGTTTGAGATTTATTAACATTTTGGATTGACCGAGAGCACTGTAATTGTTCAATAATTAAATTATTCCTTAAAAATACAACTTGCCTAATAATTGTGCACACAGCGTAAATGTGTCAATTTGTCAGCTTATAATAAAAAACACAATACAGGGTATTAAATTAAAACAATGTAACAAAAGTAATTTCCGGATTTAAAATCCAAAGTAAAGTTTATTTATGTATGCAAATTAGGCATAAAGTTACTATAGAAGTGTAAATGTGCCTTCCTTTGTATCTTCGTCCACTTACCTGCTTAGATGTTATATTCTCAAGGTCGCTTTCCCGCAAGATGTCTCGCAGCTTTTTTCGGATGATCTTCTCAGTCTCCCCACTGTAATTAACACACAAATATATATCTGAGACCACATATAGATGATAAAAAAAAAAAAAAAAAAAAAAAACGTACATACATACATATATACATACAGTTCATCTCTATTAAACTTGACAGAAATTCAGTAAGCAGTGTTATAAGCTCTGCCTTCTGTGGACTACCGAACACTTTCCTCTTATGTTAAGCTCGGTTCGCACTGCTGCGACTTGGGTTACGACTTGTGAGACCCCCCAAGTCGCGTGATATGTTAGTCAATGAGAGCTGTCTTAAAATAGCTCTACTAAAGTCGCTCTGACTTTAGAAAAGGTTCCTGTACTACTTCAAGGGACTTCTATCAGACTTGTGCCTCAAAGTATTACTTAAAGTGGAGTTCCACCCACTTTTACAACTCTTCAGCACCCCTCACTAAACTGCGCACTGTAAACAAATTGGATATTTTTTTATTTTTTTTCTCAGCACCTACTGTATATCTGCTGTATTCATTTTTCACTTCCTCCTCCCTGGCCGCGGCCCATCGCATCATTTCCTGTTTGCAATGCCTTCTGGGAAGGGGCGGCAACTTCCTCTGAAACTGGCGTTGCTATGGAAACCTGACCTGAAACCTATTACACTGCGTGTGCTGCACGGAGCATGTGCGAGATCTGCAAGGATGAGATCCAGAAAGAAATACAGTCTGGCTTCAGATGCCCACACTTAAGATGGCCACGGCCTGCTGTAAGTTTATAAAATAACAAATTACTGCTATAAACTAACAAAACAGACCTTAGTTTACAGACTAACTTTACTAGAATACATTAAGCTTGTGTATTATAGGGGTATTTTTATTCAAAAAGTGTAATTTCGGCCGGAACACCACTTTAAGTTGCCAGGAAGTCTCCTGGCAAAGTCTCACCGTATGTCAGAGTAGTGTGAACCCAGCCTTAAAGGGGTTGCAAAGTCAGAAGGTTTTTTATCTTAATGCATTCTATACAAAAAGCCTTCTGTGTGCAGAAGCCCCCCTCAGCCCCCCCAATACTTACCTGAGGTTCATCTCTGTCCAGCGATGTTCACAAGTGTCTCAGCCCTCCGAGATGCGCCTTCCTGATTGGCTGAGACACAGCAGCGGCGCCATTGTTTACCGCTGCTGTCAAAGTCAGCTAGCCAATCAGGAGAGAAAGGGGGCTGGGTCGGGGCTCCGTGTCTGAATGGACACAGGGAGCTGTGACTCGGCTCAGGTGCCCCCACAGAAAGCTGCTTGCTGTGGGGGTTGGGAACATGAGGGAGGGGCCAGGAGCACAGAAGAGGGACCTGGTAAGAAGAGGAGAGCAGGTAAGAATAACATGTTTATTATTTTTATAGGAAAAAAAAAGCAAAGACTTTACAATCACTTTAAGCTTACCATACAACTTATAAACTGATTGACACCAAAACTGGGATTTAGAATTGTAGCTACAGACACCAATCCTGGGGGTTATCATTGTGGCTACAGACACCAATCTTGGGGGTTATCATTGTGGCTACAGACACCAATCCGGGGGGTTATCATTGTGGCTACATACACCAATCCTGGGGGTTATCACTGTGGCTACAGACACCAATCCTGGGGGTTATCATTGTGGCTACAGACACCAAGCCTGGGGGTTATCATTGTGGCTACAAACACCAATCCTGGGGGTTATCACTGTGGCTACAGACACCAATCCTGGGGGTTATCATTGTGGCTACAGACACCAAGCCTGGGGGTTATCATTGTGGCTACAAACACCAACCCTGGGGGTTATCACTGTGGCTACAGACACCAATCCTGGGGGTTATCATTGTGGCTACAGACACCAATCCTGGGGGTTATCATTGTGGCTACAGACACCAAGCCTGGGGGTTATAACTGCAGCCTCTGATACCATCACTGGGGATTTGCAGCCACTGACACCAATGCTGGGGGTTATTATTAGAGCCACTGACACCAATGCCGAGGGTTTTATTTGGGCTACTGAAAACAATGACAGGGTTTATTTTGTTCCTGCTTTCTCCTCAATGTTTATCATGGTAAACTGCAAAAATGTAGCAGGACCAACATTTGTGGGTGTTGATGATTCTGAATACGCTGAACTTCATGCAGTGCACATAAATTTGTTGCTATTGTGCTGCATTACAAACTGATTTTTCCAAGCCTGTAGACTTTACCTTACACATTAGCCGTGTGGGGGGGGGGGAACGGTGTCAAATGCTTTTGTAAAGTTCACGTATACCACATCCACTCTTGTTTTTGCTTACTTCCTCATTAAAAAAAATAAAATAAAAAAAAATCTGATTTGTTTGACTACTTCAGTCTTTCGTGAATCCATGCAGTCGATTGCTTTAAAAATACAGTTTTCAGGCAAACTTCGGTATTTAGGGCTTCTGCACTAGAAGAGGATTTAGAGGACTGACATTGATGCAGAGTTTAGTGCTTGAACTCTGATCCCCCTAATTTAGATAAGATCTGGTGGCACTAGGCCACTGGTTAATCTGGTCACATGACCAGCTACCTTGGGAGCCCAGAGCTGTTCTTCATGACAGACTGGAAAGTAATACAGGTTTTTTTGTTTTTTTTTTACTATATTAATAGTGCAGGGCAGTTAGGGTGCGAAGGAGGGTCGATTTTGAAATGGGTTTACTTAAACAGTCTCCTATTGTTATGATTTTTGCCAATTTTCTCTGACCTCTCTTGTGTGGTTGCATCTCTGCGGACAGACGTCAAGTCTGCTGTGGCCATCCAAGCGTGAATACAACCCTGGGGTGAATGACGGTGGTCCTGGTAATATGCCATCCCAGAATGGACACTATTGCCTGGGATATAGTTATAGGACTCTGCAGCTTCGCAGGCTTTGTGGAGCGTCTGAAGAAGGGACCTGCAATCAAAAACACATTAAAAGCAAGAGAGATTACAACATAAACTGTATGCAAACCTTAAAAGTGATGTTATACCACTCACTCCTTTCCCACAGGCTGTGATTGGCAGCAGCAGGAGCCAATGGCTCCTGCTGCTGTCTCTGAGCCAATAAGTAGGGAGAAAGCCCAAAGAGCAGATGCTCTCGTGCACATCACTGGATCGAGATCGGGCTCAGGTAAGTAAAAGGGGGAGCTGCATGGAGCTGCATGCAGAAGGTTTTTGTTTTTTTTGTTTTTTTAAATCGTGGGATAAATGTTTTTTTCTAAATGGAATGACTAAAGGTTGGCCATTGTAATCACCCCTGCCAGTGTTAAAGTGGTAGTAAACACTCATGCCATCCTGCAGGAGTGATGTCATCGTTGCTCGGCCATTCAAACGACCGAAGCCCGCGCACCCAGAAGGTGAAGATAGAAGCCCTGTCAGCGGTGACAGCGCGGTGCAGGAAGGCTTTGTTTTATGGCAAATCTTTCATAATGTGCACATTTAGATATTACCTTACGGGGGGAGAATTTTTTTGTGCAATTGTCAGTTAAAGCGACGCAGTGCCAAATCGCAAAAAGTGCTCTGGTCAGGAAGAGGGTAAAATTTTCCGGGGCTGAAGTGGTTAAATTGGCAATATACTTTCCTGGTGCATCAAAAAAAAAAAAAGTATGCAAAGTCATTACAGTTTGTTTTCCCATGCTTGTATGCTGCAGAAAAAAAAAGGACTTGCTCATTGCGTAGAAAAGGCGGTCTTTCTGCAGAGGGCTGACACACCCCCTAGTGAGTCAAAGCTAGAGTTCTCCAATCAGCAGGGAGTTTAGGTTTTCTTATCGGAGAACTTTAGCTCAGCAGGGGTGTGTCAGAGCTCTGCAGTCAGATTGCACAAAGTGGTCTGAAGCATACTGGCAGGGGACAGGCTTTTCCACTCTGTGGCTGCTTTCTAAAGAAAAACACGCTGTAAGACTTTCCACATCTTTTGTTTTAAAGGAGCATTAAATTGTATTGACAGAGCCATCCATAGATTGCACTGTGACACGTGTGTCAGAACAGGCAATATACTGGACTACTATATTGGAAGAACAGCATAAATATTCAACAAGCAAACTCATTTTTAACTTACCACATTGTTTGAACAGATATAGGCTTAAATGATCGGACATCCAACCCGAATGTAACGCTGAATCCACTAAAGAAACATTGGAAGTGATTAGATATCCATAACCAAAAGTTACTGACTGACAGATTTATGCATCAACAGAACTTACCCATCTCCATCTATGAAGACCTGTGTATTACTCCATACTGGCAGAACGCTGCCTATAGTGCAGCCTTGGGACCTATGACAGTGGGGAAAGTTAGTTATCATAATTTGTTAAAAGAGACACGATTATAATCTGTAAAAAAAAAAAAAAAAAAAAAAAAACACTATAGTGGTATGAATGAAGTGTCACTTTTGTAAACTTTGTTCGAAGAAATAAATAAATAAGGGAGCTGTGCGATGTGCTGAATTGCGCACCACATCACCCTCCTGCTCCGGAACGGACAGCAGCAGCTGGCGGACAGGTAACCTCCTGTGGTTTAATTATGTGGCAGCTGTCAGTTTAGTGTGAACGGGTCCTAATGCAGCAGAGCAAGTACTTGAATTTGGCTTGGCATCAGCCTCTTGCAGCCCCTGCAGACAGGGGAAGGAACAAGCATCACATGAAGCCATTCAGTTTATGTGCCGACATGGAGCATTCTGATAGGAGGATTGAGCAGATTGTGACCAAGAGATAAGTCTGCTGCTTCTCCTGCACTGTCCAATCACAGGCTGTGGGGCTCCTGCCCTGCCAGACAGGGCTGCACTGTGTGACAAATCTGTGTAACTCCTAGCACTAGATGGACAGAAATACAAAAGCTTATAAATATGTATTCCATATGTGTGTTTAGCTGCTTACCCTAAAGTGGAGATCCACCCAAAAGGGAAACCTCTGCCTATTTGCTTCCCCCCGTCTGTTGCCACATTTGGAACCTTTGGGGGGGGGGGGGGTGCGGGTACCTGATTCTGGTTTTGACAGGTAAGTGCTCCCACGTCCGGCTGAGTTCACTACGGCCTCCTCCTACCCCTGCAGCCGGCCCACTTAGAGAGCACAGTGCGCTTCGCACATACGTAGTAGGAAACCGGCTCTGAACCCGCACAGGTTCATTGCCGGTTTCCCTTAGTGGAGCAGCACCCAAAGACCGACTGAAAAAAAATCGGCCCTGGTGAAGACACCACTGGATTTCTGGACAGGTAAGTGTCCTTATATTAAAAGTCAGCAGCTACAGTATTAGGAAATCTTCCAATGGGGAAAGTTCTGGTGACCTGGGGGTCTCCGTGAGATTCCCTTGATTTATTATTATTTTCACTCACTTCCTGTTTAGCTATTCGGCAGGAAGTGAAGGTAAATCTCCCCAACAGGACAAAGATGGCAAAAGTAAACCTTATAGAGGTTATAACCCTCCCTTACACTATTCAAAATGGGGAAAAAAAGTTTTGCCTATAGTTCTATTTTAACAAAGTGCATTGTGATTCCTTTTAAATCTATAAGTAGAGATAGTTGGCATGAAGAATTTTTTTTGGAAAACAAAAAATTACTATATATTAGGTCTTATGGATAGTTGGATAGTAATGAAGGGTAAAAAAGAGAGATCACAAAACCTGAGATTTCAGTAGTATGAAAGACACTTGCACAAAATTTAACTCAGGACAGCCACAAATGGCTTGGAAGTTCTTAGTACAGTAAGGCCAGGCCATAGACTGATCGGAATTTGGCAGAGTCAGCAGGAACCGGACAAATTTCGATCCTTCTATGGGCAGGCTGGTTGTACTGAAGTCGATCTGTCAATCTTTATTAAAACCAGCCTGTTGGGGTTTTCTCGTGTGATCACTGCCGACACCTACAGTGCACCTGAAATATATTCACACTTTTTCCACATTTTGTTATGTTACAGCCCTATTCCAAAATGGATTAAATTAATTTTTTTTCTCAAAATTCTACAAACAATACCCCATAATGACAACGTGAAAGAAGTTTGTTTGAAATCTTTGCAAATTTATTAAAAATAAAAAAATCCCATCTACATAAGTATTCACAGCCTTTGCCATGACACTTAAAATTGAGCTCTGGTGCCTCCACTGATTATCCTTGAGCTGTTTCTACAACTAGAGTCCACCTGTGGTAAATACAGTTGATTGGACAAGATTTGGAAAGGCGCACACCTGTCTATACAAGGTCCCACAGTTAACAGTACATGTCAGAGCACAGAGTGACTACTTATGTACATGGGACTTTTTTTTGTTTTTTATTTTTAATACATTTGCAAAGATTTCAAACAAACTTCTTTCAGGTTGTCATTATGGGGTATTGTTTGTAGAATTTTAAGGGAAATAATGAATTTAAGCTATTGTGGCATAAGGCTGCACCATAACAAAAATGTGGAAAAGTGAAGCGCTGTAAATACTTTCCGAATGCACTGCATAGCCACCAGCAGTGATCATTATATTCTGTGGGTGGGGGAACACTTCCCACTATTAGAATACAATAGCGCAGCGGGGGGGGGGGGGGGGGGGTACACACAGGCAGTGTTGATGGGGGAATAGAGTGGTTTTCTTCAGAAAAATAGCATACTCTAGTCTATAGCCTGCTTGACTTAAAGGGCTCAATCACACCATGTGGTGTGACCTGCTTTTTTTCTGCACCAGTAAAAGCACGTGCAGAAATGCATGAAAATGCAGAGTTTCTGGTGTAAACAAGCCCTAACAATTCGTGAACTTCACTCACTAAGCTATTTTTTTTTTTATTCTTAGGAACACCCTGTACAGCTGCTTATTTATTGCAGTGCAATGCATGAAACAATACAGCTACAGGCCAGGTGCTTCAAATAATGACCTAGGGCAGATTGTTGGTGCAAGAAGGGCTGGTTTGAGTATTTTTGAAACTCCTGATCTTGAGAGAGAGATTTTCCTGCATAAAAGTCTCCAGAATTTATTAAGAATTGTGCAAAACACAAAAAACATCAACCAATCAGCAGGTTCTCTGTATGGAGATGCCTCGATGATGAAAGGTCATAGCAGAATGGCCAGACTGGGTTAGGTGACTTCTGTAACTCAGACAACCACCATTTACAACTGTTGTGAGCAGAAAAGCCTTAAAGATTAAAGATTAAACTTCACTTCTGTTGAGAAAAAAAAAAAAAAAAAACAATCCCCTCTGGCTGATCAATGTGCAGTACAGAGACTTTAACAAACTTTGTTGCTGATTCTTATCTTTTGTTGCTCTGGAGAAAAAGCTGTTTGTTTCACTATGTCCTTTGGATACGGATTCTGAATGGGAGGGTCTGGTTCATTATAATAAGCTGGTGCACTCAGTGTTCTGAAGAGAAACGTTGCAGGGTCTCTACCTTTTTAGAATTATTTATCCCTGGGGCACCAAAACTGAAATTCCTACTGCAGAGGGTGACTAAAATTTGACTTGTATCTTGGCCCAGAAGTATTCACTAATCACACAAGTAGGAAAAGGCATTTCTCGGGACATTCTGTACACCAACTGTGTACAGAAAATCTCCAGGTTACCATATTGCATTGAATTTTATAGAAAATTACAGAGGCTGCAGATTGAAGAGGAAAGGTAATTTTTAATAACGTTAAAGTTTTAACATGGCTCATGTAACAATTGCATATGTTATTTGTTTTTTTTTTTATTTGTATATTTTTTTTTCCACTTAAGTGGAGTTGTCCTTTAAGGCAGATCTTAAATAATAAATTAAAAGAAAAGAAAACAAGTGTTCAGTTGTTCCTAATACAGTAAAACTTTGGATTGTGAACATAATTCGTTCCAGAAACATGCTTGTAATCCAAAGCACTTGTATATCAAAGCGAATTTCCCCATAATAAATAATGGAAACTCAAATGATTCATTCCACACCATTTACAGTGGTACCTTGGATTACGAGTATAATTTTCTCCACAAGAATGCTTGTAATCCAAAGCACTCATATATCAAAGCGAGTTTCCCCATAGAAGTCAATGGAAACTCCGATAATTTGTTCCACAGTGACTTCTATTGTATGCAGTACCGCATGTGGCCAGAGGTGGGGGGGTGCAGGAGACACTCGGAAACACGCGGTGACACTCGGTTACCGAGTGTTTCTGAGTGCTTGCGAGGGGCTCAGAGTGTCACAGGTGCCCCCGCACCTCTGGCCAAATGCGGTACTGCACACAGCAGAGGCTTGAATCCTGCTCGTTTTGCAAGACAACACTCGCAAACCGAGTCAAAATTTAAAAAAAAATAACAGGTCATATTGTGAAACACTCGTTATCTGCGTTACTCCCAATCCAAGGTATTACTGTGTTAATAGGTCCTTCATTTTATAGTCCATATAAAAAGATATTAGCAATGTGACCAGGTTGTGTAACCATAAAATGTTCATCCACAAATGGAAGCCTCCACGAGGGGATTAGAAGCAAAATCCAGCAGGAGCTACAGAGTATAAAAGAGAAGAGAGGCGCCTCTAATTATAGCAATATGTTGTAAAATGTTGTACCTTCATTAAATGTAACCAGATTGCTACATTTAGAGGCGCCTCTCTTCTCTTTTATACTCATGTGACATGACGCTACTTGTATATCAAGTCAAAATGTATTAAAAAACGTATCTGGTCTTGCAAAACGCTCTCAAAACAAGGTTTTATTGTGTACTGCTAGGTAAGTGTGCATAAATAGGAGAGGTTCATCACCCACTTGAACGGAGGACCATAATATGTCACCAGGCTTACCCAAGTATTCTGGGTCAGGCACTATAGTTCCCCTTAGATAAAGTTGTGCTTGGGATTGCCTACCCAGGATATAAACATACACACTTAACTGGGGCAATTGTGAATCCTGAACCTAAATTTAAAAGTAAAACATAGTAAACGTATCCTTTATGCCTGGTTAGCCGTTTCACCTAGCAGCACTAGGGTCGACGGTTCGAATCACAACCATGGCACTACCTGCACAGAGTTTGCATGTTCTCATTGTGCCTGTGTGGGTTTCTTCTGGGTACTCTGGTTTCCTCCCACACCCCAAAGACATGCTGGGACGTTAATTGGACCTAGTATGTGTATGTATGAATGTGCGTTAGGGACCTTAGATTGTAAGCTTCTTGAGGGCAGGGACTGATGTCAATGTATAATAAATATATCAGGTGTTGTGTAAATTGACAAGGCTATATAAGTACCTTTAATAAATCATAGGAAGTCAGGCCCCAGTAACGAAGGGAGACTAAATCAGAGAGGAGCACATAAAACATTTTGTTCTGAGTTTTTGCTTCTCAAATATCTGCAATGTGTCTCCTAATAAAGTGTGACACCAAAGTATCACCAAAAAGTCTTACCCATCATGTGGAAAGTCAACACCCAGCAGAATGGTCTGTTCCTCATTGGTTCTTCCCACAGAGGAAACCACCAACAGATATCTGGTTAGACAGGACCGGACAGGCTCCAGGCGGACAGCCTGAGGTGGAAAGATAACAAGCACATCTCAAGTTGTTAAGTTGAGCATAACAAAAAATTCTTCAAGGATATATATTTATACATTTCCTGTTTAGTGTGCTTTTTCTTAAAAAGGGACCCTGCCACCAACCTCATTTTTCTGGGCTTTGACCTGTAATTTTTTTTAAAGTACTTTAAATGTGTCTTTGCTTTTCACCAACAACTAGGCAAGTTCAACCACTCCAGGAAGTGTCAATTCTAGATCAGTGGAAGTCCTTTCCATCACAGTTCTTTCCTACTTTGGGAGTGTCTGCTTTGGCCTAGCTCCTCTACCTCTCCTGTCACCTTGCTCCATAAAATCTTTTTACCCTGTTTCCCCGAAAATAAGACCTAGCGTGATTGTCAGTGATGGCTGCAATATAAGCCCTACCCCCCAAATAATCCCTACACTGTTTCCCCCGAAAATAAGCCCTACCCTGAAAATAAGACCTACAAGGACTTTAACTAGGGCTTGTTTGGGGGGTAGGGCTTATATTGCAGCCATTACCGACAATCACGCTAGGTCTTATTTTCGGGGAAACAGGGTAAGAGGCACTTCAGAAAAATATTTAAAGCCTTTTAATAAGGAGGAAACTTAATTGTCTAGGGATCCAGCGCTGTGCTCACCCAGGATGGTTCTTTGCCAGTCTTTGCGTCCTCAGCACCAACATGTTTAGTGTGGAAAGCCAGCTGTGACTCCTTACGTCTTCATAGCCAGCTTTCTACTGTCCATGAACGAGTTGTGCTGCACTTTGTGAATGGTCCCGGACTTCCCTGGGACCTGTGAAGTGTCCCAGGAGGTTGAGGACACTTTTAGAGGAACTGCCGATGGAATCGCCTAGGAAGTGGGAATAAATGACCTGCCAAAACTAGGTACCCACTCTCTTCCCAAAAAAATAAACCTCAAAAAAATGTTAGGGGGGGTTCTGAAAAGCGGAACTTCCCGTTTAGGGTGCAATTCGGCTTTAAGCAGCTCCTGGGGTAGGAATACCATAGAGCAGGGGGTCTCAAACTTGTGGCACTACAGCTGTTACAGAACTACAATTCTCATCAGGCCTCTGCCTGAGGAAGTCATGCTTGTAACGGTCAGCCTTGCAATGCCTCATAGGGACTTGTATTTTCGCAACAGCTTAAGGGCCGCCAGTTTGAGACCCCTGGCAGAGAGCATCATTTAAGTTACAGTCCGAGTCTGCTGACACGACATACAAGATGGTAACACCCAACGGCAGTCTCAGGACTTTTGGATGTCTACAGAAGAGACAGGTAAAAAACATTACTTAAAGTGGTCCCACCCAAAAAAAAAAAAAAAAAAAACTACATGAAAAATCCTAAAAAAAAAAAAAAAAAAAAAAAAATACAAAAAAAATTTGGATATTTTTTTTTTTTTTACTCACCTCTAAATGTCTGTTGCTAGGGGGTCCCTCGTAGTCTGCCTCTTTCAGTACCTGGGCTGGTGACATTACTTCCGTCTCGGCACAGGAAGGGCTCAGCTCTGTTTCCTCCCTCTTGTCAATCATCTGGGACCCATTACAGGTCCCAGGTGACTGAGCGGCCAATCACGGCGCCTGGCGCCGCTCGCGCATGCGCAGTGGGTGCCAGGCTGTAAAGCCACAGCCCGGCGCCCACAGTTGCAATGCCGGCGCCACCGAACGGAGGGGGAGACGAGCGGGGCTTCGATCCCCCGCTTCGCTGGACCCAGGGACAGGTGAGTGTCCAATTAAAAGTCAGCAGCTGCAGTATTTGTAGCTGCTGACTTTTAATTTTTTTTTTTTTGATGGGCCCTCCTCTTTAAATACATTGAATGCACATATATTATTATTAGTGGAAACTTGTTTAAATAAATGATCTGGTGATAGGTTCTCTTTAGCAGAGGTCTGCAAATTTTATGTTTCAATAATTTTATAGAATTTTCTTCACAAAAAGAGCAAAGACCATAACAGGCACATCGTGACTGATCAAACATAGGAGAAGACGAGAGTCCTCAATGCAGGCAGAATGTACTGCAAACTAAAAACAATAGTGACATGTAGTTGCTACCATGTTTCCCCGAAAATTAGATCTACTGTTATTTTCCAGGAGGGCTGCAATATTAGCCCTACCCCGAAAATAAGCCCTAGTTTAAAATACTTGTAAAATCCTATAATCCACTCTATTACAGTAGTATATAATGTACAATGTGTGCGTTTCTGTAATATAATTGCGGGGAAGAGAGCTCCGGCGGGTCACAGAAGCGCAGAGCGGCGCTATACCGAAAGTATTTGGCACAATTATATTACAGAAACACACACATTGTACATTATATACTACTGTTATAGAGTGGATTATAGGATTTTACAAGAATTTTAACTCAGTTCACACTGGGGATTCCCGTCAGGCAGGGAGAGAGAGGGGAAGAGATGACAGCACATTACGTGGCAAGACCTACCCCGAAAATAAGCCCTACCGTGTCTTTTGTTGCCAAAATTAATACAAGACCGGGGCTTATTTTCGGGGAAACACAGTAGCTTACATACAGTATTTCACAAAAGTGAGTACACCCCTCACATTTTTGTAAATATTTTATTCTATCTTTTCATGTGACAACACTGAAGAAATGACACTCACTACTTTACATTGTAGCAGAGTGTGCAGCTTGTATAACAGTGTAAATTTGCTGCCCCCTCAAAATAACTCAAAACAGCCATTAATGTCTAAACCGCTTGCAACAAAAGTGAGTACACCCCTAACTGAAAATTTCCAAATCGGGCCCAATTAGCCATTTCCCCTCCCCGCTGTAATGTAACTCGTTAGTGTTACAAGGTCTCAGGTGTGAATGGGGAGCAGGTGTGTTAAATTTGGTGTTACCGCTCTCACTCTCTCATACTGGTCACTGGAAGTTCAACATGGCACCCCATGGCAAAAAACTCTCTGAGGATCTGAAATAAAGAATTGTTTGTTTCGCTACACAAAGATGGCCTAGGCTGTAATAAGATTGCCAAGACCCTGAAACTGAGCTGCAGCACAGTGGCCAAGACCATACAGCGGTTTAACAGGACAGGTTCCATTCAGAACAGGCCTCGCCACGGTCAACCAAAGTAGTTGAGTGCACGTGCTCAGTGTCATATCCAGAGGTTGTCTGAGAAATAGACGTATGAGAGCTGCCAGCATTGCTGCAGAGGTTGAATGGGGTGTGGGGTCAGCCTGTCAGTGCTCAGACTATATGCCACACACTGCATCAAATTGGTCTGCATGGCTGTCATCCCAGACGGAAGCCTCTTCTAAAGATGATCAACAAGAAAGCCCACAGTTTGCTGAAGACAAGCAGACCAAGGACATGGATTACTGGAATCATGTCCTGTGGTCTGATGAGACCAAGATAAACTTATTTGGTTCAGATGGTGTCAGGCGTGTGTGGGCAACCAGGTGAGTACAAACACAAGTGTGTCTTGCCTATAGTCAAGCATGGTGGTGGGAGTGTCATGGTCTGGGGCTGCACGAGTGCTGCCGGTACTGGGGAGCTACAGTTTATTGAGGAAACCATGAATGCCAACATGTACTCTGACATACTGAAGCAGAGCATGATCCCCTCCCTTCGGAGACTGGGCCACAGGGCAGTATTCCAACATGATAACGACCCCAAACACACCTCCAAGACGACCACTGCCTTGCTAAAGTAGCTGAGGGTAAAGGTGATGGACTGGACAAGTATGTCTCCAGACCTAAACTCTATTGAGGATCTGTGGGGTATTCTCAAAACAGAAGGTGGAGGAGCACAAGCTCTCTAACATCCACCAGCTCTGTGATGTTGTCGTGGAGGAGTGGAAGAGGACTCCAGTGGCAACCTGTGAAGCTCTGGTGAACTCCATGCCCAAGAGGGTTAAGGCAATTTGGACATTTTCACTTAGGGGTGTTTTGTTGCCAGCGGTTTAGGCATTAATGGCTGTGTGTTGAGGTATTTTGAGGGGACAGCAAATTTACACTGTTAAACAATCTGTACATTCACTACTTTACATTGTAGCAAAGTGTCATTTCTTCAGTGTTGTCACATGAAAAGATATAATAAAATATTTACAAAAATGTAGGGGTGTACTCACTTTTGTGAGATACTGTAGGTCAAACCATGGGTAAAGAATAGCAACATTGCATATAGTGGTGGAAAATGGCGTATAAATTGTGGGCATTCTCCAATTAAAGAATCCCAAGCATAAATTACCAGGTACCCACTAAGGTGCAGAAAACATAGGAAACCAGAAAACCACCACCATCATAGTAGGTGGTTGGTATCTCATAAAGGCTATTTAGAGAGCGTCTCCAAACTTTCTAAGCCAAGGCCAGTTGACAGTTCTTCAAGCTTTATGGGAGCGGACTATGGCCAGTGGGAGTAGAAAATGTCCCAGAATCAGTGCCCCATCATTGGCTTTATTGGGAGGAATAGTTCCCAATTGTTGATATCAATAAGAAGAATAGTGCACCATAGATAGTGTCAGTTGGAGGAATAGTGCCCCAAAGGCCAGATAAAGGCAAGCAAAGGGCCACATCTGGCCCCAAGGCAACAGTTTGGAGACCACTTCTTTAAAAACAGAACTACTACTACAATCTACTTATTTAGTAGATTACTGCTTAAAAAGAGGAGCTCCAGTATAGTTTAAAAACAAATAACAGTCAGCAACTACAAAAACTTAGCTGCTGACTTTTAATAAAACAGATACTCACCTGTCCCCGGATCTAGTGCTGTGCTCACCCAAGCCCTTTGTTCCACCGGTCTTCGGTCCCCAACGGCAGCACCTTAACTGTGGGCATCCAGCTGTGACATCTCGCAGCTTGATAGCTAGGTGCCTACTGCGCATCTCACATTGTGAATGGTTCCGCAGTCTTCTGGGACCTCTGCTGTATCCCAGAAGACTGGAGGGAGGGGGGAGCACCTCTGCTCTCAGATCACCTAGTTTTGACAGGTATCCATGATGAGTGGGGGAGGAGGCCTTAAACTGGAACTTCCCTTTTGGATGAAGCTCTGCTTTTAAGTGGGAAAGCCTATTGGGAGAAGGTTTAGAACTGCAGGATTTTCCATTGCGCTCTGTATGTGCCTTATTTAGGCAGATGTCCTCTCACTTTTTAAACCCTTCTATGGAAATTCAGGGGAAACCCATCCAATTAAAACAAAACAGGAAAAAAAAAAACACATCAAGCAAAGTAGAAATATTTTTCAGGGAACCCTGTGATACGCCCCCTTTTAAAAAACTTTAGTTATTTTAAGTATCGATTGGTTAGGCAAGTTGGTCATGTTACTGCATCTGGGGATGCTGGATAACTTTACATTTTAGTAAGTTGTCTGTGAGTGTGCTAAGAATGCACTTGCAAACATATGTTCTTTAGTTTAATATGAACCTATGTTTCTGATGAGTTTATTTTTTTTTTTACAATGGTCAATCCCAGCTTTTCTCAACCTTTTTAACACAGAGGAACCCTTGAGGTAACTTTCTAGTCTCAGGAAACCCCTGCTAAAAATTACTATATCTACAACTTATGATACATTAGTGTAATGGTCAGTGGGAAGAATGACCCTTAGGGCCCTTTCACATGGGGCGGATCAGTGATGATCCGCCCCGTGAATATCCACTTGCTCAGCGGGGATCGCTCTGCCGATCCCCGCTGAGCAGGAAGATGACAGGTCCGTCGCAGCGCCGCTCTCCCCTATGGGGGATCGGGTGATGACGGACCGTAGAGTCCGTCGTCACCCGATCCGATAACGGATGGAAAAGTAGGTTTTTCCTCCGTTACACTTTTTCGGATCGGAGCGGGTCGGATGTCAGTGGACGTTCATCCGCTATTCCATAGGGATAGATGTATGTCCGTTTTTCATCCAAAAACGGAAGGATGAAAAACGGACATACGGATCGTCCGTGTGAAAGAGCCCTAACACTTGTGGTCATTGGCAAGAATTACCCCCTTACAGATAAATAAAAAGATTAATGTTATCAGTGGGAGCTTATGTGAGGCAAAAATTTCTCATTGCTCAAAAACCCCTAGCATCCTCTGGAAAAACCCTAGGGTTCCACAGAACCCTGGTCTATCCAGTTTAAGTTTGAAGGAATGGTGCCAATTTCTTCATGGGTTTGGGTATCTCTGGAGGTGTTACATTTAGTAAACCCATCCAGGACGAAAGTTATTGGGCTGGACAAGCCCTTAAATGTGGCTTCCCAGAAAAGGTCAGGGACTGAGCAACTTCATCAAATGTGGTAGTAGCAAAATTTCTCATGACATCCTTTGAAATAGTCTGGAAAGCAGGAAGGGAAACCTTCTCACCAATTTTAAAGTGTCCTCCTCTCGAAGAAGTCTTAGCATGGCCTGTAAGTGAAGCTCCTGCTCACTAGGGCCTGCAGTCTGTGAGGGTTCTGGTTCTTTAACCTCTTCATGCTCATCCTCATCTTGGAGTAGCAGGGCAGCTCCTTTAACCATGACAAAGCTCTGCCTGTGTGATATAAATTGCATTTATTGAGGCAGAAGTGGGGGTAAGAGATATAAAAAGGCTAAAAAAAAAAAAAAAAAAAAAAATTAAAAAGAAGAAAGAAGAAAAAAAAGAAAAAAATCAAGAAAAAAAAAAAAAAAAGAAAAAGAAAAATGAACTAAAAAAAAAGAAGAAAAAAAAGAAAAATCAAGAAAAAAAAAAGAAAGAAGAAAGAAAGAAGAAAGAAGAAAGAAGAAAGAAAGAAGAAAGAAGAAGAAAGAAGAAGAAAGAGGAAAGAAGAAGAAAGAAGTTCAAAAGCAGAGATACATTTCTAGTAGAAAAGGTCTGCATAAAAAAAGGATCACCATTGCAATGCAAAGGGGGGAAAGCCAAGATATAAAAAAATAAATGAAAAAGAAGAAAGAAGAAAAAAAAAGAAAGAAGAAGAAAAAAAAAGAAAGAAGAAGAAAGAAGAAAGAAAGAAGAAAGAAGAAAGAAGAAAGAAGAACGAAGAAAGAAAGAAGAAAGAAAGAAGAAAGAAAGAAGTTCAAAAGCAGAGATACATTTCTAGTAGAAAAGGTCTGCATAAAAAAAGGATCCCCATTGCAATGCAAAGGGGGGAAAGCCAAGATATAAAAACGGAGGTTTTGCTCACCTTCTCTGCATGCGCTTTCTCCTAATCTTCGCATCTTCCTATCAAATAAAATAGTAAAAAAAAAACAACATGGTTAGTCATTCTCTCAAATCACATTACCAAACAAATATGTTGGTTTGCAGCAACAACTTGTAAAATGTAAAACAAACAGAATGTGTAAGATGCATCTCCCATCAATAGCTTCCTGGGTCTCTCTCATCAACAGCCACTTTTCACAGGTCATGGGATCTTTCACCATCAATTGCCATTCATAATTAAACCTTTCATGAACTGACTTGTTCTGAGACATCAGAATCCTCAACTGTTTCTCGTGAACTTCCAATTGTAAAAGAACAAGCAATCCCTCACTATTAACTTCCATGTATAATGGAACCACCTTTAAATTTCTACTTGGAAGAAGTTACTGGATCTCCCATTAACTGTTACTTTGTAAAACAAAAAAATTGGATTTTTCAATTTCAGCTGCCACAAGATAAGAGCCCTCGTGAACCTATAATAGGACAAGACTGTTCTCATCAACTGCCACTTATATTCGACTACAGCACTGGTGTCCAAACTACGGCCTGGGGCCAGATGTTGCCCTTTGCTTGCCTTTATCTGCCCCTTGAGGCACTACTCCATCCATCAACATCAATGATGGGGCCCCATTCCTCCCACTGACACCAGTGGTGGGGCACTATTCCTCCTACCGACAGCAATGCTGGGCTCCTATTCCTCCCACGGACACCAACAATGGGGCACTATTATCCCCACATATACCAACACATTTCCTCCCAATAAAACCCAATACTAGGGCATTTACTCCCACTGATGCCTGAGCGTTTTCTACTTCTACTGACCACAGTCTGGCCCTCCTAAAGTCTAAAGGACGGTAAATTGGACCTTTGGAGACCCCTGTACTACAGGGTTTTTCATCATTACCCATTTTTACCAGGTGGATCTCTCACAGTCAACCATTACATGAAATGTGATCCCTCTTGAATAGCCACTCATACCAGGAAATGAGTGGTCTCCAACTGCCGCACACAAGAGGTTGGAGGATATTTCAAGCTCAACTGTCGCATACAATAGGGTTTACCAAAATCTGCCATGTGTAAGACATGGCAGTCTCATTAACGGCTATTTGAATTTGGCTACAAATTCCCTCAACTGCCAATTGTATCAGATAATGGGATCTCTTAC
Source organism: Lithobates septentrionalis (assembly GCA_037952835.1). Taxonomy (NCBI): domain Eukaryota; kingdom Metazoa; phylum Chordata; class Amphibia; order Anura; family Ranidae; genus Lithobates; species Lithobates septentrionalis. Next base: position 927,627 of record JBBDGP010001647.1, on the reverse strand, counting down.
CATCCATCATCATATGGAAGGGGGTCTGTCATCAGCTGGTGCTGTATGAGGTCATAGCAACTCATCAACTACCACTTTTTACCTGCTGGTCACAGTAGTACAGGCAGGAATGTTCTGCAGTGTTATATGTAGAATACTCTAATGTTGTTTAATTTAATAACAGCTCTCCCCTGCACCCAACATTCAGAAACATCTGTCATCATGTAAAAATTCCAGCCAGCCAATCAGAGAAATGATCCATAAGCCCTTGTAGACTGCACCTTCAAAAACAAGGCTACTTCCAGACTTCTGCCTGTAGGGTTCCCTTTAAATGACATACTGGACAAGGTCCCGGCACAACATGGCACCGTACCAACTGTAGCAAGACAGTCACACAAAGTCAATTTGGCTTACATAAATTCCATAATCCTTTCTTTTATAGTTAGGAGAAGCAGCTTAATTAAATAAAAGACAATGTTTGAAAGCCCATTTGAACTTCCATTTTTATTACTGTAATTCCATCAGGCTGTATAAACAGTAAAGGCTGTGTCATTCTTTTTTTTTTTTTTCCCTTTTTTGTTTTTTTATGTACTGTGTGCTGCAACTATTGGCAAAATTTCCTGCGTCAGCAGCATTTTGAAGACTGCACAATAGTGAGGATCTCCAGCGGTCCAACACCCCCCTGCACAGGTCTCCATTATGCATTGATCAAGCAAAGAGGGTATGTCAGATTGCAAATGGAAAATCAGCTTGTGTGTCTATTCTCGACAACCTCACAAAAATTGTGTACAGATCATGTAAAGAATAGGGAAAACTGCACAGGGGCTGTGATTTTCTTCCGGTTTCAGATTAGGTAGGTGTGCCTAGCTGAGGAGGAGCAGTGGCCATACACAGGAGCTAAAGATGAAGTCCAGGTAGGGAAATCGGTTCCATTGCACATGGCCGTGGTAATGCTCCGCACTCACATGTCCTCAGTCTTCTGGGTTGAGTGACGCTGGGCGTCTTTCAAACTGAAAGGCTGGGGACATCTTGTGGATAAAAAGTGGTACTGCGGGTGACATCTCTGAATAAGAGTTGAGTATTGCACCCGGAGCTGCTTTTTCTTTTTAAACAAGTTGGGGGATATTTCTAAAAAGTAAAATTAGACTAGAGTTCGGCCTTAAGAAGTCAAACACTCTCATCATTACCCTCTCAGTTAGCCCTAAAATGACCCAGTTTCCATTGTAGAATAGGTGGTGGAGTAGTACATAAACACTTTTACAATTATCTGAAATTTACAAAGTGAAATCCCTATTGCATGTGTCTAAAAATACAGGTCTGTGTTGTCCCTTTGAAGAACATAAGATTTTTCCTATATCCAAAATGACAACACAATTTTGACATCAGAACCCACTAGCAGTTGACAAATGACGCAATTTGCTTCATCAGAATGTCTGTGGTTTGTAGTCAAAGTTTCTTTTTCACTTTTTCTTTCCTTTTTTGTAACTAAGCTTTCTTCCCTTTTTGTGAAAAGGTAAAGCTATAAACATAAATTGCAATGGTCATGCGATACACAACTAATAATAGTTAAACGTAAATTAAATCTTTATAAAAAAAAGTTATGGAATATATTTGTAGGGCTGTATCCTGTATAAATGTTTAATAAATTCAGTGTTTAGAACTAAAGACATTTTACAGAAACTACTGCTGGTGTGTGGGATATTTTCTTGGCACACTTTGGGCCCCTTAGTACCAATTGGGTATTGTTTACACGCCATGACCGAGTAATGTTGCTGACCATATCCTTCCCTTTATGACTACATAAATACATCTTCTGATGGCTACTTCCAGCAGGATAATGCACCATGTCATCATATCCCCACTGGTTTCTTGAAAATGACAAGGAGGTCATTGTACTTCAATGGCCTCCACACTCACCAGATCTCAATCCAATAGAGCACCTTTTGGATGTGGTAGAACGGGATGTGCGGCTTAAAATCTGCAACAACTGCATGATGCTATCATGTCAATATGGACCAACATCTCTGAGGAATGTTTCTAACACCTTGTTGAATCTATGCCACAAAGAATTAAGGCAGTTCTGAAGGCAAAAGGGAGTCCAACCTGGTACTATGAAGGGTTGCTGATAAGTACTGATCCTTGCCCAGAAAAAAATTGAGCAAGAAGCTGTAAATTGCAGGGTGTACTGGCCAATTTGTCTATATGCAATGGTGCAAAAATCAACTACCTAGGATTTTTATTTTTTCTTTCTTTTTCAGGTCCAAAGTGAACATGGAACCTCCAGAAAAATTCAATGTGGAAGAGCATAGGACCATAATTAAATTCCTGTTTCTCCAAGGGAAAGGTGCAAAGCAGATCCATGATGAAATGTCACAAACTTTGGGAGACAATGGCCCTTCATATGCAACAGTTAAACGTTGGGTTGGCAATTTTAAAACTGGCCATTTCGGTGTTGAAAGTGAGAAACCCAGTGGAAGGCCTGTTTCTGTCTCTGCGCCTGCAAATGTGAAAGCCACCCATGACATAACCATGGAGGACTGCGTGAGAGAATTGGTGCCATTATCCACAACGACTTGGAAATGAGAAAGCTTGAAGCAATATGGATCCCAAAACTTTTGACTTTTGCAGGCACAGAGACAGAAACAGGCCTTCCACTGTGTTTCTTACGTTCAACACCAAAATAGCCAGTTTTAAAATTGAGGACCCAATGTGGCATATGAAGGGCAACGGTCACCCAAAATTTGACATTTCATCATGGATCTGCTTCGCACTTTTCCCTTGAAGAAACAGGAACTTTATTATTGTCCTATGCGCTTCCACATTGAATTTTTCTGGAGGTGCTGCCATGTTCATTTTGGACCTGAAAAAGAAAGAAATTAAAATTATAGGTAGTTGATTTTTGCATTATTGAATATAGACAAATTGGCCAGTACACCTTGCAATTTATAGCTTCCTTGCTCAATTTTTTCTCATAGCAAGGTGTACCTAACAAAGTGGCCAGTGAGTGTATATAGGAGTACATACATGACAGACTAGATCCCCATCAGGTCAGTTTTTCTTTTGCTTGACAGCACAAGCCAGGCGCTACAGCTGCAATGTTGGGTGGGTGAAGCCTGATAAGGGAGTCCGATACTAGTTCCGCATCAGGACCACCTTCTGTTTGACTCGTCACTGGCCAAATATGGGCACTGTCATAATTGGGTAATGATGTCAGCCAGTATTCCCGACCCCTTTGTTTACATACAGCTTTTAGACAGGGAATCTCCCGGCTGACAGTTGAATATGGTTGGGGATAGAGCACTTTGTGGGAATCTGTCACATTAAATGCAGCTTCCCAGCACAGACATGCCCCACCCTGAGCACCGGCGTCTCACAGTACACCTTAAATACTGCCAGTTTCTTTTTGTATCTGTCCCTGCCATAGTGGCTGTGGTAAGAGCTACCTGGATTTGTGACATGTCGATATTGTTACTAAAGTTGTCACAATAGCTTGTCTGAATTAGATGCAGGTAGTTTCACCACCAGAAAATGTTCTTAAAATGTTTACTGAATTCCTCAGACTGTCCCTTACATATATGAAACTTTAAGGCCTCGTTCACACAGGTTTTACGCTCAAGCAAGGCCTGCGTTTGCCTGCACAGGGATGAAAAGGTGATCCGTGCATCCCTGTGTATGCATTTATGTCAACTGGGACACAGCGGCTGCACTCACAGCCACTGCTGCCAATTTGGATGTCACAGAAAGCATACTGCCTGTATTCAGCGCCGTGCACCCGCATTCACATGGTGGTCAGATTGGGAGCAGCAGCTGTGACTGTGCAGCTACTGCATCCCAACTGACATGAGTGGGACTGCCTGCATGGGGATGCATGGAACACCTGGCAAAGATAGGTGTTGGTCAGTCACATACTTTAGAACATGGACCTACAAAAAAATTATGCTCTCTCATGTCCTACCTATAGTTAGTCATGTCATCTATGGTGTCACATGACAAAGTGCAGGTTTTTATCCTCTGTAGATGCTCATTGCAGCTTTGCTGCAGCACTCTGTTCATGGTAATTGACTTAAAAGGATTGTAAAGGTTCGGATTTCTTTAAAAGCGGTTGTAAACCCTCAAGGTTTTTCACCTGAATGCATTCTATGCATTAAGATGAAAAACCTCCTGTGATGCAGCAGCCCCCCAGAGCCCCCCCCCCTTTTTCTTACCTGAACCCGGTCTTTCCAGCGATGGGGACGGGGACACACCAGCTCCACCCGGTGCCTCAGGTCCTGATTGATAGCAGCCCGGCCATTTTCTCCCGCTGCTGTCAAATCCAATGATGCGGGAGCAGGCGCCGAGTCCTGCTGTCTGTGTCAATGGACGCAGCAGGACAACTCAGCAGCGGGCCCGCACGGGTGCCCCCAGAGAAAGCGGCTTCCTGTGGCGGCACCCGATGAAGGAGAGGTGCCAGGAGCGCCGGCGGGTCACCCCAGAAGACCAAAACCCTTTAAAAGGGTTTTTTTTTTTTTTTTAACCAAGCACCTTTACATATCCTTTAAATAGAAATAACAAACATGTTATACTTACCTGCTCTGTGCAAGGGTTTTGGTCTTCTGGGGTGTCCGCCGGTGCTCCTGGCTCCTCCCCTTCATCGGGTGCCCCCACAGAAAGCCGCATTCCCTGGGGTCACCCGTGTGGATGCGCTCCCGAGTCCTGCTGCTGCGTCCATTGACACAGACAGCAGGACTCAGCCCGGCTCCCGCGTCATTGGATTTAATTGACAGCAGCGGGAGGGAATGGCTCCCGCTGCCATCAATCTGTCCAATGAGATGAGGGTCAGTGGCTGGAGCCGCTGGGCTCATGCACGGCGCTGGAACGAATGGGCTCAGGTAAGAAAATGGGGTGGTCTGGGGGGGGGGGGCGCAGCAGCAAAGAAGGTTGTTTACCTTAATGCATAGAATGTATTAAGGTGAAAAACTGACTTTACAATCCCTTCAACACCCTCTCCCCCACCCCCCCACCCCTCGCCAGATAGTGTGCATTAATGGCAAGTATGGCTGTAGGTAACATTGACAAGCAAGTATAGCAGCTAGAGAGTTGTTGGCCAAACACCAGCACCAGTGCCTGGGCGCTGACAGCTAAGCTAATGTGAGTGTGTAGGGATCAAATTTACTGGGACCATAACCAATAATGAATTTACACAAAATGAGGAAAATGTGGTAAAACAAAACGCAAAAAACAAATCGTTAATAAGGGAGAGATCTGTTTTGTTTCTGCAGATAGTTGCCCACGTAATCCAAGTTTTTGACAAAATCAAAATAGTATTAAATGTGAAGTATGGTCAAAGCATTTTTTGGTCATACTTCTTGCACAGGCGTGCACTTAGTTTTGCTCTACATCTCAGCATGAGGCTTAGAGGCGGAGCCAACCCTGCCCACCCCCATGCTCCAGTGAGCACTGGAGGGGCAGAGCGGAGAGTGGCGACAGTCAATCAAGGCCCTCCGCTTCTGGCAGACCAAGAACTGAGTCATTAGTGATCATGTGATCCCTCAGTTCTCGGGCTTAGAACCAACATGGGACAGCTGCAGCATCACACCGATGCTGCAGCATAGATGTGAGTTTATGTCTTTGTTTTTTTTACAAACCCCACTTATCCTTTAATATTTGTATGTAAACATTAACAATGAACTTCTCTTATTTGCTCGCTGTCTGTTAAAATTAGCATTGAAAGTAGTTTGTTACATCTGTTCAATAAGTGGCAAAAATATCCACTGAACCGGACAGAAATCCAATACTGACTTTAGGGCCAGATTTAGACCTTGTGGGGCCCAAGGCACCTCAGGGTCATGCATACAATCATATAAGCTCTATGTGTGGTTCTCTTGAGCTGCCAAAATGTGTTTTTAAAAATTATACAATATACCAGTCCAGAGTAAAAACCTTTACAGATGATGACCAGCAAAATATTACTTACCAAAATACATTTAATAAAAGAAAGTCATTTTTTAATATTCAATATTTCATATCATTTTTTATATTTTTGTATAGAGATGTCAGGGGGCACAGGGCAGTTGTCCCTTTTGCCCCCTTATAAATCCAGCACTGCTGTCCTGTGCCCTATGCATTGTTATCTCAAGAAGTGTCATCTTCATACCGAGATTACTCCTGTGAACTACAGAACACCACCTCTATGTTAAGAAGGAGGAGGAGTGGGTTAGGCATCCTGTCCCAGGGTAATGAGGTACAGTATAGTGAATTAGCACAGTCACCCTAGGACAGAAATGTATTACTGGCAGAATCAGCAGGTGAAAATAAAGGAGCAAAAGCCAGAAACAAGGAAACTCATGAAGCCATCACATCTAACGACTGGGAAGTTGCAATATATTACATTTCTGTCCTTGGTTTTAGACACGCTTGATTATTTTTACACTCACAATGCAGGAAGGTAATGGTCTAAAATGGTAATGCTCTGCAAAGCTGTGACGCTTTGCAATTTCACCATCAGTGACAGATATTTATACTACACATGCTACACCCAGTATGAACTTCTTCTTTCCAACCAGTCCACATCTAGAAATGCAAATTAACAATGTAAACTGAAAACTCAATCATGTAATACATTACACCCAAATAATGGAGCAGACAGAAAAGTGCACAGGGTGTATCATATGGTCCACTTCCAAAGAGAAAGAACTCCAACCTCCTGGGCCACAAGACTCCTGATGGGGGCCAAGTTCTCATGGTTCACCCAGCCAAAATCTGGCGGACCCCATTCTTTGGGGACCCCCAAAGCAAGGTAGGCTCTCCTGAAAGGAGGGCCAACAAGAGGGGGAGAACCTGACCCATAAGGTCACATGCCCTCCTCTCCAAGACTTTCAGGGAAAGTCCAAGGACCTAAACAAAAAACCAAACAATGAGTTATCCCAAAATGAATTTTTTTGGCACCCCTGGACTGCTTCTCCAGAGGCACAAGCAGTGCGGCCTCTTCTCAGCGCCCAGCACTGTCTTTTTACAACAAGATGTCCTCAGTCTTTCAGGCTGAATGACTCCCAAGCTGACTCAACCCAGACGGGCATACTGTGGTTGCAGGCTGTCATGGACCAACCCATGAGGAGGTGTCACCATGACACTCTGCACGCACTGTATAATGGTGTGAGGAGTGGAGCTAATGTCATCAGATCCTCACCACTGGTCATTGAGGACTGCCCACTGCCAGAGAAGAAACAAAGAGTAGGAAGACCCCGCGTGCCATAAAGGCCAGGAAAACGTATTTAGACAGGAGCTGCAGAGGACTGGAGGTGTGGCAAAATTGCGCTAACATTAGGAGAGGCTTATAACTTGGCCTACTCGCTGTGTACACTGTAACAATTGCAACAGTCCTTGTACCCAAAAGATATTTTGTAATTATGGTTCTCAGCAAGAGTCTAACAGAGTCTTAGAATGTTTAGAGCAATCATTTGTAAAATTAAAAATGCTTCCATTACATATGCTTTTCTGCACACAACCTACCATAGTCACTGACTACCAAGCAACCAGCAATTGTTGTATAATATAGGATAAGGAATGCAGTGGTGAGGAGTATGAAATACACAGCATAATGTATATAGATCAGGGGTCCGCAGAGGCCAGGAATGCATAAGTACAAAACACACAGAATGCCAGGTGTCAGGAGTGCGCAATCTTTACAGATCTTCCTCCAGTAAAGCTACCCATGCAAAATACAGATCCCACCACCACAGATCGCCCCCCCCAGTAAAGATATCCCCCTTAGTACCTCTCCCCCACAGTACAAAGTACAGATCCCCCCACCCTTTAGTACAGCTACCCCAAAATAAAGATCTCCCGTGACAGAAAAGATCCCATCCCCCAGTAAAGATCTCCCCCTTAGTACAGCTCCCGTAACAGAAAAGATCCCATCCCCCAGTAAAGATCTCCCCTATAGTACAGCTCCCGTAACAGAAAAGATCCCATCCCCCAGTAAAGATCTCCCCCTTAGTACAGCTCCCGTCACAGAAAAGATCCCATCCCCCAGAAAAGATCTCCCCCTTAGTACAGCTCCCATAACAGAAAAGATCCCATCCCCCAGTAAAGATCTCCCCTATAGTACAGCTCCCGTAACAGAAAAGATCCCATCCCCCAGTAAAGCTCTCCCCCTTAGTACAGCTCCCGTCACAGAAAAGATCCCATCCCCCAGTAAAGATCTCCCCCTTAGTACAGCTCCCATAACAGAAAAGATCCCATCCCCCAGTAAAGATCTCCCCTATAGTACAGCTCCCGTAACAGAAAAGATCCCATCCCCCAGTAAAGCTCTCCCCCTTAGTACAGCTCCCGTCACAGAAAAGATCCCATCCCCCAGAAAAGATCTCCCCCTTAGTACAGCTCCCATAACAGAAAAGATCCCATCCCCCAGTAAAGATCCCCCCCTTAGTACAGCTCCTGTAACAGAAAAGATCCCATCCCCCAGTAAAGATCCCCCCCTTAGTACAGCTCCTGTAACAGAAAAGATCCCATCCCCCAGTAAAGATCTCCCCCTTAGTACAGCTCCAGTAACAGAAAAGATCCCATCCCCCAGTAAAGAACTCCCCTTTAGTACAGCTCACCACCAAGTGAAGATCTCACCTCTTAGTACAGTTCCCCTCCTAGTAAAGATCTCCCCTCCTTAGTAAAGCAACCCCCTCCCCCCAGTAAAGTTCTCCCCCTTAGTACAGCTGCCCCTAGTAAAAGTTTCCTCCTCTTTATTTCAGACCTTACCACATTTCCTCCCCAATACTGATTCCACCTTTACTACAACTTCCCAGTAGAGATCCCCCCCAGTACAGATCCCCCACTACAGATATACCCCATTAGAGATCTCCCCCCACTTTAATACAATGACAGGTACATAAACAGACGGCTGCAGAGTTATAGGTATACAACGTCTTTCAGCATTTGCTGCTGTACCATGGATACCTCTGCTGCACAAGCAGAGAGGGAAACACTGACAGGTCTTTATTACAGGAAGCTTCTGAACAGAGGTAAAGTGCCCCATTGGATCTGGAAGAAATACACAAAGCACACCAAGATCCATGTAAGAACATAAAGTCTTCTATTTATGCAATATTTGATAGTCTCATCATAGTTCAATTAAAAAATTGGTAATCTGCAATATATGACATTTTTTGTTCTTGGGTTGAGACATGCTTTTACATAGTGTGTTAGAATGATGTAATGCATGTTATCGTGGGACATAACGTGTGCACTGCAATGCTAAGGTGTGGAAAGGCCTAAAGCAAACATGAGTTCCAGTAGAAGGATGTTCGATCTCAATGGGAATGCTGACGGTCACTCTAAGCAATCTTTAGCAGGCTTTGTACAATCTTCAAGCAGTGCTGAAGCTTATTAAAATTTAGATAAATGGCAAAACTTTCTCTTTTAAAGCCAGCTGTAGACAGATTGAAATTTGGCTGGTTTGGCAGGGACCGGCTGAATTTCACTCCATCTATGGGCAGGCTGGTTGTACTGAAGTCGATCCAATCAGCTTCAGTATAACCAGCCTGTCTGTTTTTTCCCCAATATTTTCGGCAATATTCACCAGCAGTGATCATTGTTTTCTAATGGCGGGGGAAACCTGCGCTTTCAGGTTACATTTTCATAATCTATGGCCAGCCTGAGGCCGGGTTCACACTATTGCAAATTGAATGTGGTATTCTCTATGGAGCCGGTTCACATACAGTGCCTTGCAAAAGTATTCACCCCCCCTTGGCTTTTTACCTATTTTGTTACATTACAGCCTTCATCTCAATGTTTTTTAAATCTGAATTATATGCGATGGATCAGAACACAATAGTCTAAGTTGGTAAAGTAAAATTAGACAAAATATATACATAAAACTATTTTTCGAAAATAAAAAAAAATGATAATTGGCATGTGCGTATGTATTCACCCCCTTTGTTATGAAGTCCATAAAAAGCTCTGGTGCAACCAATAATCTTCAGAAGTCACATAATTAGTGAAATGATGTCCACCTGTGTGCAATCTAAGTGTCACATGACCTGTCATTACATACACACACCTTTTTGAAAGGCCCCAGAGGCTGCAACACCTAAGCAAGAGACACCACTAACCAAACACTGCCATGAAGACCAAGGAACTCTCCAAACAAGTAAGGGTCAATGTTGTTGAGAAGTACAAGTCAGGGTTAGGTTATAAAAAAATATCCAAATCTTTGATGATCCCTAGGAGCACCATCAAATCTATCATAGGCAAATGGAAAGAACATGGCACAACAGCAAACCTGCCAAGAGACGGCCGCACACCAAAACTCACGGACCGGGCAAGGAGGGCATTAATCAGAGAGGCAGCACAGAGACCTAAGGTAACCCTGGAGGAGCTGCAGAGTTCCACAGCAGAGACTGGAGTATCTGTACATAGGACAACAATAAGCCGTACGCTCCATAGAGTTGGGCTTTATGGCAGAGTGTCCAGAAGAAAGATATTGCTTTCAGCAAAACACAAAATGGCACATTAAGAGTTTGCGAAAAGGCATGTGGGAGAATCCCAAAATGTATGGATGAAGGTGCTCTGGTCTGATGAGACTAAAACTGACATACTACAAGGAATTTCAGCTCTTGAGCGCTTTTGGATTTTGTACACGGATATTGGTGTTTTATTAGTGCAGCTATCAGTCTGTTCTCCATTTAGGCTCTGTAGCGCGGTTTTTCCAATTAGTTTTAATTTTTTTTTCTTGAGCGCCACCCTTTAGGCACCTTCTGCTAATGTTGTGTTTGGTGAGCATCGATTCCGAGCGTGCGTATTTGTACTTTCAACTTTTGTGTGACGGACTTGTGTACACACGATAGGAAAATCTGACAACAGACCGTTGTCCGCGGAAAATTTAGCCTGCCATCCAACATTTGTTGGCGGAAAGTTGGACAATTGTTTGATGGAGCGTACTAACAGTCGGATTTTAAGCAAACAGTCTGTCATCACATAATTCCCTGCCGAACATCCGATCGTGTGTACGAGGCTTTAGAGATTTCACTAGGAAAAAAGAAAAAAAAAATCCAAATGGGGACAAACTTTCTGACGACAACTTTCCAAAGCCTAATTTCACCAGCTGATCCTCAATTTTACTGCCCAGTGACATCCTTGTTTGAACACATTGCCGCAGTTACGTAACAGCAAATCTTTATAGCATTCTGCTTTTGTTAGGCAGTACAGCCGCCTATTCAAGTGAATAGGACCATGGAGAAACTGTTATGCAACCACATTTAATGCACGCAATCCTCACCACGCCAAAAAAACAAAAAAAACAAACAGGCATCATATCACTTTCAAGCCACTTGTCAATGGTCTATGAAAAGCGATCCACTTCAGAGTTGTCCAAAAAAAAATAAAAAAGGCCCATGTGAATGAGGCCTAAGAAGGAAATTCTTCTCCATTTAAGATTTCCCCTCGCTTCCTGTCGTGTCTCTAGGAATTGAAGGGAAATGCTGCCATGTCTCACCTTGTAAAAAAATGCTAGTTTCCTGGCAGTCTCGGGCATCATTGTTTCTGGAGTCATTGGCTCAGTACAAGCCCTGTATGTACAAAACTATAGATGGGAGATTATTGCCCAACACAGCTGAAAACATCCAGAGTGGGCAACTGACATATCTACAGGCATCTTTACAACAATCAGATGTTATCGCTGAACTCCAGCTTTATTACACTCTCTCCCTTATATGTTAAAGAGGAAGTAAACTCTACTACTGAATTTTACCAAAGGTAAGCCTATAATAAGGTTTACCTATAAGTAGTGTAAATACTGGATCTCTTAAACATGCACTGTTTAGCAGATATTCACTGTACATGCAGCCAGTGAAATCAATGGCGCATGCGCTCTGAAGGAGCGGGCGCCCGTGCCATTTCTTCAGAGCCCTGTGCCGTGACCGGCGGCTGTCGCGCGCATGTGTGAGAGTGATGTTATCGCGGTTTCGGCCACTCACAGCGCCAGAGCCCGCGAACCCGGAAGAATCACCGGGGAAGATGTCAGCCGTTTCAGCGGTGTGCGGGCGCCCCTGGAGGGCTTCTTTCTAAGGTAAGTAGTTCATAATGAGCTAGTACACGGTGCACAGTAGCTCATCATGCCTTTGTCTTGTCTTACAGGTTTTTTTTTTTTTTTTCCTTTTTTTGTTTGTTTTTCACAAGAGTTTACAACCTCTTTTAAACTTCCTCTTGATATACAGGTTCATACCAGTGACCGACACTGGAGGGGTGTCTGATGATTGCTTTGATGTCCTCCATCATGGCAATTAACTAAGTTTCTTTTGAAGAACATTCTCTATAACTGTCTCCATTGTGTACAGTCAGACAATGCTTTATGACCCTCAGAGCATACTTATCGCAGGCTCATCTTGGTCTGGAAGGTCATCACAACAAAGACTTATTTAACACACAGTATCACTGAGATTTATTTAAAGCGGAGGACGCCCACCCCCTTAAATATTAAAAGTCAGCAGCTACACATACTTTAGCTGCTGACTTTTAACATTAGGATACTTACCTGTCATGGAGTCCAGCGATGTCGGCACTGCAGCTGATGTTTCCATCAGCTGTCGGGTGCTGCCGTCGCCATTGCCAGTAAGGGAACGCGGCAGTGAAGCCTTTCGGACCATGCTGGGTATAAGGGTGGGGCATATTGATTGGTTTGGGTAAGATTTATGGCATTTTTATTTTTTTTTACTAGTAATGGCGGTGATCTGCCATTTTTAGCGGTATTGCGGCAGGCAGATCAGACACATTTTTGGGACCATTGACATTTATACAGCAATCAGTGCTATAAAAATGCACTGATTACTGTGTAAATGACACTAGTAAGGAAGGGGTTAACACTAGGGTGCAATCAAGGGGTTAAATGTGTGTTCCCTAGGTGTGTTCTACCAGTATGGGGATTGGACTGAGTAGGAGAGGAGATATTTCGCTGTTCCTACATAGTACGAACAAACGACATGTCTCCTCTCCTCTGACTGCACAGGGATTGTGCTGGCGCTCGTGCACGCGATCGCCGGCCACGCGCATCGAGTCCCCCGCCATGCAGCGGGCGCACGCCGTCTGGCAGCTCTTAAAAGGAAAAACATATATACACACATACACATATATAAGTTTTGCGCAGTGGTTCCATTGTGCCACAGTAAATGTACGCGAGCTGGCCGGGAACCGGTTAAGAAAAAAAAATTAAAATAAATAATTTTGCCTTTACAACCACTTGCCACTTGAGGCTCTCGTTCTGGGTGTACGTCATATGACGGCCTCCCAGAATGATCTCTCTCTTGTGCGGCCGAGCCGTGTTGCTAGGACGCGGCGCTACCCCGATATGTGTAAAGGGCCACGGCTCTTTAACCATGTATAAGTGCATATGCATATATCAGCGGCATCTCCTCACAGGGGACAGCTAGGTATGTAATCAGGGCACTGATCATCAGTGCCCTGATTACAATTAAGTGCCCCCCAGTGCCAGCAATGATTGCCCACCACTGCCAGCAATCAGTGCCAACCAGGGCCCACAATCAGTGGCCATTAGTGGTGCCAGTCAGTGCTGGCTATCAGTGCTGCCCACCAATGCCGCCTATCTGTGCCACATATCAGTGCCCATAAGTGCAGCGTATTCGTGCCTCTTCATCAGTGCCACCTAATCTGTGCCCATCATTGAAGGAGAAAAATTACTTGTTTACAAAATTTATTGACAGAAACTAAAAAAAAAAAACTTTTTTTTTCCTAAAAAAACAAACAAAAAAAAAAAAACCCAGGAGTGATTAAATACCACCAAAAGAAAGCTCTATTTGTGTGAAGAAAATTATAACAATTTCCCATGGGTACAGTGTAGCATGTCCGCGCAATTGTCATTCAAAGTGTGACAGCACTGAAAGCTGAAAAATGGCCTGGGCAGGAAGGGGGTGTAAGTGCCCTGTATTGAGGTGGTTAAAGAAACTTCTACTGGCAGCTTGATGCCACCACAGCATACCTTCAGAGGTCCAGTGGAGTCCATGCATCAATGAGTCAGGGTGGTCTTGGCATAAAGTTATGGCTGGGGTGTGTGTGTGTGTGCGTACATGTATACATACACACACACATTATTCTATGCAAGTAAAATACTGACAGTAATACATATTTTTATTAGGTTGTCGGTTCGAATACCAACCATGGCACTACCTGCATGGAGTTTGCATGTTCTCCCTGTGCCTGCCCGGGTTTCCTCCCACACTCCAAAGACATGCTGGTAGGTTAATTGTCTCCTGTCTAAATTGGCCCTGGTATGTGTTAGTATAGATGGGAGTTAGGGACCTTAGATTGTAAGCTCCTTGAGGCCAGGGAGTGATGTGAATGTATAATACGCTGCATAATTTGACGGCGCTATATACGGACTGTTTTAGATCAATACACACACTATTAGTATTGGGGTACCTGCCTTTACACACACACACATGAACTTTAATGGCATCCCAGTCTTAGTCTGTAGGGTTCAATATTGAGTTGGCCCACCCTTTGCAGCTATAACAGCTTCAACTCTTCTGAGAAGGCTGTCCACAAGGTTTAGAAGTGTGTCTATGGGAATGTTTGACCATTCTTCCAGAAGAGCATTTGTGAGGTCAGGCACTGATGTTTGACGAGAAGGCCTGGCTCACAGTCTCCACTCTAATTCATTCCAAAAGGTGTTCTATCGGGTTTAGGTCAGGACACTGTGCAGGCCAATCAAGTTCCTCCACCCCTAACTCGTTCATCCATGTCTTTATGGACCTTGTTTTGTGCACTGGTCCAAATAATTTGGTGGAGGGGGGATTATGGTGTGGTGTTTTTCAGGGGTTGGGCTTGGCCCCTTAGTTCCAGTGAAGGGAATTCTTAAAGGCATCAGCATAACAAGACATTCTGGACAATTTCCTGCTCCCAACTTTGTGGGAACAGTTTGGGGATGGCCCCTTCCTGTTCCAACATGACTGCACACCAGTGCACAAACAAGGTCCATAAAGACATGGATGAGCGAGTTTTGGGTGGAGGAACTTGGCCTGCACAGAGTCTTGACCTCAACCCGATAGAACACCTTTGGGATGAATTAGAGCGGAGACTGCGAGCCAGGCCTTCTCCTCCAACATCAGTGTCTGACCTCACAAATGTGCTTCTGGAAGAATGGTCAAACATTCCCATAGACACACTCCTAAACCTTGTGGACAGCCTTCCCAGAAGAGTTGAAGCTTTTATAGCTGCAAAGGGTGGGCCAACTCAATATTGAACCCTACGGACTAAGACTGGGATGCCATCTATGCACATAAAAAAATAAAAATAACTGACCAGTAATGCAGATTTTTACTGATTGATTTATATCAATACACACTCTCACAAAAGTGAGTACACCCCTCACATTTTTGTAAATATTTTATTATATCTTTTCATGTGACAACACTGAAGAAATGACACTTTGCTACAATGTAAAGTAGTGAGTGTACAGCTTGTATAACAGTGTCAATTTGCTGTCCCCTCAAAATAACTCAACACACAGCCATTAATATCTAAACCGCTGGCAACAAAAGTGAGTACACCCCTAAGTGAAATCTCTAAATTGGGCCCAAAGTGTCAACATTTTGTGTGGTCACCATTATTTTCCAGCACTGCCTTAACACTCTTGGGCATGGAGTTCACCAGAGCTTCACAGATTGCCACCGGAGTCCTCTTCCACTCCTCCAGGAGGACATCACAGAGCTGGTGGATGTTAGAGAACTTGTGCTCCTCCACCTTCCATTTGAGGATGCTCAATAGGGTTTAGGTCTGGAGACATACTTGGCCAGTCCATCACCTTTACTCTCAGCTTCTTTAGCAAGGCAGTGGTCGTCTTGGAGGTGTATTTGGGGTCTTTATGTTGGAATACTGCCCTGTGGCCCAGTCTCCGGAGGGAGGGGATCATGCTCTGCTTCAGTATGTCACAGTACATGTTGGCATTCATGGTTTCCTCAATGAACTGTAGCTCCCCAGTGCTGGCAGCACTCATGCAGCCCCAGACCATGACACTCCCACCACCATGCTTGACTGTAGGCAAGACACACTTGTCTTTGTACTCCTCACCTGGTTGCCGCCACACACACTTGACACCATCTGAACCAAATAAGTTTATCTTGGCCTCATCAGACCACAGGACATGATTCTAGTAATCCGTGTCCTTAGTCTGCTTGTCTTCAGTAAATTGTTCTTTCAGGCTTTTTTGTGCATCATCTTTAGAAGAGGCTTCCTTCTGGGAGGACAGCCATGCAGACCAATTGGCAGTGTGAGGCATGTAGTCTGAGCACTGACAGGCTGACCCCCCACCCCTTCAACCTCTGCAGTAATGCTGGCAGCACTCATACGTCTATTTCCGAAAGACAACCTCTGGATATGACGCTGAGTACATGCACTCAACTTCTTTGATCGACCATGGCGAGGTCTGTTCTGAGTGGAACCTGTCCTGTTAAACCGCTGTATGGTCTTGGCCACTGTGCAGAAGCTCAGTTTCAGGGTCTTGGCAATCTTCTTATAGCCTAGGCCATCTTTATGTAGAGCAACAATTATTTTATTAAAGATCCTCAGAGAGTTCTTTGCCATGAGATGTCATGTTGAACTTCCAGTGACCAGTATGAGAGAGTGGGAGCGATAACACCAAATTTAACACACCTGCTCCCCATTCACACCTGTGACTTGTAATACTAACGAGTCACATGACACCGGGGAGGGAAAATGTCTAATTGGGCCCAATTTGGACATTTTCACTTAGGGGTGTACTCACTTTTGTTGCCAGCGGTTTAGATATTAATGGCTGTGTGTTGAGTTATTTTGAGGGGACAGCAAATTTACACTGTTATACAAGCTGTGCAATCACTACTTTACATTGTAGCAACGTGTCATTTCTTCAGTGTTGTCACATGAAAAGATAGAATAAAATATTTACAAAAATGTGAGGGGTGTACTTACTTTTGTGAGATACTGTGTACATATATATATATATCATTTATTATTTATTACACACACACTCTGCACATAACACACTGACCAGTAACAGATGTATTCCTTTTCCTGATTGATCTCTATATTGATCTCTATGTCTGGGTATACAGGCCCATTGAACTCAGATTGGTAGAACAGGAAACTTCCTGGATGTGTAGGAATGTATGGTGTGTGTGGTGATATAGGTGAGTGATCTGTGCTCTCTATACAGACACACTGCAGATCCTTATCACCATTACACAGCAAATCCAGCGTCCAGAGGAGATCCCCCAGCGCCTATACATTCATATAGAGAGATCTCCCCCAATCAATGCACTCCTATGGAGGGAGCCAGCAGACCCCAACACACACACAAGCCCCGCCCCTTTACCTGAACCCCATTACCTGCAGTGGAGTGGGCTCCGCCCCCCCGTCCACTGAGGACAGCTGGACGGTGACCAGAGCCATGAGCGGCCGCCGGCTGTGTCCTCCTCCCCCCTCCTCCTCCTTCTCCTCAGAGAAGACTTCCCGGAGCTCCCCGTCCTCCTCCTCCTCGGTGTCGCTCTCTGCTCTGTCTGCAAGTCAATGAGGAAGAGAGAAGAGGACAGCCCCTTGAAGGAGGAGCGGGAGGGGTCGGAGAGGTATGTGAGGGGGAAGAGAGGAGAAAGTGACATGGCCCTACAAGGAGGGAAGAGCCGGGGGGAGGAGGAGGACTGAGGGAGGGAGGAGGGCTCATCATTAATCACGCACAGCACTTTATTATGTGAGCAGTCCTAGGGACAGTATGAGGAAGGACCGGGACCGGACATACAGCTCTGCACTGTGGGGGGGAAGCTGAGGTGATTGCAGGGAGAGGTCACGTGACAGGTCTGGGCTTCTGATTGGCCACAAAATCTTTAGGGCCCCAGTCACACCTTCAGGTCGCGCTAAAGCAGCTTCTTTTGCACTTTTTTTGGCCTGTTTTGCATACCACAGCTTAGAGCTGTTCATTCACTTAAATGGGCCGCCATACACACAGGAAACGCAGCGTGTAACTCCGCTATACACACGGGAAACGCAGCGTGTAACTCCGCTATACACACGGGAAACGCAGCGTGTAACTCCGCTATACACACGGGAAACGCAGCGTGTAACTCCACCATACACACGGGAAACGCAGTGTGTAACTCCACCATACACATGGGAAACGCAGCGTGTAACTCCACCATACACACGGGAAACGCAGTGTGTAACTCCACCATACGCATGACAAACGCAGCGTGTAACTCCACTATACACATGACAAATGGAGCATGTAACTCCACCATACACACGGGAAACGCAGTGTGTAACTCCACCATACACACGGGAAACGCAGTGTGTAACTCCACCATACACACGGGAAACGCAGTGTGTAACTCCACCATACACACGGGAAACGCAGTGTGTAACTCCACCATACACACGGGAAACGCAGTGTGTAACTCCACCATACACACAGGAAACGCAGTGTGTAACTCCACCATACACACGGGAAACGCAGTGTGTAACTCCACCATACGCATGACAAGCGCAGCGTGTAACTCCACTATACACATGACAAATGGAGCATGTAACTCCACCATACACACGGGAAACGCAGTGTGTAACTCCACCATACACACGGGAAACGCAGTGTGTAACTCCACCATACACACGGGAAACGCAGTGTGTAACTCCACCATACACACGGGAAACGCAGTGTGTAACTCCACCATACACACGGGAAACGCAGTGTGTAACTCCACCATACACACGGGAAACGCAGTGTGTAACTCCACCATACACACAGGAAACGCAGTGTGTAACTCCACCATACGCATGACAAACGCAGCGTGTAACTCCACTATACACATGACAAATGGAGCATGTAACTCCACCATACACACGGGAAACGCAGTGTGTAACTCCACCATACACACGGGAAACGCAGTGTGTAACTCCACCATACACACGGGAAACGCAGTGTGTAACTCCACCATACGCATGACAAACGCAGCGTGTAACTCCACTATACACATGACAAATGGAGCATGTAACTCCACCATACACACGGGAAACGCAGTGTGTAACTCCACCATACACACGGGAAACGCAGTGTGTAACTCCACCATACACACGGGAAACGCAGTGTGTAACTCCACCATACGCATGACAAACGCAGCGTGTAACTCCACTATACACATGACAAATGGAGCATGTAACTCCACCATACACACGGGAAACGCAGTGTGTAACTCCACCATACACACGGGAAACGCAGTGTGTAACTCCACCATACACACGGGAAACGCAGTGTGTAACTCCACCATACACACGGGAAACGCAGTGTGTAACTCCACCATACACACGGGAAACGCAGTGTGTAACTCCACCATACACACAGGAAACGCAGTGTGTAACTCCACCATACGCATGACAAACGCAGCGTGTAACTCCACTATACACATGACAAATGGAGCATGTAACTCCACCATACACACGGGAAACGCAGTGTGTAACTCCACCATACACACGGGAAACGCAGTGTGTAACTCCACCATACACACAGGAAACGCAGTGTGTAACTCCACCATACGCATGACAAACGCAGCGTGTAACTCCACTATACACATGACAAATGGAGCATGTAACTCCACCATACACACGGGAAACGCAGTGTGTAACTCCACCATACACACGGGAAACGCAGTGTGTAACTCCACCATACACACGGGAAACGCAGTGTGTAACTCCACCATACGCATGACAAACGCAGCGTGTAACTCCACTATACACATGACAAATGGAGCATGTAACTCCACCATACACACGGGAAACGCAGTGTGTAACTCCACCATACACACGGGAAACGCAGTGTGTAACTCCACCATACACACGGGAAACGCAGTGTGTAACTCCACCATACACACGGGAAACGCAGTGTGTAACTCCACCATACACACGGGAAACGCAGTGTGTAACTCCACCATACACACAGGAAACGCAGTGTGTAACTCCACCATACGCATGACAAACGCAGCGTGTAACTCCACTATACACATGACAAATGGAGCATGTAACTCCACCATACACACGGGAAACGCAGTGTGTAACTCCACCATACACACGGGAAACGCAGTGTGTAACTCCACCATACACACAGGAAACGCAGTGTGTAACTCCACCATACGCATGACAAACGCAGCGTGTAACTCCACTATACACATGACAAATGGAGCATGTAACTCCACCATACACACGGGAAACGCAGTGTGTAACTCCACCATACACACGGGAAACGCAGTGTGTAACTCCACCATACACACGGGAAACGCAGTGTGTAACTCCACCATACGCATGACAAACGCAGCGTGTAACTCCACTATACACATGACAAATGGAGCATGTAACTCCACCATACACACGGGAAACGCAGTGTGTAACTCCACCATACACACGGGAAACGCAGTGTGTAACTCCACCATACACACGGGAAACGCAGTGTGTAACTCCACCATACACACGGGAAACGCAGTGTGTAACTCCACCATACACACGGGAAACGCAGTGTGTAACTCCACCATACACACGGGAAACGCAGTGTGTAACTCCACCATACACACAGGAAACGCAGTGTGTAACTCCACCATACGCATGACAAACGCAGCGTGTAACTCCACTATACACATGAAAAATGGAGCATGTAACTCCACCATACACGCGGGAAACGCAGTGTGTAACTCCACCATACACACGGGAAACGCAGTGTGTAACTCCACCATACACACGGGAAACGCAGTGTGTAACTCCACCATACACACGGGAAACGCAGTGTGTAACTCCACCATACACACGGGAAACGCAGTGTGTAACTCCACCATACACACAGGAAACGCAGTGTGTAACTCCACCATACGCATGACAAACGCAGCGTGTAACTCCACTATACACATGACAAATGGAGCATGTAACTCCACCATACACACGGGAAACGCAGTGTGTAACTCCACCATACACACGGGAAACGCAGTGTGTAACTCCACCATACACACGGGAAACGCAGTGTGTAACTCCACCATACGCATGACAAACGCAGCGTGTAACTCCACTATACACATGACAAATGGAGCATGTAACTCCACCATACACACGGGAAACGCAGTGTGTAACTCCACCATACACACGGGAAACGCAGTGTGTAACTCCACCATACACACGGGAAACGCAGTGTGTAACTCCACCATACGCATGACAAACGCAGCGTGTAACTCCACTATACACATGACAAATGGAGCATGTAACTCCACCATACACACGGGAAACGCAGTGTGTAACTCCACCATACACACGGGAAACGCAGTGTGTAACTCCACCATACACACGGGAAACGCAGTGTGTAACTCCACCATACACACGGGAAACGCAGTGTGTAACTCCACCATACACACGGGAAACGCAGTGTGTAACTCCACCATACACACAGGAAACGCAGTGTGTAACTCCACCATACGCATGACAAACGCAGCGTGTAACTCCACTATACACATGACAAATGGAGCATGTAACTCCACCATACACACGGGAAACGCAGTGTGTAACTCCACCATACACACAGGAAACGCAGTGTGTAACTCCACCATACGCATGACAAACGCAGCGTGTAACTCCACTATACACATGACAAATGGAGCATGTAACTCCACCATACACACGGGAAACGCAGTGTGTAACTCCACCATACACACGGGAAACGCAGTGTGTAACTCCACCATACACACAGGAAACGCAGTGTGTAACTCCACCATACGCATGACAAACGCAGCGTGTAACTCCACTATACACATGACAAATGGAGCATGTAACTCCACCATACACACGGGAAACGCAGTGTGTAACTCCACCATACACACGGGAAACGCAGTGTGTAACTCCACCATACACACGGGAAACGCAGTGTGTAACTCCACCATACGCATGACAAACGCAGCGTGTAACTCCACTATACACATGACAAATGGAGCATGTAACTCCACCATACACACGGGAAACGCAGTGTGTAACTCCACCATACACACGGGAAACGCAGTGTGTAACTCCACCATACACACGGGAAACGCAGTGTGTAACTCCACCATACACACGGGAAACGCAGTGTGTAACTCCACCATACACACGGGAAACGCAGTGTGTAACTCCACCATACACACAGGAAACGCAGTGTGTAACTCCACCATACGCATGACAAACGCAGCGTGTAACTCCACTATACACATGACAAATGGAGCATGTAACTCCACCATACACACGGGAAACGCAGTGTGTAACTCCACCATACACACGGGAAACGCAGTGTGTAACTCCACCATACACACGGGAAACGCAGTGTGTAACTCCACCATACACACGGGAAACGCAGTGTGTAACTCCACCATACACACGGGAAACGCAGTGTGTAACTCCACCATACACACAGGAAACGCAGTGTGTAACTCCACCATACGCATGACAAACGCAGCGTGTAACTCCACTATACACATGACAAATGGAGCATGTAACTCCACCATACACACGGGAAACGCAGTGTGTAACTCCACCATACACACAGGAAACGCAGTGTGTAACTCCACCATACGCATGACAAACGCAGCGTGTAACTCCACTATACACATGACAAATGGAGCATGTAACTCCACCATACACACGGGAAACGCAGTGTGTAACTCCACCATACACACGGGAAACGCAGTGTGTAACTCCACCATACACACAGGAAACGCAGTGTGTAACTCCACCATACGCATGACAAACGCAGCGTGTAACTCCACTATACACATGACAAATGGAGCATGTAACTCCACCATACACACGGGAAACGCAGTGTGTAACTCCACCATACACACGGGAAACGCAGTGTGTAACTCCACCATACACACGGGAAACGCAGTGTGTAACTCCACCATACGCATGACAAACGCAGCGTGTAACTCCACTATACACATGACAAATGGAGCATGTAACTCCACCATACACACGGGAAACGCAGTGTGTAACTCCACCATACACACGGGAAACGCAGTGTGTAACTCCACCATACACACGGGAAACGCAGTGTGTAACTCCACCATACACACGGGAAACGCAGTGTGTAACTCCACCATACACACGGGAAACGCAGTGTGTAACTCCACCATACACACGGGAAACGCAGTGTGTAACTCCACCATACACACAGGAAACGCAGTGTGTAACTCCACCATACGCATGACAAACGCAGCGTGTAACTCCACTATACACATGAAAAATGGAGCATGTAACTCCACCATACACGCGGGAAACGCAGTGTGTAACTCCACCATACACACGGGAAACGCAGTGTGTAACTCCACCATACACACGGGAAACGCAGTGTGTAACTCCACCATACACACGGGAAACGCAGTGTGTAACTCCACCATACACACGGGAAACGCAGTGTGTAACTCCACCATACACACAGGAAACGCAGTGTGTAACTCCACCATACGCATGACAAACGCAGCGTGTAACTCCACTATACACATGACAAATGGAGCATGTAACTCCACCATACACACGGGAAACGCAGTGTGTAACTCCACCATACACACAGGAAACGCAGTGTGTAACTCCACCATACGCATGACAAACGCAGCGTGTAACTCCACTATACACATGACAAATGGAGCATGTAACTCCACCATACACACGGGAAACGCAGTGTGTAACTCCACCATACACACGGGAAACGCAGTGTGTAACTCCACCATACACACAGGAAACGCAGTGTGTAACTCCACCATACGCATGACAAACGCAGCGTGTAACTCCACTATACACATGACAAATGGAGCATGTAACTCCACCATACACACGGGAAACGCAGTGTGTAACTCCACCATACACACGGGAAACGCAGTGTGTAACTCCACCATACACACGGGAAACGCAGTGTGTAACTCCACCATACACACGGGAAACGCAGTGTGTAACTCCACCATACGCAGCGTGTAACTCCACTATACACATGACAAATGGAGCATGTAACTCCACCATACACATGGGAAACGCAGTGTGTAACTCCACCATACACACGGGAAACGCAGTGTGTAACTCCACCATACACACGGGAAACGCAGTGTGTAACTCCACCATACACACGGGAAACGCAGTGTGTAACTCCACCATACACACGGGAAACGCAGTGTGTAACTCCACCATACACACGGGAAACGCAGTGTGTAACTCCACCATACACACAGGAAACGCAGTGTGTAACTCCACCATACGCATGACAATCGCAGCGTGTAACTCCACTATACACATGACAAATGGAGCATGTAACTCCACCATACACACGGGAAACGCAGTGTGTAACTCCACCATACACACGGGAAACGCAGTGTGTAACTCCACCATACACACGGGAAACGCAGTGTGTAACTCCACCATACACACGGGAAACGCAGTGTGTAACTCCACCATACACACGGGAAACGCAGTGTGTAACTCCACCATACACACAGGAAACGCAGTGTGTAACTCCACCATACGCATGACAAACGCAGCGTGTAACTCCACTATACACATGACAAATGGAGCATGTAACTCCACCATACACACGGGAAACGCAGTGTGTAACTCCACCATACACACAGGAAACGCAGTGTGTAACTCCACCATACGCATGACAAACGCAGCGTGTAACTCCACTATACACATGACAAATGGAGCATGTAACTCCACCATACACACGGGAAACGCAGTGTGTAACTCCACCATACACACGGGAAACGCAGTGTGTAACTCCACCATACACACAGGAAACGCAGTGTGTAACTCCACCATACGCATGACAAACGCAGCGTGTAACTCCACTATACACATGACAAATGGAGCATGTAACTCCACCATACACACGGGAAACGCAGTGTGTAACTCCACCATACACACGGGAAACGCAGTGTGTAACTCCACCATACACACGGGAAACGCAGTGTGTAACTCCACCATACACACGGGAAACGCAGTGTGTAACTCCACCATACACACGGGAAACGCAGTGTGTAACTCCACCATACACACGGGAAACGCAGTGTGTAACTCCACCATACACACAGGAAACGCAGTGTGTAACTCCACCATACGCATGACAAACGCAGCGTGTAACTCCACTATACACATGACAAATGGAGCATGTAACTCCACCATACACACGGGAAACGCAGTGTGTAACTCCACCATACACACGGGAAACGCAGTGTGTAACTCCACCATACACACGGGAAACGCAGTGTGTAACTCCACCATACGCATGACAAACGCAGCGTGTAACTCCACTATACACATGACAAATGGAGCATGTAACTCCACCATACACACGGGAAACGCAGTGTGTAACTCCACCATACACACGGGAAACGCAGTGTGTAACTCCACCATACACACGGGAAACGCAGTGTGTAACTCCACCATACACACGGGAAACGCAGTGTGTAACTCCACCATACACACGGGAAACGCAGTGTGTAACTCCACCATACACACGGGAAACGCAGTGTGTAACTCCACCATACACACAGGAAACGCAGTGTGTAACTCCACCATACGCATGACAAACGCAGCGTGTAACTCCACTATACACATGAAAAATGGAGCATGTAACTCCACCATACACGCGGGAAACGCAGTGTGTAACTCCACCATACACACGGAAACGCAGTGTGTAACTCCACCATACACACGGGAAACGCAGTGTGTAACTCCACCATACACACGGGAAACGCAGTGTGTAACTCCACCATACACACGGGAAACGCAGTGTGTAACTCCACCATACACACAGGAAACGCAGTGTGTAACTCCACCATACGCATGACAAACGCAGCGTGTAACTCCACTATACACATGACAAATGGAGCATGTAACTCCACCATACACACGGGAAACGCAGTGTGTAACTCCACCATACACACAGGAAACGCAGTGTGTAACTCCACCATACGCATGACAAACGCAGCGTGTAACTCCACTATACACATGACAAATGGAGCATGTAACTCCACCATACACACGGGAAACGCAGTGTGTAACTCCACCATACACACGGGAAACGCAGTGTGTAACTCCACCATACACACAGGAAACGCAGTGTGTAACTCCACCATACGCATGACAAACGCAGCGTGTAACTCCACTATACACATGACAAATGGAGCATGTAACTCCACCATACACACGGGAAACGCAGTGTGTAACTCCACCATACACACGGGAAACGCAGTGTGTAACTCCACCATACACACAGGGAAACGCAGTGTGTAACTCCACCATACGCAGCGTGTAACTCCACTATACACATGACAAATGGAGCATGTAACTCCACCATACACACGGGAAACGCAGTGTGTAACTCCACCATACACACGGGAAACGCAGTGTGTAACTCCACCATACACACGGGAAACGCAGTGTGTAACTCCACCATACACACGGGAAACGCAGTGTGTAACTCCACCATACACACGGGAAACGCAGTGTGTAACTCCACCATACACACGGGAAACGCAGTGTGTAACTCCACCATACACACAGGAAACGCAGTGTGTAACTCCACCATACGCATGACAAACGCAGCGTGTAACTCCACTATACACATGACAAATGGAGCATGTAACTCCACCATACACACGGGAAACGCAGTGTGTAACTCCACCATACACACGGGAAACGCAGTGTGTAACTCCACCATACACACGGGAAACGCAGTGTGTAACTCCACCATACACACGGGAAACGCAGTGTGTAACTCCACCATACACACGGGAAACGCAGTGTGTAACTCCACCATACACACAGGAAACGCAGTGTGTAACTCCACCATACGCATGACAAACGCAGCGTGTAACTCCACTATACACATGACAAATGGAGCATGTACCTCCACCATACACACGGGAAACGCAGTGTGTAACTCCACCATACACACAGGAAACGCAGTGTGTAACTCCACCATACGCATGACAAACGCAGCGTGTAACTCCACTATACACATGACAAATGGAGCATGTAACTCCACCATACACACGGGAAACGCAGTGTGTAACTCCACCATACACACGGGAAACGCAGTGTGTAACTCCACCATACACACAGGAAACGCAGTGTGTAACTCCACCATACGCATGACAAACGCAGCGTGTAACTCCACTATACACATGACAAATGGAGCATGTAACTCCACCATACACACGGGAAACGCAGTGTGTAACTCCACCATACACACGGGAAACGCAGTGTGTAACTCCACCATACACACGGGAAACGCAGTGTGTAACTCCACCATACACACGGGAAACGCAGTGTGTAACTCCACCATACACACGGGAAACGCAGTGTGTAACTCCACCATACACACGGGAAACGCAGTGTGTAACTCCACCATACACACGGGAAACGCAGTGTGTAACTCCACCATACACACAGGAAACGCAGTGTGTAACTCCACCATACGCATGACAAACGCACCGTGTAACTCCACTATACACATGACAAATGGAGCATGTAACTCCACCATACACACGGGAAACGCAGTGTGTAACTCCACCATACACACGGGAAACGCAGTGTGTAACTCCACCATACACACGGGAAACGCAGTGTGTAACTCCACCATACACACGGGAAACGCAGTGTGTAACTCCACCATACACACGGGAAACGCAGTGTGTAACTCCACCATACACACAGGAAACGCAGTGTGTAACTCCACCATACGCATGACAAACGCAGCGTGTAACTCCACTATACACATGACAAATGGAGCATGTAACTCCACCATACACACGGGAAACGCAGTGTGTAACTCCACCATACACACAGGAAACGCAGTGTGTAACTCCACCATACGCATGACAAACGCAGCGTGTAACTCCACTATACACATGACAAATGGAGCATGTAACTCCACCATACACACGGGAAACGCAGTGTGTAACTCCACCATACACACGGGAAACGCAGTGTGTAACTCCACCATACACACAGGAAACGCAGTGTGTAACTCCACCATACGCATGACAAACGCAGCGTGTAACTCCACTATACACATGACAAATGGAGCATGTAACTCCACCATACACACGGGAAACGCAGTGTGTAACTCCACCATACACACGGGAAACGCAGTGTGTAACTCCACCATACACACGGGAAACGCAGTGTGTAACTCCACCATACGCATGACAAACGCAGCGTGTAACTCCACTATACACATGACAAATGGAGCATGTAACTCCACCATACACACGGGAAACGCAGTGTGTAACTCCACCATACACACGGGAAACGCAGTGTGTAACTCCACCATACACACGGGAAACGCAGTGTGTAACTCCACCATACACACGGGAAACGCAGTGTGTAACTCCACCATACACACGGGAAACGCAGTGTGTAACTCCACCATACACACGGGAAACGCAGTGTGTAACTCCACCATACACACAGGAAACGCAGTGTGTAACTCCACCATACGCATGACAAACGCAGCGTGTAACTCCACTATACACATGACAAATGGAGCATGTAACTCCACTATACACACGGGAAACGCAGTGTGTAACTCCACCATACACACGGGAAACGCAGTGTGTAACTCCACCATACGCATGACAAACGCAGCGTGTAACTCCACTATACACATGACAAATGGAGCATGTAACTCCACTATACACACGGGAAACGCAGTGTGTAACTCCAGTATACGCACAACAAATGCAGTTTGTAACTCCACCATACGCATGACAAACGCAACATGTAACTCCGCCATATGCAGAACAAACACAGTGTGTAACTCCGCTATACGCACAGCACTGAACTCCACCATACGCATGACAAACGCAGTGTGTAACTCCACCATATGCAGGACAAACGCAGTGTGTAACTCCACCATACGCACAGCACTTAACTCCACCATACGCATGACAAACGCAGTGTGTAACTCCGCCATATGCAGGAAAAACACAGTGTGTAACTCCGCTATACGTATGACAAACGCAGCGTGTAACTCCACCATAAGCACAAGACAGCACTTAACTCCACCATGCGCACAGCACTTAACTCCACCATACGCACAACAAACGCAGCATGTAACTCCACTGTACACATGAAGCGTGTAACTCCGCCATATGCAGGACAAACGCAGTGTGTAACTCCGCTATACGCATGACAAATGGCGCGCATAACTCCACTATACGCACAACAAACACAGTGTGTAACTCCGCTATACGCATGACAAACGGAGTGTTTAACTCCGCTATACGCATGACAAACACAGTCAGTGTGTAACTTCACCATACGCACAACAAACGCAGCACATAACTCCGCCATATGCAGGACAAACGCAGTGTGTAACTCCACCATACGCATGACAAACGCAACATGTAACTCCACCATATGCAGAACAAACACAGTGTGTAACTCCGCTATACATATGACAAACGCAGCGTGTAACTCCACCATAAGCACAAGACAGCACTTAACTCAACCATACGCACAGCACTTAACTCCACCATACGCACAGCACTTAACTCTACCATACGCACAACACAGGACTTAACTCTACCATACGCACAACAAAGGCAGCGTGTAACTCCACCATACGCATGACAAACGCAGCATGTAACTCCACCATACGCATGACAAACGCAGCGTGTAACTCCACCATACGCATGACAAACGCAGCGTGTAACTCCACTATACACATGACAAATGGAGCATGTAACTCCACCATACACACGGGAAACGCAGTGTGTAACTCCACCATACACACGGGAAACGCAGTGTGTAACTCCACCATACACACGGGAAACGCAGTGTGTAACTCCACCATACGCATGGCAAACGCAGCGTGTAACTCCACTATACACATGACAAATGGAGCATGTAACTCCACTATACACACGGGAAACGCAGTGTGTAACTCCACCATACACACGGGAAACGCAGTGTGTAACTCCACCATACACACGGGAAATGCAGTGTGTAACTCCACCATACGCATGACAAACGCAGCGTGTAACTCCACTATACACATGACAAATGGAGCATGTAACTCCACTATACACACGGGAAACGCAGTGTGTAACTCCAGTATACGCACAACAAATGCAGTTTGTAACTCCACCATACGCATGACAAACGCAACATGTAACTCCGCCATATGCAGAACAAACACAGTGTGTAACTCCGCTATACGCACAGCACTGAACTCCACCATACGCATGACAAACGCAGTGTGTAACTCCACCATATGCAGGACAAACGCAGTGTGTAACTCCACCATACGCACAGCACTTAACTCCACCATACGCATGACAAACGCAGTGTGTAACTCCGCCATATGCAGGAAAAACACAGTG
Source organism: Lithobates septentrionalis (assembly GCA_037952835.1). Lineage (NCBI taxonomy): Eukaryota > Metazoa > Chordata > Amphibia > Anura > Ranidae > Lithobates > Lithobates septentrionalis. Next base: position 897,271 of record JBBDGP010001647.1, on the reverse strand, counting down.
TGTAACTCCGCTATACGTATGACAAACGCAGCGTGTAACTCCACCATAAGCACAAGACAGCACTTAACTCCACCATGCGCACAGCACTTAATTCCACCATACGCACAACAAACGCAGCATGTAACTCCACTGTACACATGAAGCGTGTAACTCCGCCATATGCAGGAAAAACGCAGTGTGTAACTCCGCTATACGCATGACAAATGGAGCGCATAACTCCACTATACGCACAACAAACGCAGTGTGTAACTCCGCTATACGCATGACAAATGGCGCGCATAACTCCACTATACGCACAACAAACACAGTGTGTAACTCCGCTATACGCATGACAAACGGAGTGTTTAACTCCGCTATACCCATGACAAACACAGTCAGTGTGTAACTTCACCATACGCACAACAAACGCAGCACATAACTCCGCCATATGCAGGACAAACGCAGTGTGTAACTCCACCATACGCATGAGAAACGCAACATGTAACTCCACCATATGCAGAACAAACACAGTGTGTAACTCCGCTATACATATGACAAACGCAGCGTGTAACTCCACCATAAGCACAAGACAGCACTTAACTCCACCATACGCACAGCACTTAACTCCACCATACGCACAGCACTTAACTCTACCATACGCACAACACAGGACTTAACTCTACCATACGCACAACAAAGGCAGCGTGTAACTCCACCATACGCATGACAAACGCAGCATGTAACTCCACCATACGCATGACAAACGCAGCGTGTAACTCCGCCATATGCAGGACAAACACAGTGTGTAACTCCGCTATGCGTATGACAAACACAGCGTGTAACTCCACCATAAGCACAAGACAGCACTTAACTCCACCATACGCACAGCACTTAACTCCACCATACGCACAGCACTTAACTCTACCATACGCACAACACAGGACTTAACTCTACCATACGCACAACAAAGGCAGCGTGTAACTCCACCATACGCATGACAAACGCAGCATGTAACTCCACCATACGCATGACAAACGCAGCGCGTAACTCCGCCATATGCAGGACAAACACAGTGTGTAACTCCGCTATACGTATGACAAACACAGCGTGTAACTCCACCATAAGAACAAGACAGCACTTAACTCCACCATACGCACAGCACAGCACTTAACTCCACCATACGCACAGCACAGCACTTAACTCCACCATACGCACAGCACAGCACTTAACTCCACCATACGCACAGCACTTAACTCCATCATATGCACAACACAGCACACAACTTCACCATATGCACAACAAACGCAGCATGTAACTCCATCATACGTATGAAGAACGCAGCGTGTAACTCCGCCATATGCAGGACAAACGCAGTGTGTAACTCCGCTATACGCATGACAAATGGAGCGTGTAACTGCACCATACGCACGACAAACGCAGTGTGTAACTCCGCTATACGCATGACAAATGGAGCGCATAACTCCACTATACGCACAACAAACGCAGTGTGTAACTCCGCTATATGCATGACAAACGCAGTGTGTAACTCCATTATACGCATGACAAACACAGTCAGTGTGTAACTTCACCATACGCACAACAAACGCAGCACATAACTCCGCCATATGCAGGACAAACGCAGTGTGTAACTCCACCATACGCATGACAAACGCAGCATGTAACTCCACCATATGCAGGACAAACGCAGTGTGTAACTCCGCTATACGTATGACAAATGCAGCGTGTAACTCCACCATACGCAGGAAAAACACAGTGTGTAACTCCGCCATACGTATGACAAACGCAGCGTGTAACTCCACCATGTGCAGGACAAACACAGTGTGTAACTCCGCTATACATATGACAAACGCAGCGTGTAACTCCACCATATGCACAGCACAGCACTTAACTCCACCATACGCACAGCACTTAACTCCACCATACACACAACACAGCACTTAACTCCACCATACACACAACACAGCACTTAACTCCACCATACGCACAACACAGCACTTAACTCTATCATACGCACAACACAGCACTTAACTCTACCATACGCACAACAAACGCAGCGTGTAACTCCACCATACGCATGACAAACGCAGCGCGTAACTCCAACATACGCAGGACAAACACAGTGTGTAACTCCGCTATACGTATGACAAACGCAGCATGTAACGCCACCATAAGCACAAGACAGCACTTACCGTATATACTCGAGTATAAGTCGAATTTTTCAGCACATTTTTTTGTGCTGAAAGTGCCCCCCTTGACTTATACTCGAGTCAAGCACTTTTCTGCAGCAAAAAATTTCATTTTCCGAACCGAACTTGGGGCCCCGTATCTCAGGGCTACTTTGTGCTAGGAACCCCAAATTTGGTGTGCAAACCCAGTGGTACTGGTACCACAACATAAAAAAAAGCTGAAGTTCCTAGCACTAAGTGGCCCTGAGATACGGGGCCCCAAACCCGGTTCGGAAAATGTCATTCTCTGCTGCAGAAAAGCGCTTGACAATTTCTGAACTGATTTTTGGGGCCCTGTATCTCGGGGCCACTTGGTGCTAGAAACCCCAGCTTTGGAAATTTTATGGTGCTAGTTCCACTGGGTTTGCACACCAAATTTGGGGTTCCTAGCACTAAGTAGCCCCGAGATACGGGGCCCCAAATTCGGTCAACTGTGTCCATCTGCAGCAATGTCATTTCGGGACCTTTTGGGTTCAGAGACCCCAAATTTTGGCTGCAGCTAGAGGGCATCTAGGTACCCTTAACTACCGAGTTTGAAGTTCAGGGGACCTATGGCTGCAAATGGGCACAGTGAGGCATGCAAATGGGAACAGTGATGCTGCAAATTGGCATTGTTGACCCTCTTTTCCACTTACAGTAGCTGTGCATTTCTCACCCTCGTCTTATACTCGAGTCAATAAGTTTTTCCCATTTTTTTGTGGTAAATTAGGGCCTCGACTTATACTCGGAACGACTTATACTCGAGTATATACGGTAACTCCACCATACGCACAGCACTTAACTCCACCATATGCACAGCACTTAACTCCACCATACGCACAACACAGCACTTAACTCCACCATACGCACAACACAGCACTTAACTCCACCATACACACAACAAACGCAGCGTGTAACTCCACCATACGCATGAAGAACGCAGCGTGTAACTCCGCCATATGCAGGATAAACGCAGTGTGTAACTCCGCTATACGTATGACAAACGCATCGTGTAACTCCACCATACGCACAATACAGCACTTAACTCCACCATATGCACAACAAACGCAGCGTGTAACTCCACCATACGTACAACACAGCACTTAACTCCACCATACACATGACAAACGCATCGCGTAACTCCACTATACGCACAACACAGCACTTAAAGCAGAGTTCCAGTCAGAAAAAAAAGTAACATTATTCAGCAGCATTTAATACAAGGAACAACCTTTGGAAAAAAAATATTTTTTTTTACTCACCTTTTCAGCTCTGTTGCTAGGGGGTCCCTCATAATCTGCCTCTTCCTCTCCAAGGCGCCTGATGTCATTTCCCTCGGCGGCCGTGCTCGCTAGTGCTTTTGGGAGATGTCTGTCATCATTTCCCAGGAGTCACTTGGCAGCACCGAGGGCTTTGTTGCCATCACAACGGGGGCGGGCACTTCCGACGACAACGCCCGTTGTGATGGCACTGTCAGAAGTGTACGGCGTTGCGCCGTACATACAGCTCATGCACAAGAATGGGCGGTGCATGCTGGTCGCTTAGCTGCACCAGAGCCCGGAAGATAGTGCTTGTGGTCTTCAAATGCCCACAAGCACTATGGAAACTGCCTGGAAAGAGGAATATAAATTATATTCCTCTACGAAATCGGCAATCGAGGGCAGATTCAGCTCAGAAACGTGAGTGTTCTAAATCAGCCTGATTAACAAAAGATATGGATCCTAAAAAAAAAAAATTAACAGTGGGAACTCCGCTTTAACTTCACCATACGCACAACAAACTTAGCGTGTAACTCCACTATACGCACAACAAATGCAGCACATAACTGCGCCATATGCAGGGCAAACGCACTGTGTAACTCCGCTATACGCATGACAAACACAGCGTGTAACTCCACCATACGCACAACAAATGCAGCGTGTAACTCCACTATACGCACAACAAATGAAGCACATAACTGCGCCATATGCAGGACAAACGTAGTGTGTAACCCCACTATATGCATGACAAACGCAGCGTGTAACTCCACCATACGCACAACAAACGCAGTGTGTAACTCCACTATACGAACAACACACCACTTAACTCTACCATACGCACAACAAACGCAGTGCGTAACTCCACCATACGCACAACACAGCACGTAACTCCACCATACGCACAAAAAATGCAGCGTGTAACTCCACTATACGCACAACAAATGCAGCACATAACTTCGCAATATGCAGGACAAACGCAGTGTGTAACTCCGCTATACGCATGACAAACGTGGCGTGTAACTCCACCATACGCACAACAAACGCAGCGCGTAACCCCACCACACACAGGACAAACGCAGTGTATAACGCCGCCATATGCACAACAAACGCAGCGCATAACTCCGCTGTACGCACAACAAATGCAGTGTGTATCTCCACCACACGCACAACAAACGCAGCGCGTAACTCCACCATATGCACAACAAACACAGCACATAACCGTCGTATGCAGGACAAATGCAGTGTGTAACTCCACCATAAGCAGGACAAACAGAACAGTAAAACTAGAAGGTTTGCAGCAGGCCCAGTGCACTCTCTGTGTCCATTTGAGAGTCTATGTTAGAAAGTGCCCCCATCAATGAAGCCTCACCAGTGCCCATCATCGCAGCCTCACCAGTGCCACTCAATGCAGCCTCACCAGTGCCACTCATTGCAGCCTCACCAGTGCCACTCAATAAAACCTCACCAGTGCCACTCAATGCAACCTCACCAGTGCCACTCAATGCAGCCTTACCAGTGCCCATCAGCGAATCCTCACCAGTGCCCATCAGCGCAGCCTGACCTGTGCCCATCAGCGCAGCCTGACCAGTGCCCATCAATGCAGCCTCACCTATGCCCATCAACGCAGGCTCACCTGTGCCCATCAGCACAGCCTGATCAGTGCCTATTAATGTAGCCTCACCTGTGCCCGTCAATGCAGCTTCACCTGTGCCCATCAGCGCAACCTGACCAATGCCCATCAATGCAGCCTCACCTGTGCCCATCAATGCAGCCTTACCTGTGCCCATCAGCGCATCCTGATCAGTGCCCATCAATGCAGCCGCACTAGTGCAGCCTAATTAGAGAGAGGAGTGGAAGAGGAGAGCGCCCAGATCATCACACAGCTGAGATCACCCACTAGAAAAGCTTTGATTTAAATCGCCCAGTGTTCCTGGTGCCCGCAGTCACACAAAGTCCCGCCTCCTGGACCGACTCCTATGATAGACGTCACACGTCCCGGCATTGGACCAGTGTGCTGTCTATCAAAGGGGCCGATCCAGGAGGCGGGACTTTGTGACTGTCTGCGGGTGCCTGGGGATTCTATCAAAGCTGTCACAGTGGGCGGCCCTGCTTCTTCTACCTGGGCCAGGCCCTCTTCCCTTTGATCATCACTAGTGTGTGCTGGGGCCTGGCTGGGCTCGAAAAAGATCGCTGCGGGCCCACGGCCACAAGTATTTTGTCCAGAACAAAAAAAAAGTTCATGCAGGCGGCGCCGGTGTGCCCTCGGACCACGGCTGAAGTGCCTGACCGGTCAGTCCACCCCTGCATATCTCTTTCAGCCAATCAGTAGGCGTTTCAGGCTACTGAGCATGCTGGGAGAGAGTATATATTTTGTGGAAGCCAGGTAATCAGGGTCCTTCCACTCAGACCTTCGTCTGGTGTGGATGTGTGAGGAATAGCTGTGTTGAGTGAGGCCTGGCCATGTGCTCGAGGCTCTGCCAGAGAGAGCCGGTCTGCTGCCTGGGGGCATGGGGGAGGCTGTGCCAGAGATAGAAGTTCTTGTTGCCTGAAGGCATGAGGAGAAGGATGGGGTTCTGAGATAAAGTAGCAGAGGTTACGCTTCATGAATCGGGGACTGTGGCGTGGTTGTCAAGGGGAACTCGTCCAAGTAAACCCTGCACAGTGTTGTGAGTTTTTGGTTGCTTTAAGAGACAGCTGTTGCTACGTAGGTACAGAAAATTGGGTGCAGGCCTAAGGCCCTTGTTCTGTATTGCTGTCTACTTGGCTGTTTTGTTTTTGGAGTCTGCTGATCTGCCTATTGTCCAAGACTGGGTGTCCTGTGCCCAAACCCTCTCTTCCACATTTTTTTGTGAGTAGGGATGGGCCGAACACCCCCCCCCCCGGAACATTTCGAACAGGTAAAAACTTCTAGCGAACATGCAAACTCTATTAAAGTCCATGGGACACAAACATGAAAAATCAAAAGTCCTAATTTTAAAGGCTTATATGCAATTGATTGCCATAAAAAGTGTATGGGGACCCAGGTACTGCCCTAGGGGACATGTATCAATGCATTTTTTTTAAACGATCCATTTTAAAGGAGCAGTGATTTTAATGAAGTTCCTTAAAGTGAAACAATAAAAATGAAATATTCCTTTAAATATCGTGCCTGGGGGTCCCCTTAGTCTGCCTGTAAAGTGGTGCATCTGTGTGATGTATATAAAATGCGGCAGCAATCTTGAAATTTCCAAAGGTAAAAATGTAATTTAAACGTGCGTAATGTATTTCCGGCTCCCAGCAATACAGATAAAAAAAAATTAGGGGTAGGGTCCCCCTCCCCAAGTCCATACCAGGCCCTTCAGGTCTGGTATTGATTTTAAGGGGATACCCACGCCAAAACTGAAAAAAAATTGGCTTTGGCTCCCCCGTAAAATCCATACCAGACCCTTATTCTGAGCATCCAGCCTGGCAGGTTAGGAAAAGGGGGGAGGATCGAGCGCCCCCCACCCCTGAACTATGCCAAGCCACATGCCATCAACATGGGGGAGTGGGTGCTTTGTGACCGGGGGGGCTCTGCGCGCCCCACCCCAAAGCACCTTGTCCCCAAGTTGATGGGGATAAGGGCCTCTTCCTGAAACCCTGGGCTGTGGTTGTCAGGGTCTGCGGGCAGGGGGCTTAACGGAATCTAGAAGCCCCTTTTAATAAGGGGGCCTCCAGATCCTGGCCCTCCCCCCTATGTGAGTGGGTATCGGTTTGTTTTTGACAAATCCTTTAATTAAAAATTTAAAAAAAGTGTCCTGCGATGTAAATCCACTGTCAATCCTGCCGCCTGGGGGACCTGAAAATAGCAAAAATTGAAAATGCTCCGCCTCCACGGGAGGCCTCCCGCCGACTGCTCTCTCTTCGCTTTGACAGCTCTTATATAGGGCGGGGCCACCCGGTGACGTAACTGGGTGACCCCGCCTCCTTTTGACATCATGTGATGTCAGAAGGAGGTGGGGTCACCTGGTTACGTCACCGGGTGGCCCCGCCCTTTCCTATATAAGAGCTGTCAAAGCGAAGAGAGAGCAGTTGGGGGGAGGCCTCCCATGGAGGCGGAGCATTTTCCATTTTTAATATTTTTTGGGTCCGTCGGGCGGCGTGATTGACGGTGGATTTACATCGTGGGACACTTTTTGTTATTTTTTCATAAAGGGTTTGTCAAAAACTGTCTCTTGTGGTTTTTAATTTTTGCAACTTTTTTAAATGGGTAGGGGTACAATGTACCCGATACGCATTCACATAGGGGTGGCTGGAATTTGGGGGCCCCCTTGTTAAAGGGGACTTCCAGATTTGGATAAGCTCCCCGCCCGCAGACCCTGACAACCACAGCCCAGGGTTGTCGGGAAGAGGCCCTTGTCACCATCAACATGAAGATAAGGTGCTTTGGGGGGCACTCCAAAGCACCCTCGCCATTTTGAGGGAAGTGGCCTGGTATGGTTCAGGAGAGGGGGGCGCTCGCTTGTCCCCCCCCCTTTCCTTGGCTGCCAGGCTGCATGCTCGGATAAGAGTCTGGTAAAGATTTTGGGGGGGACCCCAGGCCATTTCTTTTTTAAATCTTGGCATGGGGTTGTGGCCTGGATGTGAGAAGAGACAGACGTGTTTAGCCTGAGCTCCCGCCATCCGTGTACAACATCCGCCTGCATCCTGGTTTTCCTCAGGCCATCCTGCCAAGCAAGTACCTTCCTGCTGTTTGGGGGGCTACCCCGGTCCTTCTTATGACTGGGAAGCGTAAATCGGCTAAGAAGGCAGCCGCTCCCATCCCCCGGATTCCACCGCCAAACACTTTTGCGGTGGCTATCTTGCCTGTCATAACATTGCTCCGGCTTCTGTAGCGGTACAGACGGACTCCTCAATGGCGGCTTTCGGGACATTGGATCCGGAGGGGTTCCCTGCGGCTCCGCGGGCCGCACCGGAGCTGCTCGGAGAGCAGTCCACCGCAACGATCCTGGCAGACAGTAAGTCTTCTGTGGAGGGGAAGATCGACACCCCAACGATCAAATGTGGGCTGATAAGGCAGGATATGGATAAATTCAGGGGCCGCCTTACTGAGGCAGAGCAGCCCATTTCTGCAGTGAAGGAGACGAGTGCCTCCACTGCACAAACTGTGGTGGAGTTGCAGCAGCAGGTCAAGATCCTTATGGCCCATTCAGAGGACGCAGAGAACCATATCAGGCGTAACAATGTCCAGGTAGTCGAGCTTCCGGAGGGTGAGGAGGGCACCAAACCTGTGGTGTTTGCAGAGGCCTTTTTCCAAAAGTTCCTGGGCCTACAACACCTGTCCCCAGTGTACATCGTGGAGCGAGCACACAGGGTACCCTCTGGTCAGAGGCCTGCTGGTGCGTGGCCACGTGCTTTTTTGGTTCACCTGCTAAACTTCAGGGATAGAGACTTGATTCTAGCAGAGGCCCGCAAACACCCTGAGTTGAAATATGAAAACGCGGTCATCCACCTATATCCTGATTTTTCTCCAGAACTACAGAAAAAACTACGCTCCTTTACAGATATCCACAGACGGATGAGGGAGAAGGGCCTGGTGTACAGCATGGTTTATCTGAGCCACCTAAAAGTTATTCATCATGGTTCAAAGTTTTTTGATTCCCCTGCAGATGCGGTCGACTGGCTGGATTCAATTGCCTAAAGTTGCGATCAAGTCGCATGTCCTGCAAGTTTGGTGCTCTTGGACCGGGGGCTCAAGTCTACTTACCTCCTTGATGTGATGATGCTGGGAGTTGTGGTTCCTGCTGTTGCAGTCCTCCGTTAGAGCTCTGCTCTCCTACTGTGCCTATTTTTCCAGATGAGTGGATTGTACTACAGAATTTGGGACTATCCATCTGTTCACTGCGGGAACCTCAGGTACTGTTCTGAATGCTATACATCTTCACAACCCTTTTCTGAGTGGATGGACTCTCGGAACAATCCACTACTGTTTATGTTTTTGGGACAAAAGTTTCTCTCTTTTTTGGTTATGTTCGCCTGGAGCAAACAGGGCGTTGGGTTCTTCAACTGTTACCTTTTATGACTGTTTTTCTTTTTTTCTTTTTGCTTTTCAACATTTTTTCTTTTTTTGGGAATTTTTTCTTTCCCTTTTGTGGCTTGCCTCACAGGCTCACGCAAAAGGGTTTGTTATTTGCCTAGTAGGATATATGGTGTTCAAATGCTGCTATGTGATGCTCTGTGGCTCTCTGTGCCCAGATCCCTCCCCCTCGGGCCTCCTTACTATACTGTATTTCTCCTGTCCCCATGATATACACTGCCCTACCTAATGAGTGATCTTAAACTCCTTTCATGGAATGTCTGGGGATTAAACTCCAAATTCAAACGTTCGCTAGTCCTTCAGTACCTTAAATCCTCATATTGTCCTCCTACAAGAAACCCATTTAACTGGTAACAAAATTCTGTCCCTTAACAGGAACTGGATACAGGGAGTGATACATTCCACTCACTCCTCCTATGCCAGGGGAGTGGCCATCTTAATCCACAAGAGGGTGGCATGTTCTGTAGAGCATGTGGTAATTGATCCCCATGGGAAATATGTAATAGTGGTTCTTGCAATTGAATCCCAGCTACTAGCAATAGCGAACGTATATGTTCCACCCCCCTTCAAAAGTGAGGTGCTATACCAGGTTCTGGAAAAGGTTGCCACTTTTGGCCCACTGAAATTGCTTGTGGCTTAGGAATTTAATAACATCCTAGATTATGCACTGGACACCTCTAACCCGACCCGGGTGCAGAACGTTGAGCTTGGGCATTGGGCGGACTCGGGGGCCTTGGAGGAGGTTTGGCGATGGAAACATCCAGGCGAGAGAGGTTATTCCTATCTTTCCCACGTCAGTGCCTCCTCCTCCCATATTGATTTAGCCTTTGCCAACCCAGCTCTGTTGCCCCAGATTGGGGGTGCCTGTTACCTGGCTGGGGGGCTCTCAGATCATACCCCCTTGCAGGTAATGCTAAGTCACACTGCGAGCGGCAGTCATCGGATCTGGAGGCTGCACCCGGGGTGGGTGACTGAATCCTCGGTTGAGGCACTGATCTCACCACATATGAAGGAATATTGGGATATCAAAGAGGGCTCGGTAGACAGGCGGATGCGTTCAAAGGCATCAACACGCGGGATGTATGTATCGGCCATCAGAGCCGCCAGGGCTGAAAAAAAAATCAGAATCAGAAGCGCTTCAGGCTCATGAACTACAATGTGCAAAGACCCATGCTGATGCTCCCTCCCCCTCCTCCCTAACTGAGCTGCAGATGGCCAGAAGGGCCTTATTGGTTCATTTTCAAAATCTTACACAATGTACTTTTGAATGCAGAGCTGAGGAATTATTTAAGAAGGGTGACAAGAATGGGAAATTGTTGGCCTACCTGACTGCTGATGCTCGGGGACATACAGCTATCCCCTGTATCTATTCACCAGGGGGTACCCTTGTGAGGGATAAAGTATTATGTAGGCTTTTGTTTCTTACTATTCAGAACTATACTCTGCTATCCCAAGGTATGACAGTCAGGTTCTGACAGACCTGCTGGACTCCCTTCAGATATCGGCGTTGCCCGGGGATGTGGCGGCAGGCCTCAAGGCACCCTTCACTGACAAAGAATTAGCGACTTCTATTGCCTCCTTGCCTAATGGTAAATCGCCGGGCCCTGACGGGATCCCCGCAGAATGGTACAATGAATATTTGGATCTGTTTTCTCCCAGACTTCTACAACTTTATGGGGAATGTTTTGAAGCAGGGATCCTACCCACCTCCTCTTATGAAGCGCACGTGGTGCTACTCCGTGGTGCTACTCCCCAAACCTGATAAGGACCCTCTCATCTGCTCCTCCTATAGGCCCATAGCAATGTTAAATATGGACCTAAAAATACTTACCAAAATGGTAGCCAATAGGTTGATGAAAATTCTGCACCACTTAGTATCACCTGACCAGACCAGGTTCATGCCCAAAAAGGCTACAGATATTAATATCTGGAGGGTGTATACCCATACTCGGGTAGACAGGGAGACATACTCTGGGGGGCTCTGGTGTTTTTTGACCTGGAGAAGGCCTTTGATTCCATGGATTGGGGATATATGACCCATGTACTGCAATGCATGGGGTTTGATCTCATATTCCTCAAATGGATATCATTGCTATATGATCATCCGGTAGCGGTCCTCCGTCTTAATGGCGGAGTGTCAAGCACCTTTACAGTGTCCAGAGGCACCAGACAGGGGTGCCCCCTATTACCTGGCTTATTTGCATTGGTTATGGAACCCTTAGCAATTGCACTGCGCTCCTCCCCCCAAATCCGGGGGATCAATGTGGGTACCCTTACCGAAACTACAGCTCTCTACGCAGATGACCTAGTTCTATTCATTAGGGATACTGGATCCTCTTTGCAAGCTGCGCTATCACTACTAGGACGATTTACTATGATCTCTGGTCTCAAGGTTAACTGAACTAAGTCCAAAATACTTCCCTTGCGTTCTCATACAGTACCTGGACAGACAGACTCCAATAACTCCCTGCAATGGGTAACGCAAATTAAGTACCTGGGACTCCAAATTACAAACTCAGTGAAGGATTTCATCAGTCTAAATGTTTCCCCATTGCTGGCCATTATATCTAAGAAATTCCATACCTAGAAAAATCTCCCCCTGTCCCTCATTGGGAAGATTAACCTGATTAAAATGAAGATCCTACCCTTACTATTATACACCCTCAGGAACTCTCCAGTGTGGATTCCAAGGTCGATTTTCAGGTCAATAGACAGTATGATTGCCTCCTTTTTGTGGCAGGGAGGCATCCCCCACCTTAAATTAGCCATCTTTCAACAGCCATTGGGGGGGGGGTCTCGCGGTACCTAACTTCCACAAATACTTCCTAGCTGGTCAATTGACGGTGGCTCACCATTGGTTGACTACTCCTCCGGATGATGCCTCAGTGTCTCTGGAGGCTGCCTGTGTGGGCTCATATGAGGCACTGTCTTACCTTGTCTACAGGGGTCTGAGGGCTCCCTGTCCCCTGACATCCTCCATGCGCTCAGTGATAAGGGCATGGTCTATGACTCAGGGACTGAGGCCGTCTAGTCATTGCCAGTTTTCCCCCAACCTCCCCCTATGGAGAAACCCTAATTTATTAAATTTTTTTGATTACCCAGACCCGATAGTCTGGACTAAATACGGAATTAAGATCATACACCACATTGTAGCGAACGGTACTCTAATGACATTCGATGATTTGAAAGTACATTATGACTTACCAAACTCACATTTTTTTTAGATACATTTAATTGAGACATGCTTTTTACTCCTAATTTGGCAGAGAGCCTCTTGACCTTGACCCCAGTGACCTAGAATTATTGACACACAGCGATTCTTTATCAAAGCCGGTTTCCAGCCTATATAAGGACCTCTTCCAGCAAATGATCAAATTGATGGAGCCCTGCAGACGGGCTTGGGAAGCTATAGCGCCGGGGTTGGACAGGGATGACTGGGATGATATGTGGGGAACTGCATTTCAGCACCTGGTCTCTACCAGAGACAGACTAATTAATTTATATATTCCTGCACAGGATTTATCTAACTCCAGCTAGACTTTCTAAAATGTTCGGAAACCAACAATCTTTATGCTGGAGGTGCTTAGCACCCCTAGCAAACTTCATGCATATATTTTGGGACTGTCCAAAAGTCAAACCTTACTGGCAAGCTGTTGCACGATCTATCAGGTTGGTCACTTCTATCTCGATTCCCATGTTTATTGAGGTGTGTCTGTTGCATTTGGTGGAACCTTTGGCTACTACCAGGGCTATACGGACTATTCTTACCCTATTGCTATTCTATGCTAAAAAGCGCATTATCCTTTCATGGAAAAGCTCCTCAACTCCAACCTTGGAATCCTGGAAGGCATTGGTCAACAAGGCGGTACCCTTTTATAAAGCTACTTATTTGAGCAGGGGGGCACTAACTAAATTTGACAAGGTTCAGGGGGGCTGGGTGGCTTCTGTAGATACGGTATCTGATTAATTTCAGGAAGGCTATAGCTACGGATCCTTGGTATGGTATAAAAAGAAGGGAGGTGAATATATCTGAGGTACTGGAGGGCTATTAGTTAACCAACAATTGGGGTACTGATCATCACTCTGGGAGGGGGAAATGTTTTCTCCTTACCATCTCTTAATTTATACTGATTGGGGGGGAGGGGTCATATTACTGACAGTATCTGGTAAGACAGCACAGGGTGTCGGATAGTTCAGGCACTGTGTTATCATGTGCCTATAAAAAGAAGGGAGGTGAATATATCTGAGGTCCTGGAGGGCTATTAGTTAACCAACAATTGGGGTGCTGATCACTCTGGGAGGGGGAAATCTTTTCTCCTTACCAGCTCTTAATTTATATACTGATTGGGGGGGGGGGCATATTACTGACAGTATCTGGTAAGACAGCACGGGGTATCGGATAGTTCAGGCACTGTGTTATCATGTGCCTAACTCCGTCTGGGGGTTCAAGCATTGATTGTATCTTTCTACGCAAAAAGTTCTGCTGCTTTGAGGGGAGGAGGAGGGGGTTATAATTCTGATATTGTCTTTTTGTTTTTTCTATGTTTCCTTTTCTTTTAAATGTACACCGGTAAGTGTATTGTAGCCGGTGGTTGATAGCCACAATCTGTGGCCTGTTGTTGTATGTATGTTAGAAAACTAAATAAAAAAAGAATTTACAAAAAAAAAAAACAATTTTGGCATGGAGTTCTCCTTAAAATGTATACCAGACCAGGCCTGGTATGGATTTTGGGGGGGACCCCATGCCGTTTGTTTCTTAATTCTGTTATAGGGTTTGACTTAACCACTTTAATACACTGTATTATATACTGTGCACTGCACTGTATTATATATTCTCTACACTACACTGTATTATATACCCTACACTACACTGTATTATATATACAGTGGGGACGGAAAGCATTCAGACCCCCTTAAATTTTTCACTCTTTGTTATATTGCAGCCATTTGCTAAAATCCTTTATATTCATTTTTTTCCTCATTATTGTACACACAGCACCCCATATTGACAGAAAAACACAGAATTGTTGACGTTTTTGCAGATTTATTAAAAAAGAAAAACTGAAATATCACATGGTCCTAAGTATTCAGACCCTTTGCTGTGACGCTCATATATTTAATTTAGGTGCTGTCCATTTCTTCTGATCATCCTTGAGATGGTTCTAAACCTTCATTTGAATCCAGCTGTGTTTGATTATACTGATTGGACTTGATTAGGAAAGCCACACACCTGTCTATATAAGACCTTACAGCTCACAGTGCATGTCAGAGCAAATGAGAATCATGAGGTCAAAGGAACTGCCTGAAGAGCTAAGAGACAGAATTGTGGCAAGGCACAGATCTGGCCAATGTTACAAAAAGATTTCTGCTGCACTTAAGGTTCCTAAGAGCACAGTGGCTGCCATAATCCTTAAATGGAAGACGTTTGGGATGACCAGAACCCTTCCTAGAGCTGGCCGTCCGGCCAAACTGAGCTATCGGGGAAAAGAGCCTTGGTGAGAGAGTTAAAGAAGAACCCAAAGATCACTGTGGCTGAGCTCCAGAGATGCAGTCGGGAGATGGGAGAAAGTTGTAGAAAGTCAACCATCACTGCAGCCCTCCACCAGTCGGGGCTTTATGGCAGAGTGGCCCGACGGAAGCCTCTCCTCAGTGCAAGACACATGAAAGCCCACATGGAGTTTGCTAAAAAAAACACCTGAAGGACTCCAAGATGGTGAGAAATAAGATTCTCTGGTCTGATGAGACCAAGATAGAACTTAATTCTAAGTGGTATGTGTGGAGAAAACCAGGCACTGCTCATCACCTGTCCAATACAGTCCCAACAGTGAAGCATGGTGGTGGCAGCATCATGCTGTGGGGGTGTTTTTCAGCTGCAGGGACAGGCCGACTGGTTGCAATCGAGGGAAAGATGAATGCGGCCAAGTACAGGGATATCCTGGACGAAAACCTTCTCCAGAGTGCTCAGGACCTCAGACTGGGCCGAAGGTTTACCTTCCAACAAGACAATGACCCTAAGCACACAGCTAAAATAACAAAGGAGTGGCTTCACAACAACTCCGTGACTGTTCTTGAATGGCCCAGCCAGAGCCCTGACTTAAACCAAATTGAGCATCTCTGGAGAGACCTAAAAATGGCTGTCCACCAACGTTTACCATCCAACCTGACAGAACTATAAAGGATCTGCAAGGAGTAATGGCAGAGGATCCCCAAATCCAGGTGTGAAAAACTTGTTGCATCTTTCCCAAAAAGACTCATGACTGTATTAGATCAAAAGGGTACTTCTACTAAATACTGAGCAAAGGGTCTGAATACTTAGGACCATGTGATATTTCAGTTTTTCTTTTTTTATAAATCTGCAAAAATGTCAACAATTCTGTGTTTTTCTGTCAATATGGGGTGCTGTGTGTACATTAATGAGGAAAAAAATTAACTTAAATGATTTTAGCAAATGGCTGCAATATAACAAAGAGTGAAAAATTTAAGGGGGTCAGAATACTTTCCATCCCCACTGTATATACTCTTACTACACTGTACAATATATTCTCTACACTACACTGTATTATATATTCTACACTGTATTATATATACTCTTTACTACACTGTATTATATACTCTACACCAGTGGTTCTCAACTCCAGTCCTCAGGACCCACCAACAGGCCAGGTTTGCAAGATAGCTGAAATACATCACAGGTGATATCATTTGCTGCTCAGTGATTGCAGTATTCTAGTCTGCATCTCCCCAAGGTAATACTTAAAATCTGGCCTGTTGGTGGGTCCCGAGGACTGGAGTTGAGAACCACTGCTCTACACTAACTGACCACACACTACACTGCCTAATCTCCATTCATATACACTATGAATATACACAACCACAAATCTGAGCATGCGACGGCAATTGCCGTATAATATGTCCCAATCAATGGTATAATAAGGCATGGACATCCATGTAGAGGTCCCTGGAAGGCTCGAGCCCAAAAGTAAGGGGAAAGGGAAGGGAAAGGAAAATTGGGGAAGGGAAGGGAAGGGAAAAGGGAAGAAACACCTAATGGGCCTCAAAAAGAAACTGATGGCAATTGAAGAGAACCCCAATAAAGTCAATATCGATGTACAATGAAGAAGGTATGATGAAGAACATAAATGTTGCACCGCAGAAAACCTAATTACTAGGATGTAGAGAGAAAGGTATGTCCACAATTATTCCAAATGTAGAGGAAGTAATGCCCTAATCAGGGACAACGGTATAACCTCAGAACCGGACCATATTACACCTGATTACTGTGGATTGAAGGTAATGCTATACAGAGTCACCTGTCAACAGTTGATACCTTTATATTCCCATGTACCATCACACATCCAAATACAGGACATACACCAAAGTTACAACATACTGTGGTAATACATCAAGAGGTGACTCTTATACCGTTATACCGTTGTCCCTGATTAGGGCATTACTTCCTCTACATTTGGAATAATTATTGACATACCTTTTTCTCTACATCCTAGTAATTAGGTTTTCTGCGGTGCAACATTTATGTTCTTCATCATACCTTCTTCATTGTACATCTATATTGACTTTATCGGGGTTCTCTTCAATTGCCATCAGTTTCTTTTTGAGGCCCATTAGGTGTTCCTTCCCTTTTACCTTCCCTTCCCCAATTTTCCTTTCCCTTCCCTTTCCTCTTACTTTTGGGCTCAAGCCTTCCAGGGACCTCTACATGGATGTCCATGCCTTATTATACCATTGATTGGGACATATTATACGGCAACTGCCGTGGCATGCTCATGTCACGTACCTGGTAGGTAGAGCCCGGAATGCAGGGAACGGCCTCTCGTATACCTCCGACTCGGGAACCCCTGGTAGTGATGACAGGGGCTCGAGAGTGCGAAGGGGCACAAGTGCCTGACTGGAAGGCTGGAGCAGAGAGCTGAATCAGGTAGTCGGCTGGAAGGTGTCCTGTAGTCCGGCAGCAGGATGTAGACAGCAGGGAGGTGTCTTGTAGTCCGGCAGCAGGATGTAGACAGCTGGGAGGTGTCTTGTAGTCCAGCAGCAGGATGTAGACAGCAGGGTACAGGCAAGCCGGGTCAAACACAGGCGGGCAGATCAGGTACAGTAGGTAAATCTAGGAGAGTAGTCAAAGTCCAAAAGCTGGGATCAGGGCAGGCAGCAAACAGAGTAGTCAGGAACAGTCCAACAGATATCAGGCAACAAATGCAAAGTAACAGGGCACTAGGGGTCTTCAGGAACGCTGTAGACCGGACAGCAAGGCAGCAGTGGAATAGTCCCCTTTAAATAGCCTCTTTGGCGCCAAGTGCTGTCACAGGGGGCGCCGCTATTGGCGCTATTGTGCATGCGCGTATGCCCGTGTGCGCTATTGCGCATGCGCGAGCGCCCCGGATGGCGCTTATATGCACAGGCATTCCTTTAAACTTTAGTTTGCTTGGATATTTGCAAGAGGGCTTTTCCTGACATTGCCCCCCTCCAATGGGCAGCCTGAGGATGCCCAACTGGGCCATTTTACTGGGGTGAGCTCTCTTAAAGGCTAGAATTAATCTTTTGGCGTGGATGTTAGTTTCTGGTTCCCATGAGTTATCCTCAGGACCGTACCCTTTCCATTTGACCAGATATTGAATCTGGTTGCGTCTTTTCTGGCAATTTATGATTGATTCCACTTCAAATTCCTGCTCACCGTCAATGAGTACAGGTTCAGGAGGACCAGTGTTTCGGTGAAGGAAAGGATCCGGAACTGAAGGTTTAAGAAGGGCCACATGAAAGACTGGATGAATATGAAATGATTCCGGTAATTTTAATTCGTAGGCCACATCGTTGATCTTCCTTATCACTGGGAAGGGACCCACAAACTTAGGGCCCAATTTCCTGGAAGGGCATGCCAACTTCAGATTCAGGGTATACAGCCAGACATGATCCCCTATCTTCAGATTAAGCTCCCCTCTCCTCTTCTTATTAAAAGTCGCCTTGTTCCGTTCCTGGGTCTTTGACATGGTCTCTTGGAGTAGCCGGTTGTTAGTACTGAAAAAACTCAAGGTTTCCTGGACAGCTGGCACCGAACACTCCGGGACATTGTTGGACAAAAACAAAGGATGAAAACCACAATTCGCAAAAAATGGAGACTGATTAAGTGAACAGAGTTATTGTAGGCGAATTCAGCCAGAGGTAATAGAGGAACCCAGTCATCTTGGGAAAAACAGGAATAGCACTGTAAGTATTGCTCCAAGGTCTGGTTAGTTCGTTCAGTCTGACCATTAGTCTGAGGATTGTAAGCAGAAGAGAAGGAGAGGTCAATTTCCAGGGATCCACATAGAGCTCTCCAGAACTTGGAGGTAAATTGTACCCCTCGATCAGACACAATGTTTGCTGGTATGCCATGGAGACTTACAATTTCTTTAATAAAGACTCTCGCAGTCTCTGAAGCAGAGTGGGTACCTTTCATGGGTAAGAAGTGGCTCATTTTGGAAAGTCTGTCGACCACTACGAAAATAGTGGTGTAGCCCTCAGATGGTGGTAATTCGACGATAAAATCCCTGGAGATCATCCTCCATGGTCTTTCTGGAACAGGAAGAGGTCTTAGTAACCCCCACGTCCTGGTCTTGCTGCCTTTGTTTTGGATGCAGGTAGTGCATGATTTCCACGTAGAGTTTACAATCCTCCCCTAGCTGAGGCCACCAAAATGTGCGTTGGAGCAGTTCGGAGGTCTTGTGTATCCCGAAGTGGCCAGCTAATTTGTGATCATGGCAAGATTTCAGAACAGCAACCCGTGTTTGTTGGGGTACAAAGATTTTATCCTTGTACCATAGTAATTCATCTCTGGACTGTAGGGTGACATCTGCTGGAAGGGGAGTTGCTGAAGATGCCTGTCTAATTTGAGACAGTAAGTCTCCTTGAAGCATCAGAAAATTCCCAGGAGCAGAGATGGTGTCTGGGGAAGAAGGAACTTCAGGTTCACTGAACATCCGGGACAGAGCATCAGGTTTGGTATTTTATGATCCTGGTCTGTAAGTGATGTGGAAAGTGAACTTGGTAAAGAAAAGTGCCCATTTGGCCTGGCGTGGTTTCAACCTTTTGGCAACCTTCAGGTATTCCAGGTTCTTATGATCGTGTACACCAGAAGAGGATAAGCCGCTCCCTCCAGGAGGTAGCGCCATTCCTCAAGTGCGGCTTTGATTGCTAGTAGCTCCCTGTCCCCAACATCGTAATTTCTTTCGGGTTCTGTTAACCTGCAGGAGAAGAATGCCACTGGGTGCAATAAGGCCTTGGAGCCCTGTCTCTGCGAGAGTACTGCTCCCACCGCTATCTCGGAGGCATCTACTTCCAATATGTAGCGTAAGGCCGGATCGGGGTGCTTCAGGACAGAGGCCGACACGAATTGGTCTTTCAGGGAAGTAAAAGCAGCTTGAGCCTCAGGAGACCATTGGAACCGGGTGCCTTGACGAGTCAGTCTTGTGATGGAAGTGATGATGGAAGAGAATCCCTTGATGAATTTACGGTAAAAATTTGCAAATCCCACAAAGCGCTGTATTCCCTTTTTGTCTGTTGGAGCTGGCCATTCCAAGATGGCAGAGACCTTCTGCGGATCCATCTTAATACCATCTATGGAAATAATCAGACCCAGAAACGGAATGCTTTGGCGTTCAAATTCGCAATTTTCGGGTTTGGCGTACAGGCCATGTTGGCGGAGCCGAGCTAGAACTTTCTTGACATGCTCTTGGTGGATAGGCAAAGAAGAGGAAAAGATCAGGATATCGTCCAGATATACTATGACGAACAGATCAAGATAGTCTCTGAAAATGTCATTCACGAAGTGCTGGAAAGTGGCGGGAGCATTGCATAACCCAAAAGGCATCACCAGGTATTCAAAGTGTCCGAAGCGGGTGCGGAAGGCAGTCTTCCATTCATCTCCGCTTCAGATCTGGACTAAGTTGTATGCTCCCCGAAGATCAAGTTTGGTGAATACGGCTGCACTTCCCAACCTCTGGAATAGTTCGGGTACCAAGGGTAAAGGGTACCGATTTTTGATTGTAATCTTATTAAGATCCCGGTAGTCTACGCAGGGGCGTAGGGAATGGTCCTTTTTCTCCACAAAGAAGATTCCTGCTCCAGCTGGTGAAGTGGAAGGCCGTATGAACCCCTTTTCCAGATTCTCATCGATGTATTTTTTAAGCGTACCAAGCTCCATCTCAGTTAAGGGAAAGATTCGCCCAAAGGGGACCTCTGCCCCGGGAAGAAGTTCGATTGGGCAGTCATAGGGTCTGTGTGGGGGAAGTGTTTCTGCCCCTTTCCGACTGAACACATCCAGGAAGTCATGGTGCGCTTCTGGAACGGTTTGGCAGTTTTCAACATCGGTTTCAAGACAAAGCAGCGGAGATGGAACGGTAGTAAATCCTTGTAGACAATGTTGACGGCAGTAAGGAGAGGAAAAGCTGATGTTTCCAGTAGACCAGTCAATCTGTGGGTTGTGAGCTTTGAGCCAGGGCATACCCAGTATGATGGGAAACAGGGGTGACTCAATGATGTCAAGGCGGAGTACTTCCCGGTGGTTGCCGGAAATGATGGTGTCTAGAGGAACTGTCTCTTGTGTTACGGCCCAGATTTAATAGCCGATCCGTCGGCCAGGTGTACAGACAGTCCCTGTGCTCTGGGTCGTAGAGGGATCTGGAACTTGTGAGCAAAGGATAATTCCATAAATCCGCTACAGGCTCCGGAATCAATTATAGCGGTTGCCCGGATGTTCCCTCCTGGAAGCTGCAGAGAGATGGGAACAGCCAGGTGAGTGGCATTGTTAAACATAGCAGATAAGGAAGTTGAAGATAGAGTAGTATGCTTACAGGTCTTTGCCGGACAAGTCCTCACGTAATGTCCAGATTCCCTGCAATACAGGCAGAGGTTGTTAGCCCCCCGGTGCTGTCTTTCTTCAGGCGTGAAAGAAGGACGGATCAGACCGAGTTGCATCGGTTCAGAGGTATCGGTAGAGGAGTGTGCAGGAGGGTTAGGTACACGTGGTAACATCCACACTGGGCGAGAGGGACCAGTTGCGTGTTCTCAGCCCTGCTTTCTCTTAAACGTCTATCAATTTGAATTGACAGGTTGATAAGGTCTTCAAGTGTGGCAGGAATGCCTACCCGGGCTAATTCATCTTTTAATGGTTCAGAAAGTCCCATGCGAAACTGGTAGCGTAGGGCGGCGTCGTTCCAGTTTGTGTCAGAACTCCAACGTCGGAATTCAGATGCATAGTCCTCCTATGGCCCTGCTGAAGTGAGAAAAGTGCTGCTTCTGCGGTGGCTGCCTGTTGTGGATCTTCATATAAGAGCGCCATGGCTTGGAAGAAGGTTCCCAAGTGGTCGAGGCAATTGTTCTTCTGCTCCAGAAGTCGATGGGCCCATGCCTGAGGTTCGCCTAGTAGGAGGGAGATGACAAACCCTACTTTAGTGGTTTCTTAAGAAAAAGTCCTGGGTTGTAATGCAAAGAAGAGTTCACAGGCATTACGGAATGCTCTAAACTTGCTGCGGTCCCCGGAAAACCTTTCTGGTGTAGGTACTTTGGGTTCAGGCTGCAGCATGACCACAGAGGGAGCAGCAGGTGGACCCAGAGCTGGATTAGAGAGAACTTGGACACGCTCCTCTAGTTGCTTATAACCATCTTGTAAGTCTTTGACAGCTTGTGTAAGTCCAGCTAGATGACGGCATAAGTCCTCCATGGGCGACGTCCCCTGCGTGGGCTCGGACATGGCTGTCCGGTACTGTCACGTACCTAGTAGGTAGAGCCCGGAATGCAGGGAACGGCCTCTCATATACCTCCGACTCGGGAACCCCTGGTAGTGATGACAGGGGCTCGAGAGTGCGAAGGGGCACAAGTGCCTGACTGGAAGGCTGGAGCAGAGAGCTGAATCAGGTAGTCGGCTGGGAGGTGTCCTGTAGTCCGGCAGCAGGATGTAGACAGCAGGGAGGTGTCTTGTAGTCCGGCAGCAGGATGTAGACAGCAGGGAGGTGTCTTGTAGTGCAGCAGCAGGAGGTAGACAGCAGGGAGGTGTCTTGTAGTCCAGCAGCAGGATGTAGACAGCTGGGAGGTGTCTTGTAGTCCAGCAGCAGGATGTAGACAGCAGGGTACAGGCAAGCCGGGTCAAACACAGGCGGGCAGATCAGGTACAGAAGGTAAATCTAGGAGAGTAGTCAAAGTCCAAAAGCTGGGATCAGGGCAGGCAGCAAACAGAGTAGTCAGGAACAGTCCAACAGATATCAGGCAACAAATGCAAAGTAACAGGGCACTAGGGGTCTTCAGGAACGCTGTAGACCGGACAGCAAGACAGCAGTGGAACAGTCCCCTTTAAATAGCCTCTTTGGCGCCAAGTGCTGTCACCGGCGGCACGCGGGTGCTATTGGCGCTATTGCGCATACGCCCGTGCGCGCTATTGCGCGCGCGCGAGCGCCGGGTGGCGCTTCTATGCACAGGCATTCCTTTAAACTTTAGTTTGCTGGGATATTGCAAGAGGGCTTTTCCTGACAGCTCACCCATGTACAGATTTGTGGCGTCCGGACGATTGTTTATTTTGTACCCCATTATCATGTGTCTTGTCTTGTGCCTTGTACTGTTAGTGGTCACAACCAGAGACACTCTTTGATGCTGGTGTTTCTGGTTGTTTTTTGTCAAATTTCCAGTGTCTCTATTTATAATTTTGTCTCCCATTGTGGAGTTTTATGATAGTTTTTATCTACTAATAAACTATAATATTTTTCTTTTTCTCACACATTGCATTCTGTGTCGCTCACTTGGTCTTCTGGTTCCTTTCGGCCTCGAAAGGACAGTCCCAGGTTTTTTTGTTTATATGTTGTATACAGGGGGTCCCCTAGTTACAAACATCCGACTTACAAACGACTCCTACTTACAAACGGAGAGAGACAACAGGAAGTGAGAGGAAATCTACCCCTAGGAAGGGAAATTCTCTCCTATAAGAGCTATTATGGGGAAAAGGTACCTCCACCGATGCTTTATCACCAAGGCTTGTTTCCACAAGAACCCCAAATTTTCAAAATCCAATTGTCATTGGGACAGAAAGTGAGGCGAAATCTTCTGAACAGGGGCACAGACAGCAAAACAAATGTTACAGGGGTGTTAACCCTTCCCTATGCTATCCAAAAAGCTTAAAAATATTTTTTTGGCTGGAGTTACACTTAAAAAATGTACCTGTTCCGACTTACAAACAGATTCAACTTAAGAACAAACCTACAGTCCCTAACTTGTTTGTAACCCGGGGACCCCCTGTATATACTTGATGATCAATCCTGATGTACTGACAGCCTATGTCATTTCCTGAGGCCCTAAAATGCCAGGAAAGTACAAATATACCCCAAATGACCCCTTTTTGGAAAGTAGACAGTCCCTCTGTATTTTTATTTAAGAGTCATGTTGAGTTTTTTGTAGTTGTAATTTTTTTTGTCACAGGTTTTTGGAAAATTAAGAATTTTCTTTATTTTCCACAAAGTTGCCATTTTAACAAATTATTTCTCACACACAGCATGGGCATGCTTAGAATTACACCCTAAAACACATTCTGCTATGGCTCCTTAGTATGGGGATACCACATGTGTGAGACTTTTTCACAGTCTAGATCCGAGGAGCACCTTTTGGGCTTTGAAGGAGCATAAACATTTAAGCATAAGCATTTAATTTCATGAATACCTGTCATATTTTTGGAGGCCCTGGAGCACCAGGACAGTGGCAACACCTACAAAATTACCCCATTTTGGAAAGCAAACTTGAACAAGCTGCAGTTAGAAGCGGATTGGCTACCATGCATAGCTGCACCATATTTTACACTCCCAAGTTTTAGTAAATTAACCCCTGTGATTCTTTTGAAAATTCAATTTTTTTGCCACAAGTTTTTAGAAAATGCAGGAAAGAAAACTGCAGAGCCAGGTGTCGTCGCTTCCAGTCACGGCCGAGAGCGGAAGTACTCGTTTTTATGCTGTTCTTTGTTTTCCTTTATGTAAGTTACTGCGTGTGCTGGATGTTAAATAAAATCTGTGAATTACTACACATTGGAGCCACCCTTCTTCTAATTTATCTTATGCCCTCACTGCTGAGCCCGGAGGTCGAAAGGTGTCTGCTGAATGTTTGAAGGTCGATCGCTCCACGGAGAGTCATCGTTCCTGGTGATTCGAGTCCAACTTGGCCCGTAGGGGCCGCTGCTAGAGGTGAGAGGCTAGGGGAAGAGGTGGTGCACTGTGGATGGGGATTGGATGAAGTGGACATCAATTTTCCTTTTCTGCACATCGACTGTTTTTTTGGGGTTTTTTGCACTTTGCACTTTCTTCACATTTGAACTGTTTTGAAGATACTTTTACACATCTATTTTGTTGGTTATTGCATCACTGCGGATGGGTAATCTATGAATTGGACATTAATTGCCTTTTTTGCACATCGATCGTTTTTTGCACTTTGCACTTTTTTCACTTATGTATTGTTTTGAAGATATTTTATGCATTGTATTTGTTAGATATTGCATCTTATCAGTATTGGGAATCATAAATTCACTTACAGGTTTATATCATTGAGCGTTTTCAGGATATTTTTTGGTCACTTTGCAGATTTAATTTTATATATGTTTTTGCTTTATTTTGCACTTGTAGGCTTCATTATTGCCTTGATTATCTCTGCCTGGTAACTGGATTTGCACATTTATTATTCATTATCGAAGATTTATTGATTTGGATTGATTGGGTTTGTTTGCACTACATATCTTTAGTTTTTATTTTTCTGTTGCTGTGTGGGAACACTTTTTTATGTTGGCTGCTTCTCCTTTTACCTTTAGTATTTTATTTGGTTTTGTGCATTAGTTTACCCCTACTCTGTTTATATCAGTGGTTCTCAACTCCGGTCCTCAGGACCCACCAACAGGCCAGGTTTGCAAGATAACTGAAATACATCACAGGTGATATCATTTGCTGCTCAGTGATTGCAGTATTCTAGTCCGCATCTCTCCAAGGTAATTCTTAAAATCTGGCCTGTTAGTGGGTCCTGAGGACAGGAGTTGAGAACCACTGGTTTATATACAAGGTGTAGCACAATCTGTGTGCTCTGCACTTTGTATAGAATTTCAGCTGCTGGATGTGGTAACACATCAGTGCTGGCAGAAATCAGTGCTCTCCATCCAATCTGACAGAGCTTGAGTTATTTTGCAAAAGAGAATGAGCAAAAATGTTACTTTCTAGATGTGCAAAGCTGTTAGAGACATCCCCCAAAAAACTTGAAAAAAAACTGAGGGGGGCTGAATACAAATGCACACCATAGTTTTCACATATTTATTTGTAAACATTTTTGAAAACCATTTATCATTTTCCTTCCACTTCGCATTCTAACTGTGGGCGCCCGGCTGTGGCTTCACAGCCAGGCACGCACTGCGCATGCGCGAGCCACGCAGCGCGCTGTGAATGGCCGGGCAATCTTCATGGACCTGGGATGTGTCCCAGAAGATTGCAGGGAGGGCAGGGGGAGAGGAGAACTTCCTTCTTGCGCTGCTGCACCAGGGAGGAAGTGGGAGCTGGGTGCCTCTAAAAACAGGGTACCCTCTCCCCCCCCCAAAAAAAAATGACATGCCAAATGTGGCATGTCAGGGGGTCACCATCACTTAAAGCAGAAGTTCTATTTTTGGGTGGAACGCCACTTTAACCCTTTCATGGCCAGGGTTTAATGAGACCTGGATGCTCCTACCACATTCAGCAATTATATTATGCACTGGTTAACCTTACAATAACTCTGTCTATTTTGCCTACCATAATAATTATAATTTTTTTTTATACACTCCTAGGGCTTTTAATTGCCACACTTTTACTAAATATAAAGAAATTTTATTATATGCTGACTAATGGACAACATTGTGCAAAATTTTGCTTAATTATTACTATTCCAAATCATTTTTCCTATTTATTTTGCATACAGGGACCCCAAATATGTATAAGTTTTGATAGATACAGTATGTCCATGCTGTATGGTCGATAAACAAGGGCATATATTTTATATTTCTAGATATTAGGCATTTCCTAAGACTGATTATAATTACCTGACAGACATGGAACAACATTAATGAACAGCTGGCCCATTGCAACAGGTTATACAAGACTGCTGGCTTAAAAAAAATAAAAAATTATTTTTAGGCTAATAATGACCTTTGCATGTGAAGCAGTAAAAAACAAAGTTACCCAAAATTCATAAATAGGCATTGCATTAAAATATGTTTCAGCCCATGTACAACAGATTCACATAGTTCCTATTTGCTTCACTTTTACAATGTGTCATTATGACTGTTACAGATTCAATTATAATTACCCCCAGTTTGTAAATAACTAAACTGGAGGTAGTTAAGACCAACTCAAAGTTGGCCACAGCACCAGTGCCACCATTATTGGGCTGAAATTCTCCTACTTCCACCTGCTGTCAATCACAAGACCTAAAGGAGAACTAGTCACTCAGAATTCCCATACTCTGCCCACCCATAACAAATTTCCTCGGCCATGCCCCTGTTTATGCAGCAGGCGCAGCAGCCAGGCAGGAAGCTTAGCATTATTGAGATTCACTGACAGGGTTTCCACTTTGGACACTCCAACCTCAGTGCCAGCTTCCATGCAACAGATTAATGTACTTGTTTCCACCAGACACTTGAATCCAGTGCAAGCAAGGACAGTTGGGCTGCAAAAGCTCAACAGAATTGTAAGGAGTGTGTATGACACCCTCTATGAATTCCAGGAAATATGTTCTGGGCTAGTGGCTCAAAGTATTGAAGCCAGAGGGCAGCATGACAGCCAGTCATCTAGAAGTTTTCTTTTGAGCAGTCATACACTTTTTGCTATTTGGCACTGCACTACTTTAACTGACAATTGCACGGTCATAAACACTGTACACAAACAAAATGTATATAATTTTTTTTCACACAAATAGAATTTTCTTTTGGTAGTATTTGATCACCACTGGGTTTTTTTTTATTTTTTGCTATATAAACAAAAAAATTTAGGAAAATCTGACACTAACCGACACTGGGTGGGAACATCACCAGTGACATTAATACAGTGATCAGTGTCAATAATATGCACTTCTCACTGTACGCTGGGTAGGAAGGGGTTAGCATTTTAGGTGATCAAGGGGTTATATGTGTGCCTAACAATGTGTGATGTGTGTGTGATGTGTGTGCGATATGTGCTGCTTTTACTGGATCTTGTTGTTTTTTTCCCTGCTTAGCAGGGAGTAAAGACAGCAAGATCCCCCGTCAGTGAAGAGAGCTCTGTATTGTTTAATCTGTAATTCACTGAGCCGATTAGCAGGTGCCCGCGGCCAATCATTGGCCGAGACCCGCAGATTAGCTTGTGTTGTGACGAATCACAAAAGTCGGCTACTTTGACGCTGTACTAGTACGTTAAGCAGCCAGCAAGTGGTTAAAAAGTATTTGCTGCTCACCTGATCTGTATACTGAATACACAGGCCAATAGATGGGTCTTGACAGATGGTAACACAATGCAAAATGTACCATTTGTAAATAAGATCAACAGAAGGACAGAAAGAGATACTTAAAATAATCAATCCAGCCAAAAGTGAGTCAAACATAGGATTCCTATTTCTCTTGGCAATTCAGTGGCAAAATCACCTAACAACATTCCTGACTCTATGTAAATGGAGGCACACACATGAGAGATAATAGGGCTGCACACCCAGACAATATTGCAATATAGGATGATTCCCAAAGGTGTTTTTTTTAGCAGCAAATTGAATTGATCAAAGGTGGTAATTTTAATTAAAAAAATAATTATACCAAAAGGGAATTTAAATGTATGAATTTTAAAATATGAGCCCTGGTTGCACATGTGAAAGGACAGATTTCATCATGCATGACAATATCGACACAGTGGAGCAAAACATTACAGAATGCTCACCACATAGATACCCCCAACACGTTTCAACCCGTATGGTCATGGTCTTCAGGGGGGTTTTTATTCTAAAAAGATACATTAAAAAACTTTGAATTGTAACATGTCATGATATACAAGAATCTACATACATAAGAATGGTATATTTACCGCCAGAAAATTGAATTTGGAAACAGTCCTATAGCCAGAGATTTAAAAGAGATTGAGTGATCCAAAAGCCTCCATTGACCATCCCCATCCTCTCAAAGACAGAATCCAGCTTCAAGAGGCTTACAAAAAAAAAAAAAAACACACTCTTGGCCTTCCAGAGAAGAAGGCAGGCAGCACCTGCGATGCAGTTCCCAAATGATAGCCGTAACTGAGTAATAATTCGTAATGCTTTGGTATTTCTGACATAGTAACAAAAAAAATGCCAGACTGGGCACAAAGGGATTTTTCATTTATTATAATTATACAGTATATTTGTATAATATGTATATATATATATATATATATGCTTTTCTTGTTATATTGTTTATATGTGTAGCGCTGGTAGATTTACAATCTACTGCAGGTTAGGTAAATTTAGAAAATTGTGTGATAGGAAGGTTAAAAGTTCGCCTCTGTTCCAGCTTGGCTGACGTTGTGTGTGCTTCCGTGCTGACCGGTGGGTGTCGCTGTTACCACTGGTTGGTGTTGGAAAGGCAACGTGTCGAAGTGTATAGATGCTCCTCTGTCTCGGAGACAAGCTCGGTGGAGGTGGTCCTCCGAGTTGCATTCTGGGAAGAGGGTATTTATGGGACAGACGCCATGTTCTAGGGTTTTTTTTTTTTACAGCCACCTGCTGGCCCTCCTGGCCGACAGGTATGCGTTAAGGAGCTACCTCATGGTCCTCCGATCGGGAGGCCCACGATGCTGCGGCGCAGGGGTGGGCCCAGAGGCTTGTCTGAGGCCTACCACCGCAGCCGAGGAATGGTCCTGAGCTGTCGGTCCTGTGTGACAAAGCTGGACGACCGGGGAGAGCCCAGGGAAGGACCCGTCTTGGAGGGATCACGCAGCGTGCTGGTCTATAGAGGGGCCTGGTGACTCGGTCGAAGGACATATCCAAAAGAAGTAACCATACAGCATAGTGTTGCCGATTCGGCTTAAA
Organism: Lithobates septentrionalis; assembly: GCA_037952835.1. NCBI lineage: Eukaryota > Metazoa > Chordata > Amphibia > Anura > Ranidae > Lithobates > Lithobates septentrionalis. Next base: position 867,698 of record JBBDGP010001647.1, on the reverse strand, counting down.
GGTTCAAGTACTGTGACTGACTTTCACTGCAGAGAAAATCTGATACATCCTGTGGCAGAGGATCATACGGATTTACCCCCCAAACAAGTCTGTGGCAGAGACTTTTGATTCGTGCTGCGTACTGGCTGCTAGACCGGTGAGAGAGGCCTATCCAGATGTGCAAGGAGTGTGTCCCACGAGGGGAGCGCATTCCACCTAATTATCTAAATTCTACCGGGACATTAGTTACTAAGATTCTATAAGAAGATATTTGAGTATCTCCTGAAAGTTTCCTTTTCCGCCTCTTTCCTGCTACTTCCTAAAGTTTGTTTGTTCAATAAAGCATTGAAAACGTATTCCAGTGTTGGTGCGTGTGTCTTCCAGAGGTAAACTCAACGGAAACCCTAGACCCGGTGCCGGTGAAACCAAGGGAAGCAAGGTGAAGGTAACAGACCCGCTTAAACCAGCAGCTCCACCGTGAGTTAGTGCTACATATGTGTCTTATTTAATGTTCCAATGCCCAACCTTGTTAAATAGACTTTTAATTGGAGAATAATTTGTATTTAGTGTGATTGTGTTGTATTCCAATAAAAGAAGAAAACTAAACAGGTAAAAATGGAATAAAATAGATGTGTGTGGGCATTAACCTTGTGCTGACAGTGAATGTATGATCAAATATTTAATGTGTGTATGTGTGAGACTGCATTGAAAAAATGCCATAAGTGTAAACAAGTGATTAAGGTAACTAGCTGAGTGAAACAAAAACCTAACCAATTGTTACTCTGTCAGAACTACCAAAGCATTACGATTTATTACTTACTTACGGTTATCATTTGGCTGCCTGTCTTCTTCTCTGGAAGGCCAAGAGTGTGGCTTCTTGTAAGCCTCTTGAAGCTGGATTCTGCCTTTGAGAGAATGGTCCATGGAGGCTTTAGGATCACTCAATCTCTTTTAAATCTCTGGCTATAGGACTGTTTTCCAAATTCCATTTTCTGGCGGTAAATATACCATTCTTATGTATGTAGATTCTTGACATGTTACAATTTGAAGTTTTTTGATGTATCTTTTTAGCATAACCCCCCCCCCCCAAGAAGACCATGACCATATGGGTCGAAATGCGTTGGGGTAGCTATGTGGTTGGCATTCTATAATGTTTTGCTCAACCGTATCAATTTTGTAACGCATGATGAAATCTGTCCTTTCATATGTGCAACCAGAGGTCATATTTTAAAATTAATGAATTTAAATTTCCTTTTTGTATAATACATTTTTTTTTTAATTGAAATTATCACCTTTGATCAATTCAATTTGCTGCTAAAAAAATCCCTTGGGGGAATCATCCTATCTTGCAACATTCCTGACTCTAATCACCTTCACCCGCTGATATTCTTACTATTCTAGTTGTATTCTTCAATATTCTCTATATAAATAAGAATATTCCTAATGAGGGTGTGAGAGAGCGGGACCTCCTTGAGTTGGCCATAACAGGTATACTCATCTGATGGAAAAACTGTAAAAGGTTTAGTTACAAAGTATTTATTACAATTTTTTTTAAATTCTACAGTTAACAGCTCAGCGATAGAACATAACAGTGTCCATCAAAAGCAAGAAGCTGACAATACAGGTCTGTTACAAAAGGGAGGTAACCTGATAAAGGAACACATGGCAAATGTCCAAAGTCTGACTCTGCGTGTACCAGTAGATGAATTTTTCCAATACTCACAACAAGATAGGGGTCATGATAAGCAAGAACTGCTCCTCTTCATTAAAAAAATAGGCAAACATAAGTAGGGAGGGAGAGAAAAAAAAAAGGAGGGGGGAGGGAAGGGAAGAGAAGAAGAGGAGGGGTAACCTATATGGGCTCCCGAGAGGGAGTATAAGCAAAGAAGGAAAAGTAAGAAGAGTAGGAGGAAAGGAAGGACAGGGGAGGTTCCACGGGGCTGGACTTTGGTTGAGATTAAAAATCATTAGGGGCCTAATTAGCTCGAAAGCAGGGAGCAGTCCAAGTTCATGTCATCAATGGAAGATATCCACGGGCCCCATACTCATAGGAACTTAGCACGGGTGTCAGTCAAGATTGAAGTAAGCTTTTCATGAACCATAGTCCATACGAGTGTATTCTAAACTTCCTTGAAGGGTATAAATGTCTGATGCCAGGCCTTGACCAGCATTTGATGAGCGAGTCAAGAAAAACAAAACCCACCAATTTCCTCTGGTTCCTGGTCAACGTTGGGATTGATCTATTCTATGCAATAGGGCCTCCCATGGGTTACATGCTTAAAAGGTGTTCAGAACAGTTCTGATCAATGAGTAAATCTGCGTCCAGCGTGAGAGCAGCCTAAATGCATTTTCCTGGGCTAGGAAGTTCAGGGAGCATTTTGAAGTGGCAAACCAAATGCTGTTTCATGCAGCTTGATCCAAGGATGTGCCCAAGTCTTCCTCCCACTTTGCCACATAAGGAAGTTTGACCCTGTACATTGAGTTTACAAAAGAAGCATAAAGGTCTGAGACAAGGCCTTTGGAATGTGGATCTTTGCCGCAGCGACGTTCGAATGAGATGAGGCATTTTGGTGGTCCAGAGCAATTACAGAGAAGGCTACAAATATACTGTGTGATTTGTAGGTAGCGATAAGCCACAGAGACCGGTAACTGTCAATGCCCCTGAAGATAAGTGAAAGGGTTGATTCCATCTGTAGCCAGTAACTCATAAACAAACCAAACCCCTTTCTTCGTCCACCAGCGAAAGGCTAAGGGATTGTCACCCTTTTTTCTATTTTTGAATAGAGAGGAGCAGATAAGAACTGTTCTGTCCACATATTGTTCAATAAGTGACATAGTTATGCTTGGATTTTAATTTTTTATTGTTATTATTTGGTTATTTTGACACATAAGTCAGGCTTGTGTATCTCTCGGTCTGGTTACATGACAGAGGCGTAGTTCCCACTCCTCATAGGATACTGAGTGCTCCGTCGACTTTTCTAAATCCAGACCGAGGCTTGGTTAGGGACTGGTCAGCCATTTAGAATTGAAAACAAGAACAGGCTATTTCCCGGCTGTTTGGCCTTCTTGGTAAATGAGGCTGGGCTAGTTCAGTCGGCCATTTTCTGAGAGATAATGAGGCTTGGATAACTCTTAAGGTGTCACCTACCCTATTGGATAGATATACAGCATATTTGGCGTGGCGACTCGCGTAACGTTTATGCCCCAATGATGTCAGTTATGACGAAATGCATTGCAAGGAGCTAACATACGTGACATTGCCACACCTGTTTGAACTGTTTGGAGTACTTGCAACATTGCCCGGGAATGTTTTTATACAAAAGTGCTGTTCTATGGTTCAAATGTGAGTAGTTTTATGTACTTTGAATACAGTAAAAGTTTTCAGATTCACACTACGTGGGCTTTCCCATTTTGGATTCATGGTGGATTTTTGTGAAATATATGGTTGCTATTCATTTGCAATATACACTGGTGAGTTGGAGATACTACAGGAGTCCAGCTAAGCAGCATGGGTCGAAGCTCTCCATTACTATCGTTTACAGGCTGATTTGACTCTAATAGCATCTGATAAGAGTCCTTTCCTTATGGTGATGATGGTTCACGTGGTGATTACAAGATTTGACTCAACACGATATTTCTAATAGCACAGTGGTGCTTTGTTATTCGATTGGGACTGCTATAAATATTTTTTGCGAATACACAAAGTAGACTTTAAAACTTTTGTATGTTTTTGATTTTCATTGAATTGATAGAGTATATTTTGCACATTTTCATTGTTAGCATGGCAAATTACTTATCTCTTTTGTTACACAGTGTATCTGATTTCTTTTTGCCAGTGGCTTGATTTTGCACCCGCCAGCGTGTTTTCTATTATGATTTTGTTCTATCCTTGCACATAATAACTGCTGTCTGGTTCTGGTTTTTATTGATGTCTACGTCCCTGTTAGGGAGATTTCCTCTCTCTTCCTGTCCTGGATACACAACAGGAAGTGATAGGAAGTGTATGGTAACCCCACCTTTTAATAGCTTTCCCTATTTACAAGATTTCTCATCTACTCCTGTCCTGCATACAACTGAATTTTTTTAGATTTCCACACACTTTCTGCCCCAGCGACAGCAACAATCAAAACAGGAAATGAGAAAGCAGATTTTCCAGAAAGAGATAAAAACAGTAATAAAAACCTGACAGAGGTTCTAAAAATCTCCCCACGTTCTGGTTGAAGTTCAAATGGAAATTTAGTCTGTACGCCCAAGGTGAAAAAAGGAAAAATATATAAGGTTAAATATGTAAACTTTGTAGTAAGCTTATTAAAGTTGAACTCCAAGGAAGATCCAAACGACCCTTGCATTGGGGCTTTCCCTGCACTGCAAGGGTTAAATGCTTGTTTTTGCCTAAGGTACTATAAAAGAAAAAAGCAGCTTTACTTACCTTATCCCTTTTTCCCCAAGCTCCTCCTCTTCATATCCCTTTTTCCCCAAGCTCCTCCTCTTCATCCCAAGAAGCCTCTTCTCTTCAGCTCTCTGTTCATCAGTTGTACACCTTCAAGTACAATGCAGAACCAGCAGTCCTGCATTGTAAGAGAGGATGTCGAAGGCCCACCCACACCCTGGAGTGTTGGAGAGAAGAGGAGAGCGTTGGCTACTGGGAGAATGAGGGATGTGGTAGGTCAAACTGCTTTTTAATGTTAGTTTAGGCAAAAACAAGCATTCAATCCTTGCAGTACAGGAGGATTCCCACTATAAGGTTAACTTTGAAATTTCCCTCATGTTCACCTTTAAATTAAAGAAAAAAAAAAAGAAAAAGTGCAAACTGAACTGGTCCACTCTGGGACATTCTAAGGATTTAGGAGGCCTGGCACTGCAAGATGTATATACTACTTAACTTTGTAGACTTCTCATCTTTTTCACTGGTGCACTGCAGAAGCCCCTCACCTTATGGCCCCTATAGTACTACCCTTCCTCTAGACCATCTTGCATTTGTTAATTGTGGATTTAAAGGTTACACAGACCTACAATCTTCCAAAACAAGGAACAGAGGGTGCTCCGGCCTTGCACATTACCTTTATGATAGCTTTATTGTAAAATAAAATAGATATATACTCACAAAAGACTCTATATAAAAGGCACATCAAAGTCCACAATATACCCAAAGCGATCTGGTCGCCTAGGCAAGTCCGAAACTCGAAAGGACCATCCAAAAGTCTGACGTGTTTCGAGATGGGAACAGGGGATCCCTCTGGAAATGCGACAGCCTTTGGATGGTCCTCTCACATCCTAAAGCTATCATAAAGGTAATGCACAAGGCTGGTGTGCCCTCTGTTCCTTGTTTTTCAGTACTTCTGGGTTCCACCAGCCCTCAGGAGGCAGCAAGGCATACGCTAGCATTGGCACAGCCAAGGACCTGTGATGCATCTTTTGCCAGTGCAGTGCTCTTGAGCACAGGAGAGTGTTATTCTTTGTCTACAATCTTCCAATCTGACGCCTTAAGGTATTGGACGTAGTCACGCTCTACTTTTAGAATTAATCTTTGTCTGGTTTGTATGGTGCCATTTCCTGTGCTCTGGTGTAGACATAGTATCACTCAATTTAGCTTAGATCTTGGTGGACCACTTGAATCCTTTTTCAGATCTAAAAGAGAAATTTAATTTGCTGAACCCTATGCTTTTCCAATACCTCCAGCAGTCATCAGGCAATTTGGGCCGGTTTTACTTGTGCTTTGGCTGCCGCTATGGTTAGAGCTTCACCTAAACAAATTTCAAAACTCTACACAGGCTTTCAGGACTCCACAACATGAGCCCAAGCTTATGATAGAAAGATTTTGTGGGAGGCTGAGTTGTATCCTATTAATGATGAAACCTGGGAAGGGCTTGTAACCAGCCACCAATTTTTCTCACTGAAACGTACTGATAAGCTCACCCATCTTTTTATACTTCAATTCGATTAGCAAGATATAAACCATCTTATAACCCATTATGGCCCTGGATGGAGTAATGGGCAGAGCAAGATGTTGATGGCTTTAAGACTGAGCATTTAGATTCTTGTATAAAGTCTAAGTTTGACTTCCCTTTTTTTTTTTTTCATAAGACCTTACACTGGGTTGACAGGCTTTAAAGCATGTTCATGTAAAATATACAGTAGGTGGCCCAATCAGATAACCATCCGCTTGATTCCCTTTCATATATGATATTCTCCACAACCCCTTTTTGTGCAGTGGAAGACCTACTCCAGACTTTGGGCCCAAGAAACTCATCTACGCCTGCAGGGGCGATCTGTCCATTAAGGGCGCAATGGGCGCTGCCCCCTCTCTCCAGCCACCCCTCTATGAATAATGGATAGATTCATGCATTGCATGAATCTATCCATGGCCGCCACCCCCTATTCAGTTGTCTGGCCCCTTTCCGGACGCCGGGTGCCTAAATTTCAGCGGCGGGGGTGTATTTTTGAAGCACCTGATTAGAGCCATAGGTTCTAATAGGCTTCAAAAAAGGTGGACCCACAGCGCAAAGCATTGCTCTCAAAGTCCACCCAGGTGTGTTATAAAAGCGGATGAATATTTGCTTTTCTAACACTGAACCACCTCTCTGCCAATCAGGAAGCATGGGTCTGTTACCCGTCACCTGATTGGCTGAAGGGACAGGCGCTGCTATTGGATGCCTATCAGGAGGAGGGGAGGAGACGCATGGAGGACACAGCTCGCGCTGTCTGACCTGCTGCAAGGTCCCACAGCTCACCGCCATCACCCGCCACCAAGATAGGGTAAGTGCCGGTCCGACTGCAGGGGGGTGGTCACAGTGGCAAATTTTGATGGGCACAGTGGCAGCATTTAATGAGCACAGTGGCTGCATTTGATGGCTACAGTGAGGCTGCAATTTATGTTTTTTTCAGTTTGTTTGCGCCGCCCCCCCCCCCCCCCAAAAAAAAAAAATGTATTTACACATTACTAGTACTAGTTATTTAGTTGTTTCAAAGACCTGATTGTGACAGATTGAAGGGGATTTAGGGAAGCCATTTCTAAGCTCAGTGCAGGAAGACACCGAAGACAGCATCTGAGAACGGAGGAATGTTAAGAATTTGTGTATATTGTGTTGTTGATATCAAGCCTGGGGGGTCAACAATGAGGAAAAGTGTCTGAGCCTGCAGAAATAATAATCAGATACCTGAAAACCTAAAGGAAAACTCCACTTATGTCAAAAGAAAATTAACATGTATACCTTGGACAAAGCATTTTGTAACTTGAAATGGACCAGAACACAAAAAAGTAAAAATCTGCTTGGGGGGCAAGTCTGGAACTCGATCTTGTAACCAGACAGAATCACTTTGTGGACCCACTTGTCATTTATCAGAGATGTACACGGGCCCGGAAACCAGCGAAGACGTCCCCCCACCCAGACTGCGGGTGAGGGCGCCTCTTCATGCTGAAGAAGCCTTAACTGGGGGTCTGGAGAAACCCGTTCTCTGTTTGCCCAATCAGGGTCTCTTGGAGCCTATCGAGGGGGGCTTGAAACACTTTGAGCCTTTGTCAGTGAACCCTGAGGGACGAAAAAAACTTTCTGTGCGCCGAGAAGCACGGACCATGCTTGCGACTTGGCTCCTTCCCCTTCTTTGACTGTGGAAGAAAAGTACTCTTCCCCCCTTTGACACTCTTAATGATATCATCCAGAGTGGCCCCAAACAAACGATCGCCTTGAAAAGGCAGATCAGTTAGGGCTTTTTTAGAGGCCTGGTCCGCAGTACAACCCTTCAGCCACAATACCCATCGAAGCACTACCGCTGAAACAGGCTGCTTAGAAAGCAAGGGAGCTGCGTCCAAAGAGGCATCGCATCGTTTAACTCGCAGGGCCAGCCCCCGTCCAGTGGGGCTATGTCGCGGCTAACCTAGTGTGTAGCTGCGGGCTGCACGTGCTCTCTGGCCAGACTGGATCGAATGTTCAGCCCCTCGCCCAGCCTGGCAGTTCTCACTGGAAAAATCCAGGAAAAACAACAAATAAAAATTGCCAGGACTAGAGATCCCAGCAGATAACTAGGTCCTTACTCCCGACTAGGCAGAAAAAAAAACTGAAGGCCTATAGCAGAGAGGGGGGTGTATATCTCCTAGGACTACTCCCATGGCGTAGCCAAGTCTTTTTCTGCCTAGTAGGGGGCAATATAACACCTATGGTTCTGAATAAAGAAGGCTGTGTCTGTCAATGAACAAATGAGAAACATTAATTAGAACATGTTGAGGCAGAACATGGAGAACTCAAAGGTCCTCCCAGTTAAAGGAGAAGATTTTGTGTAAACATCATTACTACAATCAAACTTATTCTAAAAACCTGTTATGCTGTAGAGGATTTATCTGTGAGGATCCTATTTTGCATCAGGAGTAAGTGTTTAATGGATTCTGAGGAGTACATGTATACAATAAAGGTGAAGGAGTTGAGAGAAAGTAGGGGAATCTTTATTAGATTCCTCAGCCAACAGACGTTCAAGGTCTCTAATGCAGTCCACTTCAGTAGCCCACTTCCCCAGGGAAGGTACAATTTTCAATAACGTGGAATCACTATACTGGCCGCAGCCAAAAAATGACGCAATACATCTTTTTTAACCACTTAAGCCCTGCTCACTGTATATATACGTCATTTTTTTGGAGATGGATATCTCGGTAACGGCAGCAGCTGCTGCCACAACCGAGATATCCATCTTTACAGTGAGCGATTCTGTACACGATAATGGTGGTCTCTGCGGCGGGTTCGCCGCGAGATCACCGTTATCGGCGGCGGGAGAGGTGCCACCCCCCCTCCCGCCGCTGTCCCGCGCCTTCCGCCGCTTACCGGAGCCGTCGGTAGCGGCGGAGGCGATCGGGTCCTTTCCCTGCTGAGGTATGGAGACAAGTGAGGCCAAGATGGCCCCCACCCGTTTCCATACCATGTGACGGCCGGAGCGACGTCATTCGACGGCTCCGCCCACTCTCTTAAAGGCACAAATTTTTTTAGTGTCATTTTTTTAAACGACTTTTTTTTTTTTTTTTTTTTTGCATTATAGTCTAAATATGAGATCTGAGGACTTTTTGACCCCAGATCTCATATTTAAGAGGACCTGTCATGCTTTTTTCTATTACAAGGGATGTTTACATTCCTTGTAATAGGAATAAAAGTGATCCAAATTTTTTTTTTTAAAAAAACAGTGAAAAAATAAATAAAATAAAATAAAATAAATAATAAAAAAAAAATTTTTTAAAGCGCCCTGTCCCGACGAGCTCGCACGCAGAAGCGAACGCATACGTGAGTAGCGCCCGCATATGAAAACGGTGGTCAAACCACACATGTGAGGTATCGCCACGACCGGTAGAGTGAGAGCAATAATTCTAGCCCTAGACCTCCTCTGTAACGCAAAACATGCAATCTGTAGAATTTTTTAAACGTCGCCTATGGAGATTTTTAAGGGTAAAAGTTTGACGCTATTCCACGAGCGGGCGCAATTTTGAAGCGTGACATGTTGGGTATCAATTTACTTGGCGTAACATTATATTTCACAATATAAAAAAAAATTGGGCTAACTTTACTGTTGTCTTATTTTTTTTTTCAAAAAAGTGAATTTTTTCCAAAAAAAGTGCGCTTAGAAGACCGCTGCGCAAATACGGTGCAAAAAAAAGTATTGCAATGACCGCTATTGTATTCTCTAGGATGTTAGAAAAAAAAACAATATATAATGTTTGGGGGTTCTAAGTAATTTTCTAGCAAAAAAACCTGTTTTAAACTTGTAAACACCTAAAATCCAAAACGAGGCTGGTCTTTAAGTGGTTAATGGACTTGAATGTGCTCGGGAGCATGGATAATAGAGCCATCTCAGGTGTAGGAGAAAGAGGTCGCCATCAGTTTACAGTATAATAGGAAGATCTGTTGCCAGAATTTCTGTATGGGAGGGCAGTCCCACCAAACGTGGAGCATGGTACCCCTGGAGCTTAGACAACGCCAACAGGTATCCAGTGTTGTCGAGTTGAAATGATGTATAGTCAAAGGGCATCTATACCATCTTGTCACCAGTTTGAACCCCTTTTCTTGAGTTTTAGTGGCTAGAGAGAATTTTGCGTCAGAATAAAAAAATTTTTGCCAGTCAATGGGGGAGACTGAGTGTCGTAAATCTTTTTCCCAAGCTCTTGTGTAGGGTGGGAGATCCGGGTAAGAAGCATTCAGCAAAAGGGAATAAATCTGAGATACCACGTATGTTGGAGGATCGGCTTGGAGGAGCATATCCTTGAATCCTGTCGGTTCAGCTAGAATATCTGATACGGATGAGAAGGTTTGGTTATAGGAAGGTAATTGTTGTTTCTGGAGCCACTGCATAGGGTATCGAGAAAGCGATTCAGAAAGGGTATCTGGCATTAGAGTGGGGTCTGCTGGGAGAACCTAGGAAAGCCTCCTATGGTCTTCTTTTTGAGAAGGTCCAAAGCTAGTCACATGCATAGCCGGTGGGAAGACCGGAGTCACAAACAGGGGAGTCATAGTCCCCGAAGGATTTAAAATGTTCCTGCTAGAGATCAAGGGATCCCAGATTTGGATCGTTTGATGAGTAAGGGCACAGAGGGGATACGAACCCCTACGGTTTGCGGGTATGGTCCATGGAAGAGCTGAGAGTTCAATGGGGTTCATATGGCTTTCCAAGTGAACCCAGAGCTTAGTCATATAGCTATGAAACCAGTCAAGTATGTAAGTATCACTGCCGTATCGAATTCTAGGACGGGCCGTATTCCAAATGAAATTTAGAAAACAGCTGGCGCAATTTCTGGAAAAAGGAGTTAGGTAAGTATATAGGAATTGTCTGGAATAGGTACAAAAACCGGGGAAGAACATCCATTTTCAAGGTGTTCACCCTACCAAGCCAGGAGAGCCGTTTGGAGAAGCAGATCGGCTTGGGTTCTAAGGAGTAAGGGGGTAAAATTCTTGGAAAAGAGCTGGGATGCATCCTCCGGTATTTGAATACCAAGGTATCGGATGGAGGTGGACCCCGTTTTAAAGGAAAAGGCAGTCGAGAGTCTGTAGGTCCGACTTTGGCAGAGAGATATTGAGAATTTCCGATTTATTGTAGTTCACTTTAAAATTACTAACTTCCCCAAATCCCTGAAACTCCTGCAACACTGAGGGCAGGGACAAGTGTGGGTGTGTCACAAATAGGAGCAGGTCGCCTGCTAATAGAGCAAGTTTAGTATGAGCAGGCCTCAACCATTATTCCGTGCACAGAGGGATTGTTTCACAGAGCAATAGCTAAATGTTCCATGGTGAGAACATATAGGAGGGGGGACAGAGGGCACCCTTGTGTCCCATTATAGATAGAGAATGCCGGCAACAGAGAGCCATTCAGTCTAATCCTAGCAGATGGAGAGGAGTAGAGGGACATTATCCTTGAGATCATGTGGGCTCCCAAACTTATTTGTTGTAAAGAAAGCCGAAGGAATTGCCAATCCACTTAGTCGAATGCTTTCTCTGCATTGACCGTTAAGAGGCATAAAGGAATATCGTGGGTTCGGGCATAGTCGGATAAAAGAAGGGTTTTCAAGGTGTTATCCCTTGTTTCACGGCCACTTACAAATCCCACTTGATCTAAGTGGATTAAACTGGGTAACAACGGTTGTATTCTGTTGGCCAACACTTTAACAAAGATCTTCAAATCAAGCCCGATCAGGGATATTGGCCTATAGTTTGTGCAATAAGAGATATAGGAGCTTCAAGTGTTTGGGAACGAAACACTGAGCCCTCTGACACAGAGTTAAACACTTTGGTGAGAAGGGAATAAGAAGGGGAGCAAATACTTTAGATAACTTAGGAGTAAAGCCGTCCGGCCCTGGGCTCTTGCCAGTTGGTGTACCCGCAATGGCTCTCGCAACTTCATCTGCTGTAATAGGTGTTTCAAGTTCGGTAACGGCTTCCTCATCAAAAGTGGGGAGCGCAGTTTCCTCTGACATAAGAGAACTTGTTCTCCTCTGAAGTGGAGGGGGAACCTGACTGGACCGCAGGTATGTTGTACAGGGATTGGTAAAAATCCCTGAACGTCTGCGCTATCTTAGAAGGTGAGGAGATTGATTCTCCATGAGGTCCTTGGATATGAGAGATGAAAGTAGAGGATACTTTTGGGTGTAGGGAGCGGGCCAGTGATCTGCCACACTTGTCTTGGAATTTATATTGGTGGAAAGCGAGCTTGTCCGCGAATGTACATGCAAATGTCTCATGCAGTCCTCTTGGATGTGATTGGGCGTTGGAAACCTCTGTGAGCGTTTCGATAGTTGGGGATTGCTTATGGTCAGTTTCCAGGTTTCTGAGCTTTTGAATTGCAGCTGCTATATTGGCTGAGCGTTCGTTTTTCAGACGAGATCCTAGTTGAATAAAGGTTCCACGTAACACTGCCTTCAGTGCCTCCCATTGGATGGGAAACAACGTGGTATCTTGTGTGTGGTCCCCAAAAAAGTTAGAGATCGTCCCCGAGACACGTGTAATACAGTTCGAGTTAGCCAGCAACGAGTTGTTCAAGCGCCATGTCCACTCCTTCACCGACGTGGAGGGGAGCGAGAATGTCAAGTATATAGGGGAATGGTCCGACCAGATAAGAGTCTATTTCGCACTCAGGGGACCGATCCAGACAATTGTGGTCACTCAATAGTCATGCGACTAAAAGTCTGATGTACCTGAAAAAAGTGCGTGTAGTTACGAGACTTAGGGTACAGTACCCTCCAAACGTCTACAAGGTGCAAGTCATATAGTGTGCGTTTCAGGGCCCTCAGTTTGGGGAATGAAATACGTGACCTTGAGGTGGAGGAGTCCAATAGTGGCTCCAGAGGGGTATTGAAATCCCTACCCAGGATGAGCTTACCCTCCATGAACTCAGAATCTTCAGATACTGCAAAGCTGATGGAACTTGGTTGATATTTGGTAGGTAAATGTTAGCTACCATAAATTTAACTCCCCACAGTGAAAATTTCACAAAGACATATCTTCCCTGAGGGTCAGAGAGATGATCAAGCAGTTCAACGGGGAATGTTTTGTGAAAAGCAATAGATACTCCCTTAGTTTTCTGGGATGGATTAGTACTATGGAACCATCTGTTGAAATATCTGTTGGAACAAGGAGTGAAGGCAGATTGAAAGTGCGTCTTCTGTAGGAGGAGTACATTAACTTGGCTTTTATGCATTTGATATAGGATTTGTCCACGCTTAGAGGCTACATTGGGTCCATTTACATTGTATGAACACAGTTTTAGTCGAGGGTGAGATAATACCTTATGGGCCATGGTGGAGTGAAAAGAAGAGAAAAATTGAGAGTCCAGGAAAAAAGAGGGGGAAGACATAGGGGGGGGGGAGGAGACACAGAAAAGGGGAAGTGAGTGAGGGGAAGGAGTTGAAAAAAGGAAGAGGAGTGGAAGAAGGCTGGACAGAGAGGACACCTGGGAGAGGTGTCTCAAAAAAAAAAAACGAAGTAGAGAGACACTCCGTGAAATATCAAGTGCTACCCTGTTTCCCCGAAAATAAGACCTAGCGTGATTGTCTGTGATGGGTGCAATATAAGCCCTACCCCCCAAATAAGCCCTACCCTGTTTCCCCGAAAATAAGCCCTACCCTGAAAATAAGACCTACAAGGACTTTAACTAGGGCTTATTTGGGGGGTAGGGCTTATATTGCAGCCATCACCGACAATCACGCTAGGTCTTATTTTCGGAGAAACAGGGTAGGCACAAATCATGCCAAACCTATTTAGGGAGGGAGGTCAGAGTCGGGAGGTCTGAGTTGTGATCCCGACAACATAGCAGGCATATATAACGTATAGAAGGCCAGGCCTTACGCATAATCTCTTCCTTGAGGGTATAGTAATGGACCCGGCATAGGACATTGCGAGGGCTGTCACTGCATTCTCCAGCCATGCCTCCTACTCTATGCACTCTGTCCAGTTCAATAGGGGATGTAACTTCCCTGCCCAGGACCTGATTGAGGATAGAGATGACAGTGGGTTTTAGTTCAGTGCCTGAGGTTACTTCAGGGACTCCTTGCATCCTAATGTTGTTCCTGCGGCTCCTGTTTTCACTCTCCTCTATGCGGAGTTGGTGCTGCTGCAAACAGGAGAGATTTGTCGTGGTTGTAGATTCGAGGGCCACAGTACGAGCCATATGGTCTTCCTGGGTAGTAGCAAGTGTGGATACAGCGGTCTCCGTTGTTGAAACCCGGTGTTGAAGGGCTTGCAATTCTAAATGGAGGGAGGCTTCCATCTTGGATGCCCAGGATTCAAAGTCTGCCCTAAAGGCGGAGAGAAGGGCTGTGATGGCGGAGCCGGCTGATCCTCCCGAGACCAGAGGAAGTAGCTCCACTGGGCCATCTTCGGTGGAAATGACCGTGGGCTTAGCTGCCCCCGTGACAGGGGCTGGAGGGGCCATCGGAGGAGCCGAGAGCTCACCTGCAGTGTCCCCGCACATAGAGGAGTCCATTGGAACCAGGGGAGGAGGTTTAGGTTTGGCCGGGGTGCGACTGACCCCCAGTTTGTCCTTTCCTGTGTGAGAATCTAGCGAGGATGTACGGAAAAGTCTCTTTAAAAAAAATAACCAACATGTTATACTTGCCTTCTCTGTGCAGTTGGTTTTGTACAGAACAGTCCGGATCCTCCTCTTCTCAGGTCCCTCTTTGCTGCTCCTGGCCCCTCCCTCCTATTGAGTGCCCCCACAGTTAGCAACTTCCTATGGGGGGCACTGGAGCCGAGTTCCAAGATGTTGATAGGAATTCTAGCTTCTTCTGACATTAAAAGGAATTCCCTGGCTTCAGTGCCAGGTTAGAAATTTACTACGTCAGAGAAAGTCTAGCTTTGTGTGTGACGCATGGGTTGGTCCAGGTACCAAGTCTGTTTGTCCCCAGCTGCCAGAATTATTATTATAATACAGGATTTATATAGCACCAGCAGTTTGCGCAACGTTTTCCAATATAAAACAACATAGTTCAATACAGAAGGAATGCTATGAATCTGACCCTTGAACCTGAGTCTGAGTGGAGGTACAGAAGTTTGTCCCAGGGCAGAAAGATCCTGGCTCGGGTTGTGTCCAAATTCAGTCCCAGATAGTCTAATGGATGAATTGATTCTAGTGATGGCTTCTGAATGTTTAAAATCCAGTAGAATCTCTACAGTCAGCACTATCCACTGGATATTGGCTGTTAGGGTTGTGGAGGACTTGTCTTATTAGGAGAATATACAGGTATCCCACAAGATGAGTCCCCTAAGAATAGAGCAGAGCTAGGACTGAGGCAAGCACCTTGGTGAAGTCCCAGGAAGCAATGGACAGCACAAAGGGAATGGTGACAAGTTAGTAGTCCTGAGCACCCACAGCAAAGCATAAATCGCATTGGTGAGAAGGAAAAGGACAAGTAAGCATCCCTAATGACAAAAATGTGTTCCAGAATTAGATTTGGAGCTGGAGGCCTGACAATAACACCAGGAAAACAATTCACAACCTCAGGTGTAAGCCTAGATGCAGGAGAACCCTCTTTTTTTGGGAGAGAATACTCTGACTATTCATGATCTCCTTTATGTAGTTATCCAAGGCGGGACCAAACACCTTCCGAGACCATGCAGAGGTGCCACTGCTGCTTTACATTTAAAAATGGCGCCGCCATTACGTCACTATGCATGCATCCGCCCGAAAAGGGCAGAGCGTGTACAGGCTTTCTTGAGTGGCAGCGGCGCATGCGCAGTTGACATTTCGGCCGGCCAGCCATATATTATACTGTCGCAACTGCCCTCAAAGCAGCCCCAGGGCAGGCAGCCTTGCCGGCATACCAGGAAATTTCCTGGTAGCCCAAGACCAGCCCTGAGGGGACCGCTGCACCCGGTAAGAGACTTGGGGCTATAGCCCCAGAAGCCACCCCACTGCACTCGAGGTGCTTCTCACACGAGAATCTGCTGACCAGCACTTGAGCCAAAAGCATCCTGCCCATATGTACAGAGATGAGACATCTTGGAAATCTGTATCTGTCAGAATGTCCAGGAGATTCTCACCCATCTGGTGGGGCAAGCACATTTTTTGCTCTGAGCTCCAGGATGTTGATAGGGAGTTTGGCTTCTTTGGATGACCATGTTCTCCGAAATTGTGGGAGATTAAAACACTTCCCCAGCCTGTTAGGCTTCCATGGGTGTGGTAAAAATGATTTCTCTCATTGTCAAAGCTGGACCAGAAATCCACTAAACCAGGGAGTTGTTGCTTGGCTGGAGAGACACATAAGGTGGCCAAAAAGCGTGTTCTCGTTCTAGGCCAAAAAGATGTTGCGTTGAAGAGACCTTGAATGGAATCAAGCAAAATGGAAGCCTCGCATGAATTTTCTATGAGGCTCAGAACTCTCTAAAAACTGGGTTTGAGATTCTAAACCTAAAGGGTTTTTCTTTTTGGGAAGAAAGATTTTTGCTGGGCTAAGTCTAATACGAGGCCTAAGTATAGACAAAGGGGAAGTTAGAGAGAAGACTTGAAAGTTGATTACACAGCAATGGCCTGAAGCATATGAACAGACTTTGGCAGATAGCTGAAGAGTAGATAAGTCCTTCAGAAGTAGCTTGTCTAGAAAACCTGTGACCTGAATTGCCTTGAGTTCTTCGAAAAGCAAGAAGAGGACCTTTGTGAATAAGTTTGGAGAGAACAGGCCAAATGACAGAGCGAAAAACTGAAGTGTTTGTCTTCTATTGCAAAGCATAGAAAGCACTGAGGGGGTGAATAAATGAGAATATGCAGGTAGTCATCCTGGATGCCTTGTCTCAGGAAGGCGATAACAGACCTCACAGATTCCATGCAAAATTTTGGAATCTGAAGATAATTGTTTAGGGATTTTAGACCCAGGATAGGACAACTACTTCTGCTGGGTTTTGGCAACATGAACAGGTTTGAATAGAATTCTTTGAACCTGTCACAACTACTCCCTGGTACAAGAGATGGTTTAGGGCATTCCACAGATCTGACTGTCCTTGGGCAGATTTTTGCTCATTTGAGAGGGAAATGCTGGGTGGGAGCAGAGTTTTAAACTCTCTATTTTGTACCCCTATGAAACCACCAATTGAACTCCCAGATCTGGGACATCTGTGGCCCAAAGATAGGCAAACTAACACACACCCCTCACTTTTAGGAGTGGGTTAAGTCTTGCACCAAAAGGAAGTGCTGAATTTTGTCTTAGCAGTTGAAGCCAGGGTAGAATGTTGAGGTATTTTGGGTTTTGAGGTGGTAGAAGTCCTTGAAGGGCATTTTTAAACATGCCATTGGAGAAGAACCTTTCCTCCTGTGACATCTTTGATAAATTTGTCACATGCTTCAAAGAGAAGTCCTCCTTCAAAGAACATATGTGTTTGTTAGGCATCTTTAGCTGACCTGGCTTATAGCCACAAGATTCTGCATTTTTGAATGAAAATCAGAACCATTCTGGAGGTTTGTGTCATTACTTGTTCTAGGGCATCCACACAAAAGAGCAGGGCACAATGTAATTTCTGTAATTGCTCAGTTAAAGTACAGACCTGGAATACAGGATCGTGTTGGTTGTTCATTGCCATAAAAGATAGCTGCAGTTTGGCAGAAAGAAACTGCTGAAAAAGTTGGTTGCCGAGCCAGGCCTGCTAGTGCAAAGAGCTTTCAATAGCCTCTCAGACTTCCTATCTGCAGAATATTTGAATTAAGGAATATCTTCATTTGGAACAGTGAGAAGATGGTAAAGACTACTACAACAGACCACTTTTTTTGTGAACTCTTTTTCACTGGATAGAGTTCAGCAATGATTTTTCGAAGGTTGAAAATCATATATGGATTTACCCAGTCGTCATAAATTGACAATTTTATTTGTTCGTGAATGGCGAATGTCTTTTTGGTTTTAGTTGTTCTCTTTGTACCCAAAGAGGTATGGAGAGACAGGGGAGATTCAAGTGTGACAAAGCCAAGGCTTTTGCACACAACAGGAGTGTATCAACTATGGCAAGCATATTAAATGAAGGGCCAATTCATACTACACGCAGTGACTGGCGTTTTACTGCAGTGTAAAATGTTGGTCACCACTAGGACCACAGCAAACAATTATTTGTGTGTGTGTCCCATTCACACTGCAATGCAGCCTGGAGCTGCGCTAAAACGCAGACACGCATTTTGTATTGCAGCACATCCTTCAGGATTATAGAATATAAAAAGGAAGCCGTGCGATACCCTGAATCATGCATCATGCTGCCCCCTACGACAGTGAGAATGGACAGCTGCGGGAGGTGTAAAGCGCTCTGGCAGCTGTCCTTTCCAGTGTGAATTATGCCGAAAGCCATAACATCAGGTTCATAGGAGGGGTGAGAAGTCTTCCTTGGCCTCCTCTAAAACAGCCTCTGGTTCTCTCATTTCCTTCTATGGCTGCATCGTCTAGGGTATTCATATTGTGATCAGACTCCGATACAGTGGAGATAAAGAAGGTGCCTGGCGCTTATGAGCTCTAGACAGTAATGGCTGTATTAAACCCATTAGTTGTCGGAGATATTGTGACATAGTTGAAGAAAATACTTCCTTCGTCAGATAGGCCTCTTGTGTGCTTGGGATAGAGCTAGAATCAGATGCATTTGATGCAGGGATGAGTATTAAAATCAGGTGCTCCAGTACAAGGGAGGCCTTTGGCAGAACAAATGTTCACCCGAGCTTTTGCTGTGGCTACCTTTCTTCTGGTTTCTGCCATTGCCATGGGTGAGGGCATTCCTCTGTGGGGTTCCCAAGGCGTAGGGTGCAGAAATAAGCTGAGTGTGTCTGAGAAGGAGTGCACAGCAACACAAGTGCAGACCATCCTATAGCGAAGTCCTTGTGGCAGAAGGGTGGGGGAAGCACCTGAGTACCTAAGAAGGGGCTCTAGACATAAGTGGCAGCAAAGCGTGTGACCTGTGTATGATGTAACCCCTGGTCATTCACCTGAGACTAGGCCCTGAGTGATTGAATTTTAGCACCAAGTTTGAAAAGTTTACACTGTAAAAGTAAATACATTCCAAATACTGTCCCAGTTAACTGACAGCTATCATGTGTGAACATATACTATTAAGGATAGTGGGGCTACAGTAACACAGATACAGGGTGACCTTGTCTTACCTGTCCAAGTTGCTGGTCCCTACATAGGATTCAGGCTACATTCATCATGGTGGATATACCCCAGAAGGGGTCTTCAGGGTCTGGGTTGTACAGCACTGGACCTGTATGGCACCCTGTGGCTAACCACACGCGTTGCACAAAGTGCCAAGGTGAGCACCCACGTATGATCCAGCATAATAATTAGAGGCTATCCCCATGGCATGGGATCTGGGTAGGGTTCCTAAAATTTTTACAGAGGTTGCACTGATCTGGATGCAATGCTTTTTTTGTTACATTACAAGACAGTAAAGAGTTGATTAAGAATCTGAAAAAATACTAAACTAGTTGAGCTAAGAGTGATTTCTCCCAAGGGGAAAAGTGGTCCATCACCAGAACACTAGCAAAAAACGGAGGACCTATGTAGTGGGGTAGGATTATAGAGGGAAAGCACAAGGAGACTGTCCTCAAAAGTGTAACACCAGCAAAAAACTGAGGACTCACAGAATGGGATAAGGTTATAGGTGGGACACACAAGGGGAATGTCTTCAAAAGTGTAACACTAGCAAAAAACAAAGGGCTCATGGAGTGGGGTAGGGTATAAAGGGGATGCACAGGGGGCATGCCCTCAAAAGCTTGCCAGCATCCATCACATGAGGGTACTAGTTTACAACCCAGGGTCTATGAATATTTAATCAGTGCCCTGCACTGTATGATTAAGATGTAACATTTGTGTGCAGAGCCATGGATTTGGGTATGTTTTTGCAACATACTGGCTGCTACACAATGTGCCAACATTGCAATAATACTGGAACTTAGACGATGTTGCTCAAATGGCAACTTTATTTGGGATTATACAAACAAACAATCTCCATGTTTGTGAAGTTCATTTAGCACAAGACATTGCTACGTGACTCTGCTATGCTGTGATATAAAACACTACCCAAGTCACATTACGAACAGCCTAAAAAAAATTTCTGATTTAGCCATTCAAGTAATAGGAACACTTAGGCTTCATGCACAGGGGTCTTGCATCCCCCCCCCCCCCTAAACTCCCCTGCATGTTAGCCTATGTGTCCATGCATGGCAGGAAAAACAAAAAAAAAAACACACTGCCAGTGTGTCCAGGAGCAGCAGAGTTTGGGCACAAAAAGCTACTGATGCTACTAAAAGCTGCTAAACGCTAGGCACGTTTGAGCATTAAGTCATTTCAATGGCCAGAATAAATTTATTCTGGCCAATGAAATTAATGCCCAAGAGCTTGAAAAAGCTTTAGACACTTTTACAAGCGTTAGGAATTTTTTTTCAGCAAAAACGCTGCTGGCTTCTAGGAGAATTAGACGTCCTGTGTGCACGAGAACTTTTTGTATAGACAGGAAATCTCAGCACTCTTTTTACAAGAACAAAAGAATAACCTATAGGGTAATCATCTATTGAAATATTATGCGTCATTATATTGGATTTAAAAAATACACACAAACAGGTTTTGTATCATAAACTTTTTTGTTTTTATTGCAAAAAGAAACAAAGGGAAAGCGAGAGCGCCCCCGCAGAGAAAAATATTATCCAGCCTCTTTTTATACAATCTAGTCATGGGCCAGGGAAAGGAACTGGCCGCAATGCACACACATGTCTCCTATGTGTGCAGTAGTGGCCTTCTGTATATATTTATAGAACTTTTTGTCTATATGCAAAGATGGCTGCCCAGTGTGGGAGGAACTAATGCATTGGTGGGTGCTCATCTGCACCTACTTTTTCACCGAGGAGAGGGGTCGGGCACAACAGACAACAAAAAAAAAAGCAACAAATCCAACTTAAGTTAAATTCAAAAAAATATAATATTAACTCTGACTATTTATCAGGAAGCGGCCCGACCCTCTCATTCATGCACACACTCTGCTCCAAACGCCCAGAGAAATCAACCTTAAAGGACCCCTGCCGTTTTGTAAAAGACCATATATGCTGTGAAGGAAGGTGGGAAAGGAAGGTTTTGCCCTTTTTTAATAAATAAAGTTTTTTGTGTATCCTGGAACTGTGATGTGCCCCACTTTTCAGTATAATATAAGCCCAACTGAACTTTCAATTTAAATCGGCTAAATGATTTCCAGGCGTATTAAAACAAAAGCAGCCACATCCTGAGTAACAAAAGCCTATCACTTGCCAGCATTCTGTAGAGAAAAACATTTGTTCATTGTGGGGAAGCGGTGACCTCTCTGAAGAGATCCGACACACCCCCTGCGGAGTCAGAACTAGAGCTGTCCAATCACACACAGAACAAGGGTCCTCCTCTACAACTTGCTGGCAGGGGACAGGTTTTTCTACTCAGGATGTGGCTGCTTTTAAAAGAAAACTAAAGACTATAGACACCTTTTGTTTTGATGCACCTAGCTTATATTTAGTGGATTTATTCTGAAAGTCCAATTGGGATTTAAGCCCTGGCTACTTGGTCTTACATGTAAACAGCTGAGAAGGAAAAGAGCTGACTTTCTGGCTAAATTTATTTGGTTTTTGTACCTTGTTCTTCCACCGATATCCTGAAAAGTTAAAGAAATAATAAGAAAAGCTAAATAAGTTTTCAGGATAATTGGGTTAACAAAATTATGTTTGGAAGAGCCGATGTGGAGAAAGCACAAACTACAGTTAAGAAACTGGAGTATGAAACTAAATCTAAAACCAGCTTACACACATCCTATCCATTTCTGCAGCTTTGGCTTCCCACGTGAAATCTTCAAAATAACATTTCCTCACCCAAGGTTTAGTGCTTTCGTAAACGCGAGGACAAACTGAAAAAAGACCCGAGCTAATTATCACTTTAGACATCTACTAAAACCTTAATATGAAGAATGTACACTGCTTTTTGCCTCCACTACCTTCTACCTTTACAGCATTACGTTTAAATACTAAATGACAGGTGCTCTTTAACTAACACACACACATGCACACGTAATGATCAACAGAGGGTAACACACAAAAAAAAAAAAAAATATGGATGTGGTGTTCCAAATATAAAAAAAAAAAAAAAAACAAAAAAAAAAAAAACAATTTGAGCTGCCCGCTCACTCAAACTCTCCATATACCTGCCTGGAGGAGAGACGGATCTGGAAAAATAGGAGCCAAAATCAAAAAAAAAAAAAAAATATATATAATAGTTCTTTGCTCTGTGACTATGGAGATCCAGTCTTAAGAGGTTTCAATGTTTTAGCCCTGAAAGGTACCCATGAGCACCAGGGCCCGCCAAAGCGGTTTAAATACCCGTTTCAGATTTAGCCCACTTTCTTGCACCAGGTGACTGTCCCTCACGGAACGGAGACAGGGCAGGATGTACAGACTCCAATTATTGCTCCTTGTTTGTGTCAGACGAGGGAGGCAAGGGAGCCAGAGAGAGCCAACGAGGAGGAGTGATTGACAATGTGCGTCCCCCAGCGACGTGGCCTCTTCCAACACCGCGCCTGCAGTGGATGCTCCTTATGTTCTTAGGTGATCCTTTGGATGAGCTTGTCCTCTGACAGGCAGTACAAGGTGCTCACAGACAGGTCCGATATAAACCCCTCACATGCTTTTCGAGACACTTGCTTGCAGCCACGTAGGTCGATTAGGGTTAGGCTGGAGGCTCGCCGTAGGTAGAGCAGAGACTCATCTGTGACCCCTTTGCAACCTGGCAAAGAAAAATGGAATTTATTAACAGCAGTCTAAATCAATAGGCTGGATTTGTCGATTTTAAAAATAAACCCCCTTGATGTTTTACGTGTAGCTCTGTGTGACAGGCTATAATGTAATGCACTCTGCCTACAGGGCATTCACACCCCCTTCCTGCCCAAGCCATTTTTCAGTGCGGTCATCGCATTTTGAATGACAATTGCGCAGTCATGCTACACTGTACCCAAACAAATTTTTTATTGTTTTCTTCACACAAATAGAGCATTTTTAGTGGTATTTAATCACTGCTGGGTTTTTTATTTTTTTTACAAAAAAAAGACCAAAAATGTTGAAAAAAAATTTTTTTTTTTTTTTTACTTAGTTTCTGTCAGTACATTTTTTAACTTAAGTACTTTTTCTCCTTCACTGATGTGCACTTATGAGGCGGCAACGATAGGCTGAACTGGTGGGCATTGATGAGGCGGCACTGATGAGGCGGTACTAATATGCAGCACTGGTGGGCAACGATAGTGGGCATGGATAGGCAGTATTGATGGGCGACACTGATGGGCATTGATCAACAGCAGTGATGGGCAGCACTTATAGCCAGCACTGACTAGCATAGCTAATGGGCACTGATTGGTGGCACTTGTGGGCAGTGGTGGGCACTGATTGCTGGCACTGTTGGCGCTATATTGTAATTAGGGCACTGATTATATGTGTAGATGTCGCTGATCGGCTCTCCTTGCCACACACACTGTTAGTGTGAGGCGAGGAGCGCCGATTACAAGCATCTCCGTGTTTACATGTGACCGGCTGTGATTGGACACAGTTAAAGGGTCAAATGTCAATTCACTAATGCTCATCGCATGCGATAATTGTGTTTTACACAAAGTACTGCATGCGATACTTAAAGTGTCCATTCACTACACTTAATGCATTAATAACATGTGGCAAATATCGCAAAAATGCAAAATTGAATTTAAGTTTAATTACAAAATAAACAAAATACATTTGTTAATAATTTCGTGCTTTAGCCACTTGCTAGTTAGCAAATATACAAAAATAAGAGTTGAAACATTTAGCAGCAGTGTTATTTTTGTTATTATATGGGATTTATATAGAGCTAACAGTTTGCACAGCGCTTTACAATACAAAGGGAGAAAGTACAGATACAATAAAATACAAGAAGAGCTTACAAATCGAATAGGGTGGGGCAAGGGGTACAAAAGGTTATATCTGTTAGGGATGATCTGATGGAGATAAAGATAAAAGTTCAGTTGGCTGGAGGTGCGATAGGCTTCCTCGAAGAAATAAATTTAGGGATCGCCTAAAGGCAGCCGAAGTAGGAGATACCCTGACAGACTGAGGTAGAAAGTTCCAGAGGATGGGAGAGGCTCTGGAGAAGTCCTGGAGACAAGCATGGGAAAAGGAGACAAAGGAGCTTGACAGCAGGAAGTCTGGGGAGGAGGGGAGACCAGATTGGTGATGTATCTCGGGGCAGAGCTGTGAATAACTTTGTATGTTGTGGTTAGTATTTTGAATTTAATTCGCTGGGCAATCGGAACCCAGTATAGGGATTCGCAGAGAGGGGAGGCAGACACTGAGCAGTTGGTAAGGTAAAGGAGTCTGGTGGCAGCATTCATTAAAGACTGAAGAGGAGATGGAAAGGTAGGCCTATGAGAATAGAGTTGTCAAGGCGAGATATAACAAGGGAGTGAATGAGTAGCTTGGTGGTTTCATTAGTTAAAAAGGGGCGAATTTTAGAGATGTTACGGAGGCGAAGTCTACAAGTTTATGACAGAGATTGGATTTGGGACGAAAGGAGAGGTCAGAGTAAAGGATTACACCTAGTACCCCGTTAATACCACTGATAATGTGACAGCTCCAGCTCAGAATTGCTGGAACACCAATAACCAGTGATTAATCTGTCGCTGTCCACACATTCAGCTGTGGCAAAGTCCCCTTTAATGTGAATGAAGGGATACATAGTAAACCTACTCATTCACAAAAAAAAACAAAAAACGTACAGATGCAATTTTTGACATGTGGAAAAAAAAAAAAAAAGTCCCACAATGTACATCAATCACGAACGATGATGCCAACCAACCCAGGGAAAAAAAAAAAAAAAATCAGATGCCTGCTGAGACACATCCGATCACTTCCCTCCTGCAGAATGACATCTCTGGGTCCCCGCAGCTAAAGTAAGCAAAGGGACACTTGGGTGATGTAATTGACCAACTATGGACATGACCATATTTAGTCAATGACAGCTGTCAGGGAAAAGGTCAATTTGAGGGGTGGATGATGGAATCGATCGTGTCTCAGTGAGTGTTGGGAATTTTTCTTTGGGCAAGTGTCGTTCATTATTGAGAGGAACCTGCATTGCGGGATGGTGTGATTGATGACAGATGTACATCGTGGGGATTTTTTTTTTTTTATAAAAAAGGACAAACAAGGTCTCAATTTCTAGCTTCTATTTTTGTGAATGAGTAGGGGTAGTAGGGAGGGTCGTATTTGGGGGCCCCCTATTGTTGAAAGAGGCTTCTAGATTCCAATAAGCCACTGAATGAGCCAGGCAGGGATGAGTCACTGGTTGTTTGAACACTGTGCTGGTTTCTTGACAACCAGAAGCTGTCATGTTTAGTAGTGGTAGTAATACCTGCTGCTAAATGTCCCACTTCCTGCTGCAGCTTGAGGCCTGGTATGTAACAAGAGAAGTTGTAAACAAATGCAAGAAATACCACAAAATAAAAAAAGTAACATGTATAGATGCTTTTTTTGTGTGAATTGCCTTCTTCTGAGATAACTACCACAAAAATGAATGCGATATTTAAAAGGGATTGTATAGCCTCAACGTTTTTCACCTTAATGCATTCTATGCATTAAGGTGAAAAACCTTCTTTGCTGCAGCGCCCCCCCCCCCCCCCCCCCATTTTTTCTTACCTGAGGCCAATTGTTCCAGCGACATGCATGAGTCCAGTGACTCCAGCTGCTGGCTCTCATTGGACAGTTTGATAGCAGCGGGAGCCATTAGCTCCCACTGCTGTCAATCAAATCCAGTGACATGGGGGCAGGACTGGGTCCCACAGTTTATCACTGAATGCAGCAGCAGGACTTGGGAGCGAGCCCGCACGGGTGCTCCCATAGAAAGCAGCTTTCCTAGGGGGCACCCGATGAAGGGGAGGAGCCAGGAGCACCGCCGAGATATATATATAGAAATATAGATATATATATCGTATATACTCGAGTATAAGTCGAGTTTTTCAGCACACAAAAATTCATTTTCTGAACCGACTTTGGGGCCCCGTATCTCAGGGCCACTTTGTGCTAGGAACCCCAAATTTAGTGTGCAAACCCAGTGGAACTGGTACCATAACATATCCAAAGCTGGGGTTCCTAGCACCAAGTGGCCCCGAGATGCAGGGCCCCAAAGCTAGTTCGGAAAATGTAATTCTCTGCTGCAGAAAAGTGCTTGACATTTTCTGAACCGATTTTTGGGGCCCTGTATCTCGGGGGCCACTTGGTGCTAGAAACCCCAGCTTTGGATAATTTATGGTGCTAGTTCCACTGGGTTTGCACACCAAATTTGGGGTTCCTAGCACTAAGTGGATACAGGGCCCCAAAGTCGGTCAACTGTGTCCATCTGCAGCAATGTCATTTCAGGACCCTTTGGGTTCAGAGACCCCAAATTTTGGCTGCAGCTAGGGGGCATCTAGGAACCCTTGTAAAACTGGTGACTCGTGCTTTTGACAAAACACAGTGAATATAGATATAAAGGTGATCGAACATCACCTTAACCAAAATACAGATATGCATATAGTCATATATCCAAAGAAAAGATGTGTGCAAAAAATATAAGCAACAAAGGCTGCAATAAGTTGTGCAAAATATTTAAAAAAATAGTGGATATTAGTCCATATAAGAACACCCAAATATGTTAAAAAGTCCAGTTATAAGAATCCAGCGAAGGTCCAATTATATGGAAACATAAGTGCTTGGGTCCACCACCATAGATAGAGTGCCTGGCCGCTTACCAGAAACCCATGACCCCCCGTTACAGAGGGTCTGAGTAAGCTGCTAAATCCTGCTGTTCCGGACCACCATAAAGCCAAGATGGAAGCTGGCTTTATGGTGGTCCGGAACAGCAGGATTTAACAGCTGACCCTCTGTAACGGGGGGTCATGGGTTTCTGGTAAGCGGCCAGGCACTCTATCTATGGTGGTGGACCCAAGCACTTATGTTTCCATATAATTGGACCTTCACTGGATTCTTATAACTGGACTTTTTAACATATTTGGGTGTTCTTATATGGACTAATATCCACTATTTTTTAAAATATTTTGCACAACTTATTGCAGCCTTTGTTGCTTATATTTTTTGCACACATCTTTCTTTGGATATATGACTATATGCATATCTGTATTTTGGTTAAGGTGATGTTTGATCACCTTTATATCTATATTCACTGTGTTTTGTCAAAAGCGCGAGTCACCAGTTTTACATTGTTTGTGTTGTGTGTCTGTGTCACATATAGGATTTCGCAGCTTGTTTTTTATAATTTACTTATCACCTTTTTGATGCGCAGTTATTCCACATTTCTTTTTGATCTAGGAACCCTTAACTACTGAGTTTGAAGTTCGGGGGATCTATGGCTGCAAATGGGCACAGTGAGGCTGCAAATGGGCATTGTTGACCCTCTTTTCCACTTACAGTAGCTGTGCATTTCTCACCCTCGTCTTATACTCGGTAACTAAGTTTTTCCCATTTTTTTGTGGTAAATTAGGGCCTCGACTTATACTCGGATCGACTTATACTCGAGTATATACGATATATCTATCTATCTATAGACACACACACACATACACAGTACCTTGCAAAAGTTTTGGGCAGGTGTGAAAAAATGCTGTTTAAAAATTAATTAAATTAAGAATGGTTTTAGAAATAGAAATGTTAATAATTTATTTCTATTCAGTTAATAAAATGGAAAGTTAACAGAAGAGAAATCAAAATCAATATTTGCTGTGACCACCTTTTGCCCTCATAACAGCATCAGTTCTTCTAGGTACACTTGCACACAGTTTTTGAAGGAACTCGACAGGCAAGTTGTTTCAAACATCATGCAGAAGTAACCACAGATCTTCTGTGGATGTCGGCTGCCTCAAATCCTTCTGTTTCTTCATGTAATCCCAGAACGACTCAATATTGAGATCAGGGCTCTGTGGGGGCCAAACCATCACTTCCAGGACTCCTTGTTATTTTCACTGAAGATAGTTTTTAATGACACTAGCTGCATGTTTGGGGTCCTGCTGCAGAATAAATTTGGGGCCAATCACACGCCTCCCTCATGGTATAGCATGATGGATAAGTATCTGTCTGTATGTCTCAGCTTTAGGACACCATTCATCCTGACCAAATCTCCAACTCCATTTGCAGAAATGCAGCCTCAAACTTGCAAGGATCTTTCACCATGCTTCACTGTTACTTGCAGACACTCATTATTGTACCGCTCTCCAGAACTTCACCAACAAACTGCCTCCTGCTACAGCCAAATATTTCACATTTGGACTACTCAGTCCAGAGCACCTGTTGCCATTTTCCTGCACCCCAGTTCCTATGTTTTCCTGCATAGAATATGGAATTAAAGTGACTGTTTTTTATAGAAAAGAAGAGACTTTACAAACATGTTATACTTACCTGCTCTGTTGCAGTGGATTTGCACAGAGCAGCCTGGATCCTCCTCTTCTTGGGTCCCTCTTCGGTGCTCCTGGTCCCTCCTTCCTGTCAAGTGCCCCCACAGCCAGCAGCTTGCTATGGGGGCACACAAGCCGAGTGTCCATTCAGACACAGAGCCCTGGCCCGGCCTCCTCTCTCTCGTGATTGGCTGACTGACAGCAGTGGGAGCCAATGGCGCCGCTGGTGTGTCTCAGCCAATCATTAGGGAGAGTCTCGGACAGCCGAGACACTCGTGGACATCACTGGACAGAGGTGGGGCTCAGGTAAGTATTAGGGAGGATGCTGCACACAGAAGGCTTTTTATCTTAATGCATAGAACGCATTAAGATAAAAAAAACCCGACTTTACAACCCCTTTAAGGCTAAGCGACTCAATGAATGCACAAAACTGTTGTGAAGGCAAAGGGTGGTCACACCAAATATTGATTTGGATTTCTCTTCTGTTCATTTACTTTTTATTTTGTTATTTGATAAAAATAAATTATTAATTCTATTTCTGAAAGCATTCTAATTTACAGGCCATGTTTATAAAGGTAGATGTGTCAAAGATGTAGCCATTGATGAGAGCAGAGCTTCCACACACCTTTTACCGGTAGGGGAAGACAGACATACAAGGAGACTGGTAACTTAAGACCCAAATTGATGCGTTTCTGTAAAAAGGCCATTAAATCATAATGCATTGTGATGTGCCCTGAATGGTGTGGCACCCAAATCACTGTTATGATAGCAGGCAATGAACACACACTGCACTGCATATGCTGTGGTGGACTGTGTTGAAAAAATGGTCATGTACAATTTTCTGGGCATTGCCGTGCCTTGGCCAAGTCATAATGAACAGGAAAATGGCCCTAATAAATAAGAAAAGGTCCTCAAAAGCAGTGCAGAAGCTACAGCCAGACCGCGCCAGTATTAGACATGTTATACTTACCTGCTCTGTTGCAGTTGATTTGCAACGAGCAGCCCTGATCCTCCTTTTCTTGGGTCCCTCTTCTGTGCTCCTGGCCCCTCCCTCCTGTCAAGTGGCCCCACAGGCAGCAGCTTGCTATGGGGGAACCCGAGCATAGTCACAGCTCCCTGTGTCCATTCAGACACAGAGCCCTGGCCCAGCCTCCTCCCTCTCCTGTTTGGCTGACTGACAGCAGTGGGAGCCAATGCCTCCGCTGGTGTGTCTCAGCCAATCAGGAGGGAGCACTGAGAAAAAAGTCCCTGTGGCCTTTGAGGAAATTCTGTAACTCTATTCAATTTTAGAAATAAACCTAGAGCACAGCACATGTTATACTCTGTACAACCTCCTTCATATCTATGAAAAACCATGTAGCGCAAAGGCTGGTCTGATTGGATACAAAGACCCTGGATACCTGATTGTACTCTGGGATTGCAATGTGTGTGTAATGGCCCAAAGCCAATTTCAAAGCTGAACTCTGAATAGTAAAACTCCCATTAATGTAAAGCAGACCAAACATAGCTGATAGAGATTTATCGGATTATAAAAGAGTATACAGTAGCTTTGCACCAAAACACACACAGGTGCAGTAACATAGCACTGTCCTCTAAGATCTCCCAAACCAGTTGGGGGACCATACCCTTCTATACATCACTGTGCTTTGATATAGTTCTCTCAATAGAACTCCCATCCAGAGCCTTGGTTAGGTATGGAGTAGCCACAAAGGATGTTTAAAACATAATTAGTGAGAGGTCATGCACACAATGTGGGGCAATTATCAATTCAGTTACATAGCATGGCTATGCCAAGTAGGAGCAGCGAGACAGTTTGTGAGACCAGAAAGTTATTTCAAGGGTTCCTCTAAATTGTAAAGGTTAAGAAAGGCTGGTTTATGGGGAAGAACATGGATAATTGCTCAGTATGCATGTGGTGGTGTGGATACTGCATAGTAAGGAATGCCTATGGGAAGAATATGGCTAAGCTCAGCTCATGGGAGAACAACATATGCTCAGCATGCAGTATGAATAATCATAATGTGGATACTGCACAGTGAAACATTTCTTAAAGGAGGATATGGACACTGCTCAGTATGCAGTATATGGTATGCTACTATGGATAATGAACAGTAAAGGTCTACAGAAAGGGCATGATCAATGCTCAGCATACGTAACGTGTGGAGATAGCGTGAAAAATGTCCATGGAGAGAACAAGAACAATATTCAATTTGCACTATATATTGTGGTAGTATTGATACTGCATGGTGAGAAATGTCTAATAGGTGTGGACACTGGAGAGTGTAGCTCTGTTTGAATGTTCAGCTACATTTACTACTTGAGGCAAAATTCCCAAAGGACTAAAAATAGGAGGTTGAACTTGCATGTTATAATGACAAAAAAAAAAAAAAGTTTAAGAGTACATCACACAGACACAGCAATTTGACTGGAAATAACAAGGTATTTTTTTTTGCATACAATTGTTATTTTATTTTGGATTAAAATTTTATCTGGTCAAGCAGAAATAAAATATAAAAATTAAATAAGTCAGGAAATTTCATCAAACTGGTAAAATGTGTGTTCCTTTTTTTTTAATTTGTAAAAATAGTATAGATAGTTATAATAGTGTTCCTATAAAGTGGTTGTAAAACCAGATGAAAAAAACAAGCAACCTGCAAGACAAAGGCATAATGAGCTAGTATGCATCGCATACTAGCCAATTATGAAATACTTACCTCAGAACTGAGCGGTTGCAGCGGTCCCCGGCACACCGCTGTGATGGGCGACATGTCTCCCGGAGTTATTTCCGGGTTCGCAGGCTCCGGCGCTGTGATTAGCTGGAGCCGCGATGACATCACTCCCGTGCATGTGTGCAGGAGCAGACGATCACGGCACAGCAGCTGAAAAAACGGCATGAGCGAGACGTTTCTTTAGTGCGCATGTGCTGATGACGTCGGTACATGAGGATACAGTGAATATGTCCTAAACTGTGCAAGTTTAGGAGATATTCACGGTACCTACAGGTAAGCCTTATAGGATTACCTGTAGGCAAATGTTGTGAAAAAGGGTTTACAACCACTTTCAAGTGTGGTTAGAACTTCTGACAGGTTTTTATTGCTCCACACGTAGGTTGTGTACTGTAGGAGAACTGGACCCCTTGAGTTGACGAGATAAGTAGTCTCTTTGAAGACCGCTTTCTGTCATCAAGAGTATCCATACAGGTCCCGAAAAAATGTCTGCAGGGTATTGAAGAATGAGAGTGCCAGAAAAATTGGATAAATCCAGTAGGATCTTTTTTTTAATTAAAACACGATTTAAAAAGGAAAAAAGCAAATGTATTTTTGAGGCGCACAACTCCCTCTTCATCAGGGCCCAGCTACAAGAATTACACGCAAGAAAAGTCCCCGAAACACCCCACCTTTACAGCTGTGCTGACAAAGCTTCCACCTCAAATTAAGAAAATAAAATTGGGATTTGGAAGGTGGCCGATTTGCAGTATTGAGGGGAACTTTAAATGTTCTTTGGGAAAATGGTACAATGTGATTTTAGTTACAATGAGACAACCTTGGCATACCACCCCATGAATAAAAGCCATGTCCGTTATGAAGGTATATGCACAAGGCAGTCTCTAATTTTCAGTACAATCTGTGTCCCATTTTCCACAAATAATGGAATTCTTCATCAGTGTATCTGTACAATCCTATGGGGTGGAAAATTTGTCAGCTCAGCTGTGATGGTGGGAGGGTCCAGAGATCTGAATTTTCTTACCCGATTCCTGTGGCTGGGCCCTAATGAAGGGAGAGTTATGAGCCCCATTAGACACATTGGGTTTCTACCACTAGATCATCCATTTGTGGTGCTCTTATTCTTCTAAAGCTTGACAGTTTTTGTTGCTGTCTAGAGGGGAGACATGGGTGTCTTTTGCCTACATACTTTGTGGTAAAAGGTTTCCTGCATTCTCATCTTAGAGAGCTGAGAGATATGCATCACCAGGCTATGCCAATCACACTAAGTGGCAGTGTCTGGGCACATGAGAGACCAGAGATGCAGAGACCAGGTTCACACACTCCAGAAAGCTTGGGTATAAATCACACCATCGCTGTCTTTTAAGGACTACAAGGGGTGATTAAAGGCCTGATCACCCATAAGCCAGTGGTTACTTGCTTTGCCACTGAAAGCACTAAAATAGGCAACTTCCCAACAGGAGTGCTGAACATTGCTATGGAAGGACAAACAGGTCTAACAATCTTCCGCTGTGAACACCTGTTCTAGTGACAACAGTCTTAGCAGGGGAATAGCCCTCACTTTGTAACTTTCTGTCACAACTCCACAAGTCAAAAGAAAACGTCCCCAATGAAGATAAAAAAATTAAATTAAATAAAAAATAAAAAAATTGATTTTACCCAAAGATTTAACCTTTCCCTACTCTATTCAAAACTGAAAAAAAGGTTTGGCTATACATACACAGATTTTTTATTTTTTTTTTACCATAGAGTCATTAAAGCCAAGTAGGAATGTGGACTACCTTTCCACTTACCTGCCAAGTGGATGTGTGTGAGAGAGTTTCGTGTGGATGAGCCCACAGCAGTCAGCAGGTTGACAGACTGGTCTGACATGAGTGGACAGTGGCTGAGGTCCAGCTTAGACAAGTGAGGACAGTGCCGAATTATCAACCGCAGAGTGATGTCAGAGATGTCCAAACCAGAGAGCCTCAGGTCAGTCAAGAAACGAAGCTTGCTGCGTGCGTCGTGTCCTGTGGATGTCACAGAAACAAATCATGGTTAGGAAAAATAAATGAGAAGATGGCTGCAACACACACTAGACGATAAGCGCGTCCTAATTATTTGTTTTCTGCTTGCTGCAGCAAGCGGTTAAATCATCCTTTGCTAGCAGCATGCTGGAAAGCCATACATCTGCTCAACACAGAGTGCAGTGGTTTGGGTCTCCAGCGGTCAAATCATATGGAAGCCGAATCTTCTGCCTTCTGCGGTCTACCTATAAACCTACAGTCACTATCAGAATATCTTTTCTGATCCTTCCTTAGGAGTCTTCGAACCAGAGAGATAGGTCTATTGTGATCCAACTAAACAACTAGCGGCGTGGTGTTAAAATGGCCACAGAGATTGTGGCTGGATTGTGCATGCTTCCAAAATAATGGGTGCATAAACATGATCATATTGCCCAATGAACTTCCCTTCTGGGGTTAGTTGGGAGCATCTATTCATACTAAAGGGGGCTCATAGACTCCAAATTTAACTCTTGACAACCTGACCAGTACAAGGATCTAATTTATCTGGGTATCTTTAAAGATGCCACATGTTGCCAAATAATAGCAGGTGATGTAAGCAATCTGAGCATGGTTTGGTGTCAACTAGGGGTTAACTAGACCAGGGCTCGACCAATCCCAGGCCCCAGGTTTCCACATTGACTAGAAATGGTGTTCTGGCGCCTGAGCTTTTGTCAGCCCATTGAAAAGAGAAAAAAAAAAAAAAACATCTACTATAGATAGGATAACACTCCTGTATACTAGTGAAGTCAGTACAGTCAGTCTATGGCTCTTCAATTACACTGTAAGTGGCAGGGTCATTTTTTTTAATATAGAGCACTTTCATGTGTCAGTGCTGGTCATAACAAAAAAGGATTTTATATTATGGTGGAAGCAACCAGATGCAAAGATCGGGACAGAACATGGAAGTGCCAGTAATAAAGGGCCATTATCTTTCTACTTGTCAATCTCTGCAAAAGATTTAAGCTTCAGTAAGATTTATTTTAAGATCTGCAACCCACTTCTCTTCTGTTAGAGTTCCTGACATCCAGATTAAAAAACATGGTATAAAAGAATCAACCACAATGTCACCTGGCTTTTCTGATGGCGGTGTCAGCAGATCTCTGATTTGTCCATCTTTGATTCCCACTGTCCAGCGTAAATCCAGTGTTCGTAGGAGAGGACAGCTAGAACTGCTGAGGGCAGACACGGCAGACCACGAACAGCCCGCCAGGATGAGATCCTTCAATGCTACAAGAGATCACAGAAGCAATATTAGTTTGACTTGTTCTAAAAGAGTTACCTTTAAAGGTAAATTATAAGCCTAGAGCAATAAAACCATAACCAAGATTTCCACAAGCAGAATGGCTACAGGATGTCATTTACTCAATGTTCAATTCTTTTTAGCCTTGTAGGTGACATCAAGGAGGATTCCTCAAGTATTTTTGTTGTCTTCCATTAGTTAGAGGTAGATACTCTACTTCTCTGAACTGCAGGTCCTTGTGATTACATAAGCATTTTAATAAGGCCGATAAACAAAGATAAAGATGTTTTCTGCCCATGGTCTCATTGGGGAGATTTCCCCTCATTTAATGGATACACAGAGCGGGGCTCGGGAGCGAGCAAGTGGCTTGCTATAGGGGCACTCAAAGAAGAGAAGGAGCCAGGAGCACCAGCGGGGGACACGACAAAAGGAGGATAGGGGCTGATCTGTGCAAAACCATTAAACAGAGCAGGCAATAACATATTTATTTTTTAAAGGTACCTTTAATATCACTTTAAACCCACACCATTAAAAACTCAGTACATGCTGCATTACTTGCTGTTCATATTCACTGAACCACTATGAGATTTGTATTCTGTATAAATCCTGGTTGATCCTGCTGTTCGCCATCTCTCTTCAACTGTCCTAATTGGCCAACCAAGGATAACGCAACTTCTGCGCAGGCCAGTATTGTATACCGTGCTGTGTGGCTCTGATCACAATTAGGCCTCAGGCTTTTACAGGCGCCCTGCATTTTTTTTTTATGCCTTTAAATGCAGTTCAATGTTAGCCCATGCACATTAGGAGTTAAGGCCTGGTTCACACCTATGCAGACTGCAATTTGCATACTCCAGGTGTATTTTGTGTTTTTCAATACATGTTTTTGATCCATTGAAATCTATGGAATCAAAAACCGAAAAAAGTCCCGGGCCCTTTCCATAAAATGCATAGATGTGAACGTGACCCATAGGAAACCATGTTAAATGGACTGTAGTGTTTCTGCAAAACTGAAAACGCACTAAAAAAAAATAACGTATAGGTGTGAACCAGGCCTAAAGTGGTTGTGAAGTCACATATATCTGATACTTGTATCCTCTCTGTTCTATATAGCTATAAAGTAGTGAGTGTCAGTTTTTTTAACTCTAATCCCAAATACCTTCTTTCACAGCGCCACGCTGCAGTCACATTACCTCCCCTCTGCTCTTCTTCCCCGATATCAGCAGAGCATTGGGAGGTGCTGAGATTACCCACGGATGTCATCCGACCAGCAGAAAGAGGTCACATGACCGCAGAGGGGAGCTGTGAAAGAAGGTATTTGGGATAGGAATTTTAAAGTGGTTTTAACCCTTAAAAAAAAAAGGGGGAGAGATTAATTTCCCTTATAGCAGATTAAAGACAGTGCTTGTGCTGTCTAATCTGCCCCTTTCTAACCCGTAAAAATCCTGGTTGATCCTGCTTGTTCCTGTGTCTCCCTCTGTGCGCTGGCCACCGTAATTATGGCTGCCGATTCCTGATTACAGTAGTCAGTTTACGTGCCTTCCTCATCCCGCTGCTCTCCTCTCTCCCCCTCCCTGCCTGTCAGCTCCTGTGTGCGTCTCTCTCCCTCTCAGCTGCCTCGCCTCCCGCTGCTATTAGTAGCTGGCAGTAAAAGTAAAGAACAATTACAGCCAGCCCCTATGTTATACTAATCTCTCCTACACTGTGTAAATGTTTTTGTAAAATGAAGCCTGCAAATACCTTATCTTTGATCTCTTCTGGCTGGTCACAGTGGTCACGTGACCTTCCTGGCTGAGGTCGGAGCCCATAGATTGGAGAAATAGAGGAGCCAGAGGTCACGTGACCGACCATAAAAGAGCAAAGAAAGTATTTACAGGCATTGTTTTAAAAAAAATAATCACACAGTGTAGGAGAGAACAGAGGGGCTGGCTGTAGTTTGTTCTTTACAATCACTTTAGAAAAAAAGGCACGGTACTTTATAAGTCTATAAAACAGAGGATACAAGTATCAGGGGTATGTATTGCAGCAGAATAGAGGGGCGGGGGAGCAGCAGATCGGCTCTCACACAGACTGGAGCTGACAGGCAGGGAGGGAGGGGGAGACACTCAGAACACAAATCGGGATGACGGAGTCAGGTAAACTGACCGCGGCATCATGGATTAGCAGCCATGATTACTGTAGTCACTTCACACAGGGGGACACAGGAACAGGCAGAATCAACCAGGTATTTTAGAACATAGAAAAGGACACAATTACACTTCAACAGCACTATGCTGTTACTAAAGTTTTAAAGGAACAGGAACATTATTATTATTATTTTTTTTTAGGGTTACAAATGCTTTAAAAGGTCCATTTATGTCCAGGGGGGGCAATGGAGACCTTCCTTCACACTCTTCTTTTCCCTTTGGTCTCTGGCCCCTCTACTCCTCCCCACCCCCTCCCTCCTGTTCTCCTTTTGCTAATAAGATCTGATGTCTGAAGGTACAGGGTTTATAACTCTACTGCACAATTGTCATTCCAATGCCCTACTTACTACGGTTTGCTTTTAAGGATATGTGATTGGATGTGTTATTCCTGCCTTGATATTTGCTCTACAAAACTCCTCTCATCTCCTTAACGCTGTATATGCACAGGTCTATATTGGAGGAGGATAGTTTTCTTCCCTCATCTATCCCTGATTGCTGATGGTCAAAGCTGTACTTGCCATGTAAACTGCTGCCAATTCTCAAAAAAGATTCTCACTTGTAAAAAGATTTAAAAAAAACACATTTGTAGAGCAGTTTAGCATAAAAAATTGCCCCAAAAGCTGCATCTGAGGAGCTTATGAGCATAAAATTTACTCACGTTTATGCATATACATTTATTGCAGTGGTTAGAAAAAATATTCTGGCCAGTAGTTGGAAAGGCCAGATGCCTGTAAACTTGTGTAATTACACATCAATACAAGCAATTTTTACTCTCGATTTTTCTGCCATCTCCTGGCAGAAGCTCCAGCATAGATAGGAGTTTTTAAAAGTGTAATTCCAGATAAACTGCTAAACAGATGAAATACACATACAAAAGAAAAAACTTTTTCCTGATAAAGGATTTGTATTTCCGTCCATTAAGATGTACACATCACACCATACAGCTGCGAACAATGACGCCACTTTTTCTGTAATATATTGTAGAAATACAGTGGTGTAATCTCTCTCCACCCTCAGCATGTTAACTGGTTAGTGAATAAGCAGCAGCATACTGATTAGGCCATTCCCTCTGCTCTCTCCTCCTCCGCAGAGCCTGTCAGCATTATTTGTATGTAACAAACCTGATTGGCTCCCAGTTATGCTCCCCCTTCTCCCAGTCTGAGTGCTGTTATGTAAAAAGATTGCAAGAGGCTGGTCCCATTAAACGTGTGCCATTCTTGCTTTGAATAAAAGAAGCCCCACTGTCCCTTGTAATCTGTACTCACCGGGTAATCGGTTGACCAACCAGGTAAGCTGCTTTTTGGATACATTTGTCCAGCTCAGGTCGAGCTGTACTGGTTGTCTTTTAATGATGCCACTTAGGGCCTGAGGCACCAGAGACTTGCAGCGACTGACATCAATCCTGGACCAGAGGCGTTTGTCACATCCCCTAAAAGACAAAAACAGCTGTTCAGCAAAAAGTCCTCCCTAAGGGGGTATACAAGCAAGAAACCTCATAATAGCTATCACTCGCTGAAACACAACACCTTAACTTACTCAACATCTAGCAAATCAAATGGCTAACACAAATATAGGATAGAGAATTCCTCTCAACTCTACAGTCAACTCTCCTCACACTGGACCTCACAGCTGGGGCAGCACAGACATGGTCTCCAGCCCCCTGAGGCTCTGCTCTCTGCCAAACAAAAATGGCAACCACTTCAATTTATTCATTACTAGCTTTTTAAAGTATGGTGCATATGAACTGCTCTGTGTCCTCAGCTCACTTGGCCTCACACCTTTGCTAAAGTGAACGTGCACTGGAGGAAAGATAAAGGCGACCATTGATGACCTTCTGAGCACTGAGCTTGAACTGTCCAAACACTAGTAATATGTCCAAAATCGTTTATTTTAAGAGCATTTGATTTTCTAATTGTGGGGTCAAACCAGTGTTCGTTGATGTAATGAGAAAATTAGAGGAAGCAGGATGGAAAATGTTTCCTAAACGAACAATTTAACAGCAAATGTTTTTTTTTGTTAAGGAAAGTCCACTCACTCTAAAATCAATTGTTAAAAGCAAACTTTGTTTTAAGTACTTTTATATATTTGTCATGTCATTGAATGTAGTGATGAGAATTTTCATATGAATGTCTGTTCAAAAGAAATCAGTGCATGGCCAGTCTTACATCACCTGCTTTGGGAAATGCACTGGGATCAACTAGCATTGAGTGTGTGTGAAGCTGGCGGAACACAACACATACATAGGAGTTGAATATATATTAAAAAATAAAAAAATGTCATCTGACCAGCTCTACCTCAGTACCGCACTAAGTAGAAAAAATCCATGGAGTACCATAGGCTCAATGCTGCGGCCTACATTTTAGGCATGAGCTGCAAAATACAGGCTTCAATATTGAGCATCGACCCGGAATAAGCATGTAGACTGAAATGTCATGGTAAAGAACAAACTGGACTACAAACTTATTTGCAGGCAGTGACTCAAAATTAGAGAAGTCATTGGTTCAGCAAGACAGCATAGCAACTAGAATAGTCATAGGGGAAGGCCAGCCCATTTTTTTTAGCGCATGTTTAAGTGACCAAGAGATACCTTCACAACTGGAGTGTATAGAAAACATGCCTCTTCTATTAATGCCATATTGTTACCCTATAAGTAGTATTGTTTCTAAGATCAAAGGGGTTCATGACAATTATTAGCATACAAGAATACAGGCACTAACCACTTATACCAGGCTTTGCAGACCCTCATACACACACAGAGCTCCTTCTTGGTGAGGTACTGGAAGACAGAAAGCCACACATCCTTCTGAATGGACAGCTGGTCTTTCTTCTGTCCGAACATAAGGCCGTTTTCCCCTTCTTCATCCTCCTCATCATCATCCTCCTCATCATCCTCCTCTTCGTCGTCGTCATCATAATAATCGTCTGGTGGTTGAGGAGGCGGTGGGCGGATGGGATGTCGGGAATTTGGTGTAATGGCTTGCAGCTTGGGGACAATTGAAGAACTACTCAGCTCTTTTGGGGGCCGCTGTAGTGTGACGGTGTGGTAGGAGCTCCGATGCCAGACCCGGTCAGCCTCGGCGTGCTCTCGCCCGCTCGGGTGATTCTCTTTCTCTCTGGTCAGTTGCCGCCGCATGGCCCTGTCTTCTCTGACTTGTGGCGTGCTTGGTGGCGGCGTTGGTGGACCTGATGATGGAGAAGGTGGAAGGAGAAGTAGTGGCGGTGATGGAGGACTCTGTACCAGTGGAGGCCTCAGAACTTTGGCTGATAAATGGGGATCCAAGTCACCGTTATCCACAGCCTTACGTTTCTGAAACCAAAAAAAAAAAAGAGTGAATTATGTTTTTGGCAGATTACAATTTAATGAACCGTAAACTTTACGAATCACCTGAGGACCTTTCATTTACCAGTAGACAAAGCTGTGAAGAACGGCAACAGGGAAGTAAACACTGTCCTTACCTACATAAGGAGGATAGATGCACCTGCAAAGAGATGTCTTTTATCCATGTTAAAGGATCTCGAAATTCCTACACTTCAACTACCAGAAATATTAAGTGTTCTCATCACTTTAATAACAGACTTAAAGGGTAACTCCACTTTCATGAGAAAAAAGAATAGTATAGAATATACAATTGCTACACAAACTATGTTATTTATTGTTTATTAAAAATTACCTTTTCTTTTGAATCTGCAGCCGATGATATTTTCTGAAAAACACAATGCAATATGGCAATCTAAAGACTTTCTGTACACTGTTGGTGTACAGAACACCCCAGGAAATGTAATTTCCTGCTTGTGTGATTGGCTCACTGATTTTCCAGAAATTTGCACTAAGAAACAAGTCAAATCTTAGGCATCTGCTGTTGTAGAAATCCAAGTTTTAGTGAGATACTCAGAGGGTTAATTACTTCTAAAGGGATGCAGGCAATTTTTCTCATGAGAACACAGAGTGTGCACCAGCTAAATATAATGAACCAGATCCTCCTATTCAGAATTCATATCCAAAGGAAAACACAAAGCTTTTTCTCTGAAAGGGAACAAGGGAGGACTCTGCAACAAAAGTTTATTAAAAAGGAGAACTAGGACCAAAGTCTTTTTGGCTGTACTTCTAGGGAATCACAGGAGTGCAGGTCGTTCTGCACTCCTGTGATCTGTTTTCAGCCATCAGCGGGCTAAAGCTCGCTGTCAGCAGACATCACTCAGCATGTCTAAGCTCAGGAAAGATTCTGACCGCATGGTCGGGATCCACTCAGAAGCCTGGATCGGCACTGGGCTCAGCCTCACAGCGATCCGCCGAGAGCCTGAGCCAGCCCCTCCTGCCCCCTCCACAGCCCAGTGCTCCAGTAAGTGATGGAGGGGAGAGCCATGGACTGACAGTCATGGCTCTCTGTTCAGAGCTGTGGGGGAGAACTGAGCGATCAGTGGTGTTTGATCGCTCAGTTCTCAATGCTGAGACAGCAGGGGATCGATGCTGCATCCACCTAGGTGAGTATAATTTTTTTATTTTTTTTTTTTTACAATCCCGAACATCTTTTAAAAAGCCTTGCAATGTACATTGACCACCCAGGGGGATTGATTTTTGATCAACAAAAGTGGAGTTATTCTTTAAATCTCAAAAAAGTGCATTAAAAATAAAATATAAAAAATAAAACCTAAAAGGGTTGCCTATCTCCCTTACCCTCCTTCAATGCTCCACATTAACATCCAACTGAACTTTGTTTAAATCAGCTAAATACATTCAAGGTGCAGCAAACTTAAAAAATGTGTGCAAAGTCTAACACCAATATCCTTGCTCTTTGTCTGGAACCATTGGTCTCTCTGCACAGGCCCAATGTGCCTACTACCAAGTCAAAGCCAGTACTCCATAAAATGGTAGTAAAGCCCCCTTTGTTTACTTGTATGGGCGGCACAGTGGTGTAGTGGGTAGCACTCTCACCTAGCAGTAAAAAGGGTCGCTGGTTCGAATCCCAACCACGACACTACCTGCCTGGAGTTTGCATGTTCTCCCTGTGCCTGCGTTGGTTTCCTCCGGGTACTCCGGTTTCCTCCCACACTCCAAAGACATGCTGGTAGGTTAATGGGCTAGGTTAATTGGTAGGTTGGCTTCTGTCCAAAAAATTGGCCCTAGTATATGAATGTGATTTGGGGACCTTGGATTGTGGGCTCCTTGAGGGTAGGGACTGATGTGAGTGTGTACTCACTCAGGTTGAACTGGATGGACTGGTGTCTTTATTCAACCTTACTAACTATGTAACTATGTAACTATGTCTACAATAAGCCTTACTTTGTAGGTACAGTAAATATCTCCTAAACAGGCACTTTTTAGGAGATACCGTATTTATCGGCGTATAACACACACTTTTTCACCCTGAAAATCGCGTGTGCGTGTTATATGCCGATCGTTCAGTTCTGGCTGCCTCAGAGGGGATAGGACTGTATTCATGGCACTGGGGAGGCTGCATCCATGGCACCGGGGAGGCACTAAATACGGCATTTACTTTAACGTCACTGGCACATGCAAACTACACTCTCAATGGACGGTATGCCATCTACTGAGAGAGCCATGCCACGGGCATGACTCCTGCGTGCATGCATGGGGGGGGGGGGGTGTCACGTCATCGCCGCCTGGTCAGTCAAACAGCCAAAGCCTGGGAACCCAGAAGGAAGACCAGGTGAAGATGGAAGCCCTGTCAGCAGTGACAGTGCACCGCTGGAGGTCTTTGTTCAAAGGTAAGTATTTCATAATGTGCTAGTACAGCCCTCAAAAATTCCACTCACCTGCTCGCATTTGGGAGTGGATTTTGAGGGCTGGCGAGGGTGGGCTGCCTGGGTTCGGGGGGTGGCGTGCACCGCCGGCAGGCGGGTTGTATGGGAGCCGTTCTCCCAGCGATTGGAGGGGAAGAGAGAGGAGAGCCACCGCCCGGATGATCAGAGCATGGTGAACATAACAGCTTTACAAATACAGCCCCTCTTTGTCGAGGCACTTTGATAGACAGATCACCCGTCCAACCCTGGGAGGGGTGATCGGTCTATCAAAGTTCCCCGGACAAGGGGGAGGGGCTGTATGTGATGGCGCGCAGCGGGGAATACACAGCTATTGAAATGAAAGCTGCTCTGTTCCCCACGCTCTGATCATTTGGGCGGCAGCTCTCCTCTCTCTTCCCCTGCACAGGTAGGCTGCATTAGTGGACATGGCCAGGCTGCTTTGGTGGAAACGGATAAAGTTAATATTTATTTTTATAACTTAATTCTGCATAAAACATAAGTGTCATTTCATGACATAATTTATGAGGGCGTGTTTAGAGGCAGAATTAGGGGCGAGGCAGGGTAGTTTCGGCGGGGCAACTGGTTGAGAGTAACCCTTGAGCCCTGTGCTAGTATGCGATGCACACTAGCTCATTATGCTATTGTCCTGCAGGGGATCCTTTTTAGTTTTTTTTTTTTTTTTTAAGCAATTTACTACCGCAGGAGGTGTGTGGGACCCCGGCAGAGTGCACCACACACAGGGCAAGGGTCCTTCTTTACAGCATACTGACAAGGGAAAGGCTTTTGGCTTTTGTGGCTGCTTTATAAAGACAACCGACTTTGTACACAATTTGTTTTTATGCACCTACAATCTACTTAGGCAATTTAAACTGAAAGTTCAGCTTGGCTTTAAGCTAACATTTTTCCTTCTGACCCCCTGATTTCACAGCTTCCATGTTTAATAGCAAAAAGGACATTCAACTGAAGCCTTCCGTGGCATTGGAACATTTTTGTGAAGAGGAACTCCCCTTGCCTCCAATTTCCAGTCAGCGGTAGGGACCCTCGTTCCCACACCACTGAGTGATCTGCTTGTGTAAATTATAGCAAGAAAGCAGTTCAATCAAGTCAAGAAAAAAGTAATTAGTAATTCTGTATAGTAAAACAAGCATGCTGTTTAGTAAGTCAATGAAATAACAAATAAGGAGTTAAGTATATCACTGGGGCCCTGAGTGATTAGGAAAGCCCACCAGAGTCCATTTATAACAGAGATGTTAGTTTTAGTGGTTTAACACTTTAAGATCTTAGAGTATTTATTGCTCAACTTCTTGCACTGCACAATTTGTGCTTCTAGGTACCATTTAAAGTAGATGTAAACCAAATCACTAAAAACTCACTAAAGCTTTAAAATACATGAACATCTAAAAATAAGTTAAAAATATTTTTGCAGTTGCTTGGAAGTCCAAATGTTTTTTTCCTGAACGCTTCTCTGTATTAAGGTAAAAAAATGCCCCACTACCTCTCCTAAAGCCCCCACCCCAAAACACTTACTTGGCTTCCTGCCACCACCCAAGCGCCGTCTCCAGCATCACTCCCCTCACTTTCTGCTATCACAGTAGAAATTGAGGGGAGCAGAGCCATAGGCTCCTACTGCTATCATTTCAACTCCTGTGAGGAGGGAGCAGGGACGTGGCTTACTAGCGCTTGGTGCATCTATGGACACACACAGTCCAGCTCAGAGGCATGCATGCACAGGAGCCTCCTTAGCACCAGACTTGCTGCTGGAGGCACCCAGGGGAGGAAGAGGTGGACAACACCAGAGGGGGACTGCCAGTAAGCAACCTTTATGTGCAATGTTCACAGAGTGATCAAAAGGAAAAAAAAATGTAGTATTGCATTAAATTTGCATCTTTCATTTAAATAACCCCTGCTGGTTCTACATGATGGTTCTGATCAACGCACTGTCCTGGTTTCCCACTTGCGCTTCTGTGTTGTTAACCCTGTTGTAAGCCCATATGCTTGAGGACTACAAATCTCTGCTTTGACATACATTACACAAGTATGGTCCTCACTGCTTTCCCCATCAGAAAACCCACCCTGAGAAAAGCCATGCAGCAACTGCTTGAGTGCATGTAGACAGGGAAGTGGCTGCAGGGGATTAACAGCACTA
Source organism: Lithobates septentrionalis (assembly GCA_037952835.1). Lineage (NCBI taxonomy): Eukaryota > Metazoa > Chordata > Amphibia > Anura > Ranidae > Lithobates > Lithobates septentrionalis. The sequence goes on along the minus strand of JBBDGP010001647.1, from coordinate 823,237 downwards.
AGATGCAAATGATATAAAAAAATAAATAAATAAAAAAGGAAAAATGTATTTTATTTAAAAAAAAAAATCTTGCTAATGATACATGTGTTAGCAAACCCAGTGTCATTCAGAAAGAGTTTACATCTACTTTAAGATCTGTTTTACATGAATATTTGTACTTTAACAGCACAGAGCAATTCACCTTTCAAAGGCAAAAACCTTATTTACTATATAAAAATGGTTTTCATTTTCATAGTAGTGCATTTATGTAAGGTAACAGGAAAGGTGCAAGGCTATACAGTATAATTTCATAATAGTGCTTATTGTGTACTCTAATATACCCAATCAAAATACCAGAATAGAAAAACAGATATTGCACACTATGGGGTTTATATCCTAAAGCTAGAGAGGGCAAAAGGAGTCTCAAGTCTGCAGAGAAACCAATCAGCTTCTAACCTCAGCTTGTTTAATTAAAGTGTAAGTTCAGCCTAACACTAAAATTCCTGCATCTACAGATATCTACGATCTAACACTATCTAGCCTTGTAAAGAAGAAATCAGTATATATACCGCTTTTGAAGCCGATCCGATCTCCAGTGGCAGAAGCTCAGCAGAGGACACAGCTGACAACGGCTGTGAAATGAATGGGGAGTGACGTCACCCATAGAGTTACTACGGGGCTTCCGTTGTCGGCTGTGTCCTCTGCACCCGCCTCCACAGCGAAGCCGCAGACAGCTCAGCGTGGGATTGGGTCAGATCGGCTTCAGAAAAGGTACGTATACTGATTTCTTCTTTACAGGGCTAGATAGGTTAGTGTTAGATCGTAGATATTTGTAGATGCAGGGATTTTAGTGTTAGGATGGACTTTAAACTTTAGCAATAAAACCTGGAAGCGGATTGGTTTCTCTGCAGAATTGTGACTAATTTTGCCCTCTCTAGCTCTAGTAAATAACCCCCAGTATGACAAAATTTGAAAGAGGAGGACAGGAAACTGCTGAAAGTGAAAGTTCAGACACAAAAGGGGATTTTAAGAGAAGCACACATTACTGCTATTAAAAAGTAACGCCACCCAAAAATGATATCCGTTACAGTCAGATTCTTAATAGTTTTGTTGCCTTCTGGCTTTCTAGTAATGTTGTTCTGGCAACCCTGGAAAGGATTTCAATTGGATAAAGTGGGGAAGGGTTAGAACTGGTCTTTACTAATGTTTTGTACCCCCAGGAAGAAACCATCCCTCACTTCACGGTTTCAGTTATGCTAGGACAGGTTGTGAGGTTGTGAAATCCACAATGTGTTAGCAGAATCTACCAGTGGGGACACCTATGTTAGGAGTACAATCAACTTTAGATTTACAAACTATGTAGCGCAAGGGCCTGGTCGACCTAACAGGAGATTGTACAATCTCTTCACAGAGGAACCGATTTTGAGGAACTAGCCCTCACAAACAAATCAATTATGGGGGGAGCAGCAGTGGTCAATATATACATTCTTCTTTTAGGGGTATGCTTTGCTAAAACATTTTACAATAGCAACATGGTTAATAGGTGACTAGACAACAAAAAAACACGACAAAAAAGGTATTAACCCTTCCTAACCTTATCTTTAAAAAAGTATTGAGTGGGGTTCCAGTTTAATAACTCAAAATGTGCACACCTGAGAAAAAGACACTATAGTTTCTCTTAGGGGTTACTTTATAGTACAGTAGATTGTAATTATATTAAAAAAGAGAAGGTTTCAGAAGAGGAGGCAAGGAGGACTGACAGACGTAGAAAAGAATGTCCAGCAGCTATTTCATGGCAGATGTAAAATTCTACACTTCTCTTACTAACTCCCCACCTTACGACTCATATTGTGCAGCAAGACTCGGTCGTGATCCGTGCCAACCTAAAAAAACACACAGTCAGTTGTACAATTCACCATTGGACAGAGTCACCATTTGGGGACATTGAAGAGCTTTTCCTCTTTACCAATATATCCATCTAGTCTATTGATGATCCACTGGATTGTTAAAAGGGCATCAATACCCTGTTATCGCTTACCCTAAGCAACCATTTTTCGGCTTCTCACGGAAAGATTATGTTGCAGTCCACCAAGTAGAATGAGCATGTCATGTAGTAGCAAAGTTGAAAGACGTGCTCACCCATTGTTGTGGGGTGCAGCTTTAAAAGGTGACATTTTATAAGGCAGGAAATGAATATACATGGAAGTGACTTCTAAATCTTCAAAATATCCAGACAAAGCCAGGCACAGGATGTCACATGGGGCAAAACCATTCAAGGCTGGTTCCAAAGCCACAGATTAAAAAAAAAAATAAATAAAAAAAAATAAAAGGGTTCCCCGAGGTACAATTCACCTTGAACTAAATGTTCTTTCCTAAATGGCTTCCTGGTATATGACGGACCTTGAACTTAGTGATCATCACTAAAATCTGCATCTCACAAAACACTAGCTACCAGCAGCAAATATGGGTATTTTGATGCCGCTCTAATAACGGAGGTAGTTTTGTGTGTGTGCCTCAGTGGCCAACAGATGTGTTCTGCTGTATTGTGGGGCATCAGAAAAAGAAAGCCACAGCCTGAAGTCCATTTTTTAAACCTGTAAAATTGGCTAGGACGACTCGCAGTTAAACCATAAGAGATTTTAGCACTGCATCTACATTGGGCTGCCATGACCTGTAATTCCAGAAACAGACTGAAGTCTAGAACAAAAAACTTCTGGCGTTTTGCTTCGGTTCCCTTAATCTGTTTTGTCATTACCTTGTGAATGAAAAGGTAGGGGACAGATGCACAGCAATCGAACTGGTGTCTGCCAGCCACTGCTCTGGTCCAGTGCAAGCTGAACTGGTGTCTGCCAGCCACTGCTCTGGTCCAGTGGGACCTGGAATTACAGCTCCCAATGTACTTTTCAGAAGCAGCTCAATAGGAGTTTAGGAAAAGCTAATTGAGTGAAAAAAAAAAAAAAAATCACTGATGGAATAAAAGTGAGTCATAAAAAAATATATAAGGTTTCTTAAAAATATTTGTACGCAGCATAAAATCCTTTTCTTGCAGTCCATTGAGGAACATAAAGGGTTTTATGTGGAATACAAAAGTAGGAATTTTGACTTGCCTGAAAATTCCAAATCTTCGAGTACATACAGGAGACAGGCTAAATATTCATACCCAGCCTATACTAGAACAGCTGTTGAGGACATGCCCCCTGGGCCCTACATGTTGCCTCCCTTTGGAGGCAAGGGGGGGGGGGGGGAAGGTTTATGTGAAGGGGGCTAAGAGGAGGACACTTCTGTAGGGGGTGATGTGAAGGGGGGCTAAGAGGAGGACACTCCTGTGGGGGGGTGATGTGAAGGGGGGCAGAGGGCGACACTCCTGTGGGGGGTGATGTGAAGGGGGGCAGAGGGCGACACTCCTGTGGGGGGGTGATGTGAAGGGGGGCAGAGGGCGACACTCCTGTGGGGGGGTGATGTGAAGGGGGGCAGAGGGCGACACTTTGGGGGGGGGGGGTGATGTGAAGGGGGGCAGAAGAGGACACTCCTGTGGGTGGGGGGTGATGTGAAGGGGGGCAGAAGAGGACGCTACTATGGGGGATGATGTGAAGGGGGGCAGAAGAGGACACTACTATGGGGGATGATGTGAAGGGGGGCAGAGGCAGGTTTGGGAAAACGGTGATGTGAAGTGGGGGACTGTTATATGCAGGAGGGACTAAATAAGAGGGTGGCTATGATGTGAAGGATCTCACAAACGTGCGATTCCGGAAGAAAATTTTACTGAACGGACCTCCGCAAATTATAATTCAATATCCCTGCCCTAGAGCATCATTAGTTATGGTGCTGGCTGTCAGTCCACCTGCACCAGGGTAACTTGTGACACTGATCCAGGGCAAACTGGGTCCTGTGATCACTGCACCCTGGTTGAGAAACACTGATGTAAATAGCCTGTGACCTGGATGCCCTGAGTTCTGAGGAGGGCTAGAAGAGGTGCAAGTGCCTTTGTGAATACCGTGAAAGCAGAGGATTAGCTAAAGGGAAGGCAACAAACTGGAACAATCGTCACCTACTGTGAAGCTTAGAAAATCCTGCTGAGGAGGATAACTGAAGATGGGCCTCATGAATGTCTACAGATGCCAAATATTCCCCTGGTCTCAGAGAGGCGATTACTGGCCTTGCAAGATTCTATGTGAAATTCTGGAAGTTGAAAGCATTAGCTTAGGGATTTTAGGTGCAAGATAGGACAAATACGCTATTGAGCTTTGGTACTATGAACAGGTTTGAGCAGATGCCTTTAAACTGATCCTCTAGGGGTACTGAACAACTACTTCATTGGTGAAGAAAAGGTTTAGGAGATTCTGCAAATCTGACTGTCAGACAGATTTTGAATGATTTGAAAGAAGGAAGCAGTGAGGGGGATAGAGTGGTGAACTCACAGGAGTGAAGGCACCCAAGCCATTTCAGGGTAAACAGGGCTTTGTGGAAGACTTGGTTGGCTTTGTGGGCCAAGTGTTACACTGAAGGAAGGGCTGAACTTAAGCTTGGAAGAGAAAGCCAGGGCTGAGCATTGGAGTGCTTTGTATTTTGAGGAGGTAGAAGCTTCTGAAGAGGGAGATTTGGGAATTTATTTCTCTGTGGGAGAAGGACTTTTCCTCCTGTGATATTTTATAAATTTGCCAAGTGCCTCGCCAAACAGACGTCTTCCATCAAAGGACATTTATGTGAGGTTTTTTTTTCTTACATGAAGCTTCAGCTGGTCGACCAGGCTTTGAATCACAAGTTTCTAAGCTTGTGAATGGAGATCACAGCCATTCTAAAAGACTTGTGTCAAACTGTTCAACAGCATCAACCCAAATGAGCAAGGCAGAAGGCAATTACTGTAGTTGCTCCGTTTCAACATGGTCTCGGAGGACAGGAACGTGATGGTTGTTCATTGTCCTAATCTAGTTAGCTGCTGTTTGGCAGACAGAAATCGCAGCAATGGCTGTTTGCAGAGCCAGGCCTGTGAGAGTAATGAGAACCTTTAAGAACATCTAAAACTTTTTATTAGAATCTTTGAAAGAAGGAACATACTCAATTGGTACAGTTGTGAGGTTGTTTAAGGCTGAGATAGCAATGTTTACCACTAGGAAATAACTAGTTGGGGGCGTGTCCAGGATGGCGGCGTGAGCAGTCGCATCTCTCAGAGCTCCGCCGGGGCCTAAGCAAAATCCGCGACCATCGGACCCCAATACACCCTGATCTGTGGCCTGAAGTGAACAGGGACACTGCCTGATAGGCAACCTGCCTCCCAAGCCCCGGTGGACCCATACCGGGAAGTGCGGCCCTGAGATTGCTGGAGGCCTCGGCCTCGCGTGGTGCGCGTCGGACCGGGGGCCTCTCCCGCAGCGGGATCGCGTGGCGGGCCTGCGGGACTACATCAGGAGCACACCCGGCTGTGTCCTCCCTACTGCTGCAGCTGCTGCCTGCGGGACTCCGGTCGGATCCCCCCCTCGCTGCGGACGCGGCGGCCTACGGACTGCACTAGGCCTCAGGTGAGACCGCGGTCTCGCCTACACAGGCGGCCGGAGCGGAAGTCCCGACGCTCACAGAGGGTCCCAGGAGCCCCTTCTCACCCAGCTCCAACACCACCAGGGGTGGCCTACTTGACATCAGCCTGATCCCAGAGGTGCCGAAGACCCCAGCAGCCCTACGGAGGATCTGAATGAGGCGACGCCAGTCGGGCGCAACGGCCGGTAAGGGGAAAAAGTACAAATTCCCTCCTTCCCCTGAGATAACCCCCTCACAGCCAGTTCCCCCTCAAACACCCAGGCCCACCCGCAGTGTTTGTAGAGCCTCACAGACTGCACTAATGGAGGCTGAGGAAGCAAGACCCCCATGGTTAGCCGAAGTAATGGCGGCCATAGCCACATGCCAGTCCACGCTCACAGCAAAAATAGACGCAGTGCAAATGGATGTAGGCCTATTGAGGCAGGACATGGATAAGCTCCGCTCCAGGGTGACAGAAACAGAGCAGAGGGTCAGCAACACAGAGGACACAGTCGCAGAACACAGCGCAGCACTTCATACACTCCAAACAAAGGTGAAGGCCCTGGAATATCGGGCAGAAGACGCAGAAAATAGGAACAGGCGTAACAACCTACGTATAGTGGGTCTGGCGGAGGGGGCAGAGGGAAGCAACCCAACAGGCTTTGTGGAGGACATGCTGCGGAACCTTCTGCCGGACGCCCGTTTATCTCCTCACTACACGGTGGAAAGGGCGCACAGAGTTCCGCCCAGACCTGGCCCCCCAGGGGCTCCCCCTCGGACTTTCATTTTGAAACTCCTCAATTTCCGGGACAGGGACGAGATTCTGCGCGCCTCTAGAGTTGTGGGCGATTTAAGACACCAAAATAACAAGCTGATGATCTTTCCTGACTACTCGATAGAAACACAAAAACTTAGGAAGTCATTTGATCACGTGAAAGTAGCGTTGAGGGCCCGTAACATCCGCTACAGTGTTTTATTCCCGGCACGCCTGCGGGTCCAAGATGGAGAAACGGCCCGATTCTTCACCTCCCCTCGGGAGGCATCAGCCTGGCTGGAAACACTGCCCCATGACCGACAGCAGAGAGCTTGACACGTGAATATTGCACATGTGCACTTGTACGTAGTTGGAGCCTTGAACACCAAGCCCCTGCAACAATCAATATTGCATTCATTAACTTGATCCCCACACCGAGGATGGTTGGATGCACTAGTTTACTTGTTTGAAAAAGCCTGCCTCTACAAGGATCCAGGAAGAAACCAAGTCTGAACCCCTGGACAGTTGCACCAGGAGACTGTTAAAGTTAAAACTACATCGGGAAGAGTACTGCTCCCTCTCACGTGGAGACCGCGGGGCGATGGAGTGGCACATGCACCACTGATGGCGGATTTTTTACCCTTTTATTTTTCTTCACAAAAATGTTTTTTTTTCTCCCTCCCCCCCTTGTTTGTGTTGTTTAGTCCCCCTTTAATTCTCCATTTACTTACACTCGTACGCAAGTAAGGGAAGGGCCCTGCACAATGCTATCTTATGGGAAGGAACTCTTTTTTTCCCCCTTTTTTTCTTTTTTCTAACCCTTTTTATGGCAGGGCCCCCAGACAGAAGTTGTGAAGCTCCGGCGGAGCCCCAGGCCAGCGGAGAGTGACTCGGCTCACTTGAGCCCCTCAGGAACTTTTGAGGGGTCGAAACGCCTCTTGCACAGGACCCCCCTTTTGCAGCCGGCGTGCTGATTTCGGTTGGGATGGATACCTGCCTCAGTTTTAAGGGGTTGGGTGGGGTGGGGGGGAAGGGTAGCTGCCCCATAAGGGCAAGTTTATTGTTAAGGGTTAATCTTTTGGTCTCTAAAAGTTTGATTTTGATAAGATGTTTTTTGAATGCATTGCAAGCCTCAGTACTGTACGACTTGGGATACTATGCCCTCTGCACCGGGTTGGCGGCCTCGGGGGGAGAGCGTCCTCTAAATCCAAGAACTCCCACTTTTTTTTTTCATCAAACAGGGTTTTATTAGGCAAAGATGATGCATATAAATACATAGTATTACCAATACGTATATACATATACATAAAAAAAAAAAAAAGCGCATTAAACAAGGACAGTATACATTGTTAATATACTCAACATTAGAGGTAGCATATGTTAATGTAGAAATAAATGTATACCACCATAAACTACTATCATCATGTGTAATATTATCTCCCTCCCACGCCCCCCCCCCCCATTGAACATATTTTGTTTAATTGTAGTTTATTTTAGTACACGTGATATGTATGTGCATAATGTGACACTGTTATATACCTTTAAGTCTATAGGGGATATATTGTGTTTAGTACAGACATGACCATTTTGGGAGAACAACATGGACCATGGTATCTTTTGGTTTATACTTTCTCTGTATGTATCTGGAATAGAGTTTTAGGTACAGAGATCCACATGCTGTATTACTGAGCGAGTTTACGGTTAAGTGCAAGTTTCAGGTTCTTGCAACCATCGATCCCAAATTTTGTTGTATTTTGTCGGACATCCTCTGTTAATGTAAATATGTTTTTTGTATGGCAAGGTGTTGTTAACTTCTATTTTCCACTCCGTCACACTGGGAGGGGATGGTCTCATCCACTTTCTTGCAATAATTTTTCTGACGGAGAATAGAGTCTCATGTAGGAATACCTTGGTGAATTTGTCAACTGTGTCTGGAAATATCCCTAGAAGACATTGTTTTGGTTCTAGTGCTATTGGGGAGCCCATGGTGTCGTGTAGAAATGTTATGACCTGTTTCCATAGTTGTTGTATCTTGGGGCATGTCCATATTAAATGAAAGAACGTACCTGTTTCTTGGCCACACATCGGGCATAGAGTGGACTGATTACGCTTATATCTGGCTACTCGAATTGGGGTGAGGTATGTTCTATGTGTTATGTAAATCTGAGAGAGTCTGTCCGAAAGTTTTGGTGATACTGCTTTGCATGTCTCGAGGGCTTCCTCCCACTCCTCATTTTCCATCAGGCCCACCTCTCTCTCCCATCGAGGCTTCAAATCAAACGCTATTTTTGACGAGGTGGGAGTTAGAAGCATATTATAAAATGTGGATATTAGTCCACGTGGGTCTGTACTTTTAACAATAGCCATAACGGGATGAAGAGCAGGAGGAGCCTCAACCTGTAAGAATTGTGTTTGGGTTGCATGTCTTACTTGCAGGTATCTGAAAAACATGAAGTGTGGAAGAGAAAATTCCTCTTTGAGTATATCATAGGTTTTGAGAGTTCCATTGAACAGCAGATGATGTATATAGTAAATTCCCCTAGACTCCCACAGCTCCGAGTCCGGTATGTTAATGAATTCTGACATATCTCTATTGTGCCATATCGGTGTATGATCGTGTAGTCTTGGTATTTCTAATTTGGTGGAGGCAAGGTCCCAAATACGTCTATAATGGTATAGCAAGGACTTCTTGTCTCCCCCCATTTCAGTATTCCTGGATCCCGCCGATATTGTGTACAGAGAGTCACCTGTGAGTTGCACACTTTTGGAGCAAAGAAGGGTCAGGAAGCGTACGTTGTCTGTCTTGTCTATGTGGAATAGTTGTGATAGTTGTGATGCAATGTAATAGAGGTTCAGATCCGGTAGGGCCATTCCCCCCATGTCTGTCGGGTTTTTAAGTGCTGACCATGTGATTTTATGTCTGCTAGTCCCCCACACAAAGGGTTTGAGTAAAGCTTCAAGAGACTTAAAGTGTTTTAATGGGAGATAGAGTGGGGTATGCCACAATATGTAGAGGATTTTTGGGAGAAGGACCATTTTTATCAGATTTATGCGACCCCATACTCCTAGTGGTAGGCGGGCCCAAGTGCGTAGTTTGGTTTTGACTAGTGAAAAGAGGGGTTCAATGTTAAGGGGAATATAATCAGCCGGATCTCTGGATATATGGATTCCCAGGTATTTGATTGTGTCTGCTCTTTTTAGTGGGGTATCTGTCCATGATTCAGATGGTGGGAAACTGTCTATAGGTAGTATCTGAGACTTTTCCCAGTTCATCTTTAAACCGGAAAACGTTCCAAAATGTTCGATCAACTGTAGTGCTTTTTGAAGGGATGGGCCTGAGTCAGCAAGGTATAATAGGGTATCGTCCGCATATAAACTAATTTTTTCAGTTAAGGTTCCCATTTGTAGACCCACAATCTCGGGGTCTGCACGGATCGACACAGCCAGAGGCTCCGCAGCTAAGGCATAGAGAAGTGGGGAAAGAGGGCAGCCCTGTCTCGTTCCTCGACTGAGGTCAAACTCTTGAGACGGCCATCCGTTCGCCACCACTCTAGCTGTGGGGTTTTGATAAAGCAGTTTGATCCACTTAAGGAATCTGGGGCCAAAGCCATATCTTCCCAAGCATTGCCATAAGTATCCCCACTCCACGGAGTCGAATGCCTTGGCCGCGTCAAGCGTCACAATCACCCGGGATCCCACATTTTCATGTGTGGCCTGTAAATTTATGAACAATTTTCGTAGGTTGAACGAGGTGTTACGACCAGGCATGAACCCCGCCTGATCCGCATGTATCAGAGAGAGAATGACCTGATTGAGTCGGAGGGAGAGTACCTTGGCTAATATCTTGATGTCCACCTGCAATAGGGAGATTGGGCGGTAGGACTCGGGGCATCCTGGATCTTTTCCCGGTTTGGGTATGAGGACTATTGTTGCCTCTCTCATAGAAGCGGGGAGTGCAAATGTCTCGAATAGGTGATTATATAAGGTTAGAAGTTTTGGGATCAAAAAATCGCCGAATTGGGAGTAAAATTCTATAGGTAGGCCATCCGAGCCCGGGGATTTGGACCTGGCAAATCCAGCAATAGCCAACGCTATTTCTTCCTCATTGAGTGGTGCCTCAAGGAGGTCAACCTGGTCTTTTGTTAACTGGGGAAATGCCGTCTCCTCCAAAAAGGAGTTCATTGGGCCCTTATCCTCAGGACTTTTTGAGGTGTAGAGGTCAATAAAAAAATCCCTGAACATAGAAGTTACTGTGAGGGGATTAGTGATGGATTCACCGCCAGGACCGTGTAAAGATATTACCACAGGGGGTCTTTCTTCACTGTGTACCAGGTATGCTAGGAGCTTGCCAGCCTTTTCCCCGTGCTCAAACAGCTTTTGTTTAGCAAAGAACATTTTGTGTCTTTCTTTCCCATATTGGAGTTGGGCTACTACTCTGGCCTGAAGTTTAAGTAAGTCTGCATTTGCGGGAGAGGGATCATCTATATAGTTTTGTTCGGATTGGGACAGTACCGTTATCGCTCTATCCAGCTCTCCAGAGGAATCTGTTTTAATTCTGTTAATGCGGGTTGAGAGTATCATGCGAACATGCGATTTGAAAGACTCCCAGATTGTTGTCAGGGAAGCTGAGCGGTCGTTGTTCCTGAAGAACGACTTCCACTCATTCATAAGTTCATCATCCTCAGGGAGTAGTGAGAGCCAGAACGGGTTTAATCGCCAATTCCGCTTTGGTTTGTCAGTGGGCACGCTTAGTGTAATCCAGTATGGGCTATGGTCAGACAATAGCCTGGGAGAAAAAGCCGTCTCTAGTAGTCGGGGTGTGAGACTTTGTGACAACAGTATCATGTCAATTCTAGACATAGAGCCGTGGGAGGAAGAGAAACAAGAGAATAATTGTTTGTGTGGGTTTTTGCATCTCCAAGAATCCACAAGGTGAAAGGAGGAAATTAGCTTGGCAAATTTGGTTTCTCTGTTGGTTATTGGTTGTGGATTCGAGGGTTGAAGTCTATCTACCGAGGGGTTTAGTGTGGTGTTAAAATCCCCCAGCCAGACCGCCTGGACTGTGGGGTGTTTGGTCATGAATGTGAGGCCCTCTAAGATTATGGGTATGGAGAATGGGGGGGGTACATAGAAAGCCAGAATAAGAAAAGGTTCCCCATACAGCTTGACAGATAAAAAGACATACCGTCCCTGCGGGTCTGTGGAAACCTCTAGAAGTTCAAATTGTACTGATTTGGCCACCAAAACTGATACTCCACGTGCGTGTGATGTGTAGGTTGAATGAAATGTCCATCCGACCCATGGTCGGCGAAGAGCCATTTGCAATCTCCCTTCCACATGAGTCTCCACTAAGACTAAGATGTCAGCGTGTTGTTTTTTAAGGAACGTGAGGGCCGCCGAGCGTTTTATCTTCTCACGCAGGCCCCGCACATTCCAGGTAAGAAACTTTAGAGTCCCCATGTGTTCTCTTCTATACAGCAACGTATTTCAGCCATCATATATACATCTAGATTTTTGGTTAGCCTTCTCAGATGTCTGTAATGTATATTTATCGTGCATTGCACTAAGTATAGCATAACGTTTAATGTCTGCAACAACAATGTCCAACTTTGGTTGGTGTACCATCTGGTTATGACACATATAAATCTGTTCAACGGTTGAACTATCCCCCTCACCACCCCCCACCCCGCCTTGCAACCTCCCCAACTGTTGCAGGCATCATCCCAAAACCGACTGAAAATCCCCAACAAGGAAATACAAAACTTTGCATGGTGAAGCCATAAACATGTGAGTAATTGGGGCCACTGCACAAGAGAGTGCTGACGGGTTACACTCCGTATTGGAGGGGCGGTATATAATTGTTCATTACAGTGGTCCCCAATCCCACTAGCATATTCTCTGATGTCGAGTGGGGTAAAGTCTCGCTGCACTTTGCAATAGAGGGGCAGGACTGTGCCCTCTCCGGGGCTCCGTCTTCTCAAAAAACATATTGAGCCACATCAGATGTCAGGGGAAAACAAATTAAAGTAAAAAATGTGGGTAAGGGAAAAAAAGCAGCTTGTTGACTGTTTGGCTGAACTTGACTCTCGTGGTAAGGATACAACTCACAGTTCCTTGGCGGGTCTTCCATCTGGCTCACTGAGCGGGTAAATGGGCTAGTGCAAAGAATATTTAAGTCTAGCAGTTTGATCTGTATATGTCCACTTCAGTGCACAGCGCATATCTGTTAATTTCTAATCAGGTCTGCAATAAGTGTCAGGGGTTGTATGCTGTATTGATTGTGGTAAGTGGTAGCAAAAAAAGAAAAGTACTTACAGCGATGTCAGTCTGCTCTCTCCGGTGCCCCTTGGCGTTCCAGCCAGGTTATCACCTCCTCGGGGTCCTCAAAAAAGTGAACTCTGCCATCTTGCTCTACTCGGAGTCGGGCTGGAAATAGCATGGCATATTTAATTTGCTTTAATCTCAGCCTGCGTTTGGCTTCTGTGAACCCTTGTCTACGGCGCTGTACTTCTGTTGAGAAGTCAGGGAATATGGCGATTTTACTGTTCCCTAGTTGAATGTTGCCTTTTTCTCGCGCCATTCTCAGGGCCGCATCCCGATCCTTATAATTAAGGAGCTTGGCGATGAAGGTGCGCGGGGGTGCTCCCTGCGGAGGCGGTCTGGCAGGCATTCGGTGGGCCCTTTCCACAGCTAGCATTGGGGAGAAAGCCTCTCTGCCATAGTGTGTGATAAGTAGCTGCTCCAGGAATGTGGTGGGGTCCTTTCCTTCAGCGCCTTCAGGGAGGCCGATTAATCGCAGGTTGCATCTCCTCAGTCTGTTCTCCATTTCGTCTTGCTTGGAGAACAGTTGCTGGATTTGGCGCTGTATACGTTCTGTCCCCTCTTGCAGGGGCGGGATGGCGTCTTCCACATTGCTGATTCGGTTTTCTGTAGTTTTAACCCGGTCTCGGAGTTTATGTAAATCTTGCCGGATCAGAGATATATCTACCTTTACCTCCTCTATCTGGGCTGTTAGTGAAGTTCTGCAGAATGTGATTGCCTCGAGAAGCCGATCCGTATCTCCCGCCGGGCGTTCCTCCTCAGGCTTTTCCGCTGTATCATTTTCCTCCATCTCCTCTCCTTCCTGCCGGCGGTACTGAGCTAGTTTTGCCGCCGTCGCTGCTTTCTGAGCCTTTGTGGGAGACATCTTGATTGGATTCTTCAGCGGTCACAAAAGGAAAGCTACTAGGCTTGTTCAGAGGGGTCTGCGGGTACAGGATGAGGTAAAGTCAGCAGTAATGGGCAGATCTTCTCAGGAATGCGTCCTATTCCTCTGTCAGGCCACGTCCTAAGGATAAACCACCCCTGTAGGGGGATAGCAGGGCTACAGTCTATGTGTATTGCACAGGTATAGGGGGCAGGTGTGCCAAGATGGCCGCCGGTCAACAAATGTAGGCCCAGGCCGCCAACCAGGCCGTTTGTGAGTGTCAGTCTCTCTGGGCCTCAGATGGGTGAGCAGGCTAGGAGGAGGAGGGATGGGCACAGTGCAGCTCCTTCAGGGAGTTATTTAGCAGCCAGGTACCTGTGTTGTGTGGCTGGATCCAAGCAGGGCCGAGATTAAGGTGTACCAAGATGGCCGCGGCCTCCGGTTGTAGGCCGAAGCCGCGGTCTCAATTAGTTTTCCACCCGTCGAGCGGGAGATCGCCGCTCCGTTCGGGCCGCCGTGCGTCTTTTTCTTCCAGGAGTCAGGGCCAGCTGTCCCAGGTGTCCCAGAGAGGTAGTCCAGCCAGTTGGTCAGTGAATAGGTCCAGGATTAGTGATTTTACAGGAGTAATGGACGGAGCTCAGAGTCCACACGTCCTACTCCATGCAGTGTCAGGCCACGCCCCCACAAGAACTCCCACTTTAATACACAACTATGGCATCACTTAACATTTTGTCCTGGAACACCAGGGGTCTGAACTCATCGGTCAAAAGATCACTGGTGTTCCAATACATTAAAGCTCACGGCCCACACATCTGCATATTGCAGGAAACCCACTTGCTGGGTAGTAAAATTATGGCCTTAAAGAAACCCTGGATTGGGCATCATTACCACTCCACATATTCCAACTTTGCACGGGGTGTGAGTGTCCTGGTCCATAAGTCTCTCCCCTTCAGGTTGCTGGACCTGGTGCTGGATTCGGAGGGTAGATATGTAGTGGTTCACGCCCAGATACACTCTATGAGATGGGTGATTGCGGGAGTGTATCTGCCCCCCCCGGCCTCAATACCTCTCCTGAACCAAGTGGCCTCCAAAATAGCTGACTTCCAAAGTGACAACGTAACCATTTTAGGCGATTTTAATTTAGCCCCCAATCCGGAGATCGACAGAATGTCCTGTGCTGGGCACTCCCACCCTGGCCTGGCGGACTGGGCTGAATTATATGGTTTGACAGACGTCTGGCGGTGGAGAAATCCTCACCTCAGGGCCTACACCTGCCACTCGGCCTCTCATAGATCCTTCTCCAGAATTGACTTAGCTTACGTAGACCACATGGCCTTGGCTAGGGTGAGGGACATCAAAATTCTCCCCCGGGGAATCTCGGACCATGCACCGCTCCTTTTGTCGTTAAACGTCTCCTCCACACCGGGAGTTTCCCTGTGGAGACTATCTAGATTCTGGGTAACGGACGAAGTGGTTGATGGACACTTCAGAGAGGCTATGGGGGAATACTGGGACATTAATCCAGGCTCAGCCAGTGCAGCTACAGTATGGGACACTTTCAAGGCATACACTAGAGGAAGATACCAGACCATTATAGCTAATGTGCGCAGGGAGAGGAGAGCAGACTTGGAGGCAGCTGAGGGGAAGGCGGACCTGCAGGAAGCACTATTTCTTAGGACCAAACACCCCGATGACTATGACGAGCTTCAGAGACTGACTGGGGAGGTAGTCCGCATCCGCACCTCTCTCACACAGAAACGTCTTCTTGCCCAGACGCACCGCATATTTGAGCAAGGGGAGAGGTCCGGGAAGCTATTGGCATGGCTGTCCAGGGAACAACAGGGGGGGCTGTGTATACCACACATAAAGGGACCTGACGGATGTCTCAAATACGACCCAGACGAGATAAACGAATGCTTCGCCTCCTTTTATAAAACTCTTTACAGATCCAGGGCCGCACACACCAAGGAGGAACTGACCACTTATCTAGAACCTTTTGACTTCCCAGTTCTCACCACAAAATACCGTGACAGTCTTGACGCCCCTATCACCACAGATGAGCTGCTGAAGGCTCTTAAGACTCTCCAGGCGGGCAAATCTCCGGGCCCGGACGGAATACCGGTCGAGTTTTATAAGCAATATGCAGAGGAGCTGATGGGGAAACTACATAATATGTTTATGGAGGCACAACGCCTGGAGATGCTTCCGAGCTCATTAAGCGAGGCGGTGGTGGTTGTAATTCCCAAGCCAGGTAAAGATTTGACTCTGTGCTCCTCCTACCGCCCTATCTCACTCATTAATGTGGATGCTAAGCTCCTGGCCAAAGTGCTGGCCAGGAGGCTTAACACAGTAATAACGGCCCTAGTACACCCAGACCAAACAGGGTTCATGCCGGGGAGAGGGACAGATATCAACATCAGAAGGCTTTTTACCCATATGGATAGGGCACAGGCAGACTCGGCGGGAGTGGTGGTGTCCCTTGACGCCGAAAAAGCCTTCGACTCTGTGGAGTGGGAGTTCTTATGGGAGGTTCTGTCAAAATTCGGATTTGGTCCGAAATTTCGGACGTGGATACGGATGCTCTATGCCAATCCCAAGGCGAGGGTCCGTACAAACGGAGCCCTCTCTGAAACCTTTCCCCTGGAAAGAGGCACTCGTCAGGGATGCCCTTTGTCACCGGGACTCTTCGCCTTGGCGATAGAACCTCTTGCCATTGCTCTGAGAGCGGAGGCCGGGGTGAGGGGGATACCAGTAGGCACAATTGAGGAAAAAGTGTCCCTGTATGCAGATGACACACTGCTTTATCTCGCTGATCCTAAACAGTCACTGCAGAAAGCGCTAGGCTTATTTGAAGACTTCGCCCGGTTTTCAGGGGTTCGCATAAACTGGGATAAATCGGTCCTGTTTCCGCTCCACCCCTCGCTTCCCAGGGTGGATACTGCAACCCCACTTCAATGGGTGGGCGAGTTTACCTACCTGGGAATCAAAATTAGTAATACCACTCATGAATTTATGGAAAAAAATGTGCAGCCTCTCCTTTCTCAGCTTACAGTGAAATGTATGGCCTGGCGTTCCCTACCACTCACCCCTGTGGGTAGAATAAATCTGCTTAAAATGGTGTTTCTCCCAAAATTCCTGTACTTCTTCCGCAACACACCCTCCCATATACCTAGGTCATTTTTTAGACGTTTGGAGGGGATTCTGACCTCTTTCATATGGGCTGGGAGGACACCCAGGGTGGCAAAGAGGATACTCTACCTTCCTCTCTCGGGGGGTGGATTGGCACTTCCAAATTTTTTGTTATACTACTGGGCTGCTGTGCTGGTCACGGTGCGCTGGTGGTTCTCCCAGCCCAGACAAAACCCTGCGGTCAGGCTCGAAGCTGCCATCGTCGGCTCCTATGCGGCTCTATCAAACCTGGTTTATAGGGGTCTTAAAGCTCCTTATCCCCTGACAACGCCGATGAAAACCACCATTAGAGCATGGAGGGAGGCTAGGACTATTTATGCGGAGCCGAATAGAATATCCCCACACACACCGCTTTGGTGCAACCCCGCCCTCCCACATCTTTACGACATGCCAGATCCCTCCCAGTGGGCCACGCGGGGAATTTCCACCCTAAAACACATTATAGCTAATGGGAAACTCATGTCCTTTCAAGACATTAAACGGCAGTACTCCCTACCCCGATCCTTTGAATTCAAATATTGGCAATTAAGGCACGCAATGAAGGCACAATTCCCGGACAGATTAATTTTGGAACCGGACTCGGTCGAGCGACTTCTGACTTCAAGTGTGATGGGGAAGCCCTTATCCACACTGTACATGTACTTGACGGTAGCACACGACATTAAGCCCACTCGGGCATATGATAAATGGAGGGTGGACATTCAGGCACTGGGAGATGACGAATGGGAGGACATCGTCTCAACCTATATCCCAACTGTAATAGCAGCCAAGGATAGATTCATACAATTGAAATTCCTCCATAGGTCATACCTCACTCCACATAGGTTGGCTAGAATCTATCCCCACGTTGACCCCTTATGCCCCCGGTGCAGGACCAGTGAGGGGACATTCTGGCACATGGTATGGGCATGCTCGAAACTCGGACCGTACTGGGAGGGGGTGACGGGGGTGCTCAACGATATTTGGGACCTTAGGCTATCACCTGACCCTATGCTGCTCCTGCTGAGCTACATGGGGGACGTGGAAGGGGACAGATATACCAAACTCTCTGTTACATTCCTGCTATTCTATGCTAGGAGGGAGATAATGCTACACTGGAAGTCAGTCGAGCCACCCACCATTGGTTCATGGAAGAAAGCGGTAAACTCGGTGCTGCCACTATACAAACTCACGTATGAAAGCAGGCAGTGTCCGGCCAAGTTCGACAAGGTTTGGTCGGCCTGGGCGGCGGCGCGTGCCTGAGGGACCGGGAGTGGGGGACCTATTGATGGATTCCCCCCTTGCGGTCAGGGGAAATGCCCTCCCCAACCTCGGACACGGGACGCTGACGGGTCACACTGAAGGATGGCTAATTCGGACCTGGCGAAAGGGGTAAAAGCAGACGGGAACATTCTCGGACCTCATGAGGTCAGAGAGAAGGGGAGTAGGTAGTTATGGACTACAGGGAGACCTTGGACAAGGCTAAACACTAAACATTATAATGTAGAAGTAAATATGAGACGGCATGTAGTACTTGAAATGCACATTATTGTTGAGTAGATAACTCTTTACTCCTCTTATATCCTAATTGATGTATAGGGAATTTGTAAAATGTATTTGCGAGATGCTGCAATGTTTAACAGATGTCTTATTATATCATTGTAAGGATGTAGATACTCCTAGTCGTGCAATGATGGTTTTGTAATGCTGATTTGTCTTATTTGAAAATAAAAACCTTTTTGCTGTTAAAGGAAATAACTAGTTGAAAGTAGTCTAGTGAACTCTTTCCACTGGATAGATTTCAGCAAGAGTCCTTGAAGGGTCGTTTCTGCATTGACCAAATCATCGTAAACCTTCCCATTCAATTTGTTCATGAATGGAGAATGTCTTTATAGCTTTAGCAGGTCTCTTTGTACCCAAAGGGGCATGGCGTGACAGAGGAAAAATCAAGTGCTGCAATGTCTAGGCTTTTACACAAGCAACAGTGAGCATATCACCATTTGCAAGCATATTGTGTGAAGTCCTCACATCAGGTGCATAGGAGCAACAAATCTTTCACGGCTTCCTCTAGGAACCACCTCCGGATCCACTTTGATATCATCTATGTCTGCCTTTTCTGAAGATGCCCACAGATAATCTGATTTACCACAAGCTGCAGAAAAAAAAAAATCACTCAATTTCCTCATCAACACAGTCAATGTTGATGTGGGGGGGGGGGGGGGGGGGGTTATTGTGCCCCTCCCCAAGGAAGGGGTGCATTGGGAGCTGTCCCTGCTGGGAGAACACATGATTATTGCTAGCTGCTGGCAATAATTGCATGTAAAAACCCAACATGCTGTTTGTACTCAAGTCAATCGCTTGGTTACAATCAGCCTACCCATAGATGGTTCGAATCCCGGCCGGTTCCTGCTAAACTGGGCGAGGTTCGCCCCATCAATGCCCAGCTTAAGGCAAGCCATGCACAATTCATTTTTTTTTTGTTCAGAGGGCTGAGTGAAAAAAAAATTAACCGATTCCCCCATCCACACGTGATGTAGATTGGGGAATCCCTCACGCTGAGTTAATAGTATTAATAGTTAATAGTATTCTGTCAGTGGGCAGCCTTTCCTGCCGGCAGAATACAATGATCAGTGTTGCCAGCTATAACCGACGGCACGGATCAGGAAATCCCAATAGGCTGGTTGTACACAAGCTGATTAATAGATTGACTCGTGCACACAATCATCTAGCCCATACACGGGCGGAAACTCAGCCAGTCCCTGCTAAACCAGATTCATGTATGGCTGGCTTAGGGCAGGAATATTGGGATCTGACTCCTGCAGAGCCAGTGGAGCTGGAGAAGGGGCCTGGCATTTTTAAGGTCTGGGGAGTGATGGCCTTATTAAAACCATTTATTGTCCAAGAAATTGTGACAGAAAAATCTGCTTTCGGGCCTCGTTAACATTTGTGTTTGGGAGAGGGGGGAGGTATGGCTGGGTGTCAAAAACCTATGGCTGAACAAACCGCTTCTCAGGATGTCTTTAATCACTGCAGTAAGATAGTTGGATAAGCAGATGAAAAAGGGAAAGTCTTTGTGACCCTGAGGAGTTTAAAATGACCAAAACTATAAACAGAACTGTTAGAAGAACCAGGCCGATCTTTTAATTACAAAGTGGTGAACTCTGCATCAATAAGTGCCAAAAGAGTCTCCTTTCATTTTTTGAAACTATAGCAAAAAAGACTGCTTTGCCTCAGGGATAAGCTCATCAGTTAAAGTATTTTTTTGTTTTTAGGTTAACAAATACAGATCCTGGTCCTTTAAAGCAGAACAGCACATTGCTTGTGCTGTGTAATCTGTGACCCTCTAAACTGTAAAAAAAAAAAAAAAAACCCTCCCTGAATCTGCCACTTCCTGTATTTCTCTCTAAACTGACCACGATAACCAGGGCTACTCAGCCCTGATCACCGTGGTCAAAGTGCGTCCCTCCGTCATACGTTGCCCTGCTCCCCCCCCCCTCACCCCTTCCTTCCTGCCTGTCAGCACACTCTGAACCATTGGTAGTAATGAGGGACTGTCCCTGCATGTCTGGAATCAAGCATGTTGCAAATGACAGACTCTGGGTAAGAGGCAAAGTCTCGGTTACTGGTAGCAGGTGAGGGTCAGATGGCCAGAGGTGATCAAAGTCAATGTAGGTGTGCAGCAGAAACAGGTTGAATATTGAAGTCCCAGGTGGCTGTTTTAAAGCAGAAGCAGTAGTGGAAAGATGATTCCTTGCTGCTTTAAGGTGGGAAATAGAATGCAGCAAGCACGACACTCCACCCAAGGAATTTTGTCAGAGCTCAGTCCTACAGCATTAACCTCTGAATCAAAACTGTCAGTAATGAAGAATAAAGTTGCCTAGTGAAATAAATCAAATAATTGAGCTAGCTCCCAGTGCTCAGCCTAACCGACTCACTAAGGCCTGATTCACACCTATGCATTTTTAGTGCATTTTGCAGATTTGCACTACAGAATGTGTTCCATAGGAAACCATGTTAAATGGACTGTAGTGCAAATCTGCAAAATGCACTAAAAATGCATAGGTGTGCATCAGGCCTTAACCAGTCTTCAGAGACAGGGCAAGCACAGAACCATAGGTAATTTCCAGTCCATCCCTGCATGATGACCATGCTGGATAGCTGCAATCGAAGAGACAAAGCTCCAGCAGCACAAAAGATAGGGGTGCTGATTGAAAGGAGGAAAGAAAAAAAAAAATTGAAATGGGAAAAAATGTGATAGCAAAATATGTCACCAGGTGCACACAATAGGTTACTGCACCATCTGCTAACATGGTGCAAGTGTGATAGATCAAAATAGGTCTTGATTTGATACAGGCTCATTTGAAGGGTGCACAACAAAACAGCTGTTCATTTGAAGGTCACTGTCCCACTTGGTGCCTAATTCCAACCAATGTTAACTCCATTTTAGAGGCTTCATCAAACTAATATAATATAGGATTGATTTACCAAAACTGAAGAGTGAGAAATCTGGTGCAGCTGTGCATGGTAGCCAATCATCTTCTAACTTCTGCTTGTTCAATTAAGCTTTGACACATAAATCTGGAAGCTAATTGGTTTCTATGCAGAGCCGCACCAGATTTTGCACTTTCCAGTTTTAATAAATCAACCCCATAAGTGTGTTGAATCAAGGTATTTTTATCCATATATACCTTTTTAAAAATAATGTAAAATACTATTTGTGTGCATTTCAAATATACATAAAACTGTAGAACACAAAAAAGCAGATGTTAAAAAAAACAGCCAGTCCATATATGAAAATTACATGTTCTGATAACTGATGCTGGTAGACGTGCTCCGACCTAAAGCACTTCCTACATTTTTCCATGGTTATGGCTAATGAAATGTAGGTTTATTATACTTACCGTATGCTTGCGGCTCTCGTAACATTTGGGGCACTCCCAGTAGTTTGGTAACTCATCACTCAAAAAACCTTCACCATCCATCTGTAAAAGAGAAACAACTTAAAGGCTATGTTCACATTTTGCAGAAAATAGCTTACGCAGTCAAGGGGCCCCAGTAGCTATGAAAACATCTGGGGCTTTGTGAAATGCTCTTTAATTGTATTGTCACACCCGTAGGTTATTCTAGCCCACCTGGGAGCCTGCACAAAAATCTCCCAGTTAGCACTCCTCATGTTCTGCCTTGTTGAAATTACATGAAAGCAGTTGGTGTTTGTTCCTGTAGTGCTAGGAGTGAACACGTTCAAATGTTTTAACCTCCCAGCAACATGAAAGGCTGTAGAAATTACTAACTTAAGCGTTTAAATAAGGCTTCCTGAATATAACAAATTGATTTTAAATCCTTGTAAAGGCAAAAGGTTTTTTTATCTTAATGCATTCTATGCATTAAGATAATAAACCTTCTGTGTGCAGCAGCCTCCCCAGCAATTACTAACCTGAGCCCCATCTCTCTCCAGTGATGTCCATGAGTGTCTTAGCTGTCCAGGACTCCTGATTGGCTGACACACAGCAGCGGTGCCATTGGCTTACATGGCTATGAAACTCAGTTAGCCAATCGGGGGAAAGAGGGGGCAGGGTCGGGGCTCCATGTCTGAATGGACACAGGAAGCTGTGACTTAGCTTGGGTGCCCCCATAGCAAGCTGCTTGTTGTGGGGACACTCGACGGGAGGGAGGGGCCAGAAGCAGCAAAGAGGGACCTGAGAAGAGCAGAATCATGGCTGCCCTGTGCAAAACCAACTGCACAGAGCAGGTAATTATAACATGTTTGTTATTTTATTTTTTTTAAACTAGACTTTACAAGTCACTTTAAAGAGGATCTTCAGTCCCCCCCCAAAAAAAAAACCAATCAAGAATCAGCAAATAACTGGGAAATATGGATCATAAAGTCTTGCATGACTGTAATAAAAGTCCAAGCTGGGAAAGCAGAGAAACCCCCACACCAGACAGATCTAAGAAAGGCTCCTAAGATGGGAAAGAGTGTATGAACAAAGTGAAAAAGGATTCAAGGGTGCAGATATGGACTACCTTAGTAGGCACACTGCAAGAAGCCCAAGAGCTGTTAAAAAGAGCTGGGGACACCAAATACAGCAGAACTGTTCTATAATCAGGCATGCTGCCATCATGTGGCGGTGAGGCAATGGAAGGCTGCTCACCTGCCTGCCTGTCAAATAAGGACAAGTGGCTGTGTCGGTATAGCTGCTGCATCCCCATAGAGTTACATAGGCTGCCTGCATGCAGCTCCAGTCGCAAAAACAAACAGCTGATGGCTTGGTATTGAGTGGTACAGCTCCTTTGTGTATGGGGCCTTAGGAGAATTAGGAACTCTAACCTGAAAACAAAAACGTAGCAACCATTTAGTACGTTTTTTTTTTTTCTTTTATGGGGCTTTCGGGTAGGCGTGCAGCTTGTATGCATATTATGTGCTGGACACACCACCTCCTATTTTAGTGTGGTCTGAGAAGACAGATGCATTCAGGTAGCATCCAGCCTTCATTTTCACAGATTTAGACCCAGAGAAAAACAAAAAACAAGCAGGAAACCTAGCTGCTACAGGATGAATGGCAGAATGAAAATGAGAGAAAGTCAGCCACCTCATGATATAACATAACAGTGGTAACTGACAGATCTCTAAAGTCTACTGAAGGCAGCTCTTTCTCCTCACAATCGTCATCCTAAAACTTGATGAAAATCTTACAAATTCAAAATCGAGCCTTAACATTTACTGGAAAGATAACAGGATTGGGTACTCACATCTAGGCAGGTAGGATGTACTATCTCATTGCACACCGAGCACTCCATCAGCTTCCGCTCAAAGTCTTGAGAGTCATTTGTCTGGTCCACCTCCCCACATACGGCACAGGTCACAGAATGGGGCAATCTGGGCTGAATGATAAAGGATAGCTTCATCAGTGAGATAAATCATGAAGGCATTTGCAAGAGGGATGCCTCAAATGTATAGTAATTACAGTCCAACTCTGGGGCTCTGAGGGTTCATCACCAGTATGTAATAATTATTATTTTTTAAAGAAGTCTTCAGGCTGGTCATGTTACGTGCTGGGTCTTCGTCCTCATCACCCTTTTTCCCGACACAAAGTGGACCTGTTTCAATACACAGCAAGAGCATGCCTAAATGGTATTTATTCAGATTAAGACTAGATACTCACCGCAAGGCACTGCCTTTGCATACATGATTGCTTCATTCGGCCTGGACCACCAAACTTCTTCATATCTTTACAGTAGTGGCAAGTCCCACACTCCCTCTGAAGACACGCCTGACATTTCCGGCACCTAACCCGCCGCCTTCGGACACCGGATGATGCCGCCGTTTGACCAGAAATTGTACCCGCGGGCCGAGTAGTGGACACCGCATGTCTGGCTGCTGGTCGCATGATGTGTGGTTTGGTGAACTGGATTTTGGGCCGTAGATGAACCTTATACTAAAAGAGAGGTAGAAAAAAAAATCAATTAAAAAAGGTGATAATAATTTCCAAAGGTTTGTAATATTTATGTTATGTTCAGGACTGTTATTTCAAAACCATAAATACGGTTTTTAAAACTATAAACATCTGAATTACTCAGAGGAAGCCAGCCAAATAACTCCTCTCTCAAGCAGGCATTGACTATCTGGCTTAGCCAGATTTACAGGGGTCTACCAACTAGTATGATGACAGATATGGGCTATCGGTTTAGAAATCAAAATAATCAATTATAAATTAATTTATCAACTTGTAAGTATAAAGAACAAACAACCTTTATCAAGGCATGTAGGCTCTCTTTTCCACTCTTTCCAAGTTAGGCCAGCCATACACCGTTTAGAACCAATAAATCGATCAACTTGGGCACAACCAGCCTGCCGGATTTGCTTGGCATTATTGCAAACTGCTGCTAAAGCCGCTAGCAATAATCAGTCTTCTCCCGCCCCCGCCGAGAACAGACCTGAGCTCAGCAGGTGAGGTTTCCCTTTCCCCTGTCAGCACAGTCTGTGTTGGAGGAATCGGGGTTGCAGAAAAGAAACTTGCACCGCCTTACCCTTCCGGAGTGAGCAGCATACTTTGGAAGCTCCTGTGCAGTTGACCAAGATGCAGCCTTCCAATTCAATATACCAACCCACAACAACTCCTATTTGGCCATGCCTAAACAAAAGCAAATCCAAGACAGGAGAGACACGCCTCAGAGCTGCTATACATTGCTATACATCCACCTGGACCAACCTCCAACCCACTCCACACTGCCATGAGCAGCCAGATCTATGGAGGCTCCTTTACACTATGGTTCCAATTACAGCCTACAACAGGGACAAGGCATAACCCAGGCACCCACTCCAGGGTGAAGTTTGCTCCAGCTGAAGACCTCACAGCTGCCTTATCAGCCAACTTCAGGCTGGGTTCACACTTTAGCGAATTTGATGCAGGATCTCTGCATCCAGTTCACAATAGCAGGAGATTGTGAACGTCTCTCTATGGAGCCGGTTCACATATCTCCGATGCGGCTCCGGTGCAAATTTGCACAGGAGTCCTGTGCGTCTTTTGGTCAGTTTCATGTCCAAATTCAGCCCAAAATTAGGGCTGAAATCGGACCTGAAATGATGAACCAGGACGCACAGGACCCCTGCTGTGAGCCACATCGCCATGCAATGTGGACCGAGCCTCAGGGAACTTTTTAGATACATCTCCCCATCCAAGGCAGACCGTAATGCCTTGTCTGCTCATATAGAAAAGCAAATCCGTCAATGCTCTACAAATCACGACTTTGCAACTCCCCACATCATCGGTCATGGATAAACAGGATACAAGCCTTTGAATTCCAACTTACATCGACTCTCTTGAACCGTCCTAACTGATCTTAAGCTACACACAGTAAACCGAATGCAGCCGAAAAAACAATATTTGAATCCGAGGCCTCCTTGAAGCTCTTTTCGGAATCCTTAGCCAACCACTCGGAAGATGTGTCAGAAGAGCAGATAGAATTTTTTTTTAGGGGTCATAACATGGGTTCCAGACTAGCAGAACATCCTCTTGCGTTTTTTGCCAAGCTTGGCAAAAAATGCAACGTAGTCTGTGACAGACTCTGCCAGACATCTGTCAGAACACTCTGGGACATGCCATCCTGGTGCCCCTACTCACAAAGTTTAGAGACATTGGCACAACATACAGATGGGGCTCCACCTCAAAGTACAGAAGGACACAAAGGTAGTTGCAGTCTGAACCCCAGCAGACATTTCACCAATGCTTGAACACCTCGGCAATCAGCCTCTCCAACTAGCTAATTGGCTATGCAGCCTGCCTGACTGAACGACCAAAGCCTCTCAAGACCTTCACGTACAACAAACCTCTGAAGCAACAAACAAACATCACATGACATTCCTGATACCTAACAGCCAACTAACTCTGAAACCTATGCCTCGTTCCACTGAGCGGATCGGTTCGGGTCGGTACAGTTTGAATGGCCTAGAATGGTCCGATCTATTCTGGTGAGCGTTTCCACTGCAAGTGGGACCACAAGGGGCCGTACAGGGTTTAGAAAAAATGCCTCATCATAGCACAGCAGAGGGTTTTCTGTCAGCCAATCAGTGGAATGTATCCTAGCTCCGCCCTAACCGAACCGTTCCATTTTCTATGGCCCCACATCTGAAGCAGGTCCCTGAATGGAGTGGTACGGTTCAGTTGTATGGGCCGCTTTCATAATGGAAACACCCAAAATAGCGTACCGTACCGAACCGATCCGCTCAGTGGAAACGAGGCATAAATGAACATATATTGCCAAAAGTTGAGGCTTCTTTGATTACCTTTTTGAACACTGGTATCACAGAAAAATTCCATGGGCGACTCCCACCATGGGTGAGGTCTATCTTATTTGTGTTCCCCTTGCAGCTCCATACATATTGCCTCCTAATCTAATTATAACACCCCCAGATAGATATCAAAACAAAAGCAATCTTCATTGGAACAAAAACTTTGTGTTTCTCCATTTAAGTTACTTTAGGCTTCATGCACACGAGACGCTGGTGCAAACTCTGCTTTTAAAAGCTGAAACCGGCGTTTAGAAACACCCGTTTTGCTGCATTTGCATGCCGCGTTTAACCGCGTTTGCGTCTAGAAACATTTTGCGACCCAACTTTGGGACCCCGTATCTCAGGGCCCCGTATCTTTGGAGCTAGGAACCCCAAATTTGGTATGCAAGCACAGTGGAACTAGCACTACAACATATACAAATGTGGGGTTCCTAGCACCAAGTAGCCCCGAGATAGGGGGCCCCAAAGTTGGGTTGCAAAATGTCATTCTCATTTTTGGGGGCAAAATGTCATTCTCTGATTTTGGGGCCCCGTATCTCAGGGTCACTTGGTGCTAGGAACCCCAAATTTGGTGTGATAACACAATGGAGCAAACACTACAACATTTTCAAAGCTGGGGTTCCTAGCACCAAGTGGCCCCGGGATACAGGGCCGCAAAGTCGGGTCACAAAATGTCATTCTCTGCAGCAGAAAAGTGCTTGACATTTTGCTTCCCGAATTTGGGGCCCCGTATCATTTTTTTGCCACTTGGTGCTAGGAACCCCAAATTTGGATATGTTGTAGTGCTAGTTCCACTGTTTGCACACCAAATTTGGGGTTCCTAGCACCAAGTGGCCCCAAGATATGGGGCCCCAAAGTCGGGTCGCAAAATGTCATTCTCTGCTGCAGTTTACCATCATATTTCTGTGTTTTCTGGTCCAAAAAATAGGGTTCCTTTAAAAACACTTATAGACGCAAACATGGCTAAACATGGTACCGCGTTTAGCGTCTGAAACGTGGAAAACTTTTGCGTCTGAACCCATTTTTTTGCTATTACTTTCACACTGGTTTATATTCTCGGATCTTGACCTTTTTGACTTGCATCTTTGTCCAATTTTAACGGACAATATTTTTCATACCTAGCCAGGTATTAGGTGTCATCTAATACTATATTTAGTCTTATCCATTGGTCATTGATGCTAGCTAGCTCTTTGGTGTGATTGTATGCATGTTTGAGAGCCGGGCTGTTTTTTTAATCTACTTTCTTGACAACATTGTCACAAATGTTTTAACTATGGTATGGTGAAGGTTTTGATTTGTGTGTTCTTTTGGTGATCAATTACTATTTTTGTATCAATACATTTTCTACTCATGCTGCAGAGTGTTTCTATATGGAGCCCCTTTGCCCTTTATGAGCTTAGGTTATATCTTTTTGTACTTTAATTGAACCTTCCTTATCGATGTGATGCTTGCTGTTCCCTGAAATGGCCACAGCAAGAGCCCACTTATCACTACCAACAATGGCTCATGCTGCCCACACACGTCCCTCTCTGTTGGCGTCATATATACACCTTCTCCCGTAATTGCAGATTGCTAGGCACACTTTGTTGAGGTCCAGGGGACACTGATTGCAGAAGTACCCATGACTGGGTCCTTTTAACTCAATTAACTAAGAAATTGTAGCAGGCTCCACGCTGATGAGGTCTGATGAGCCTCCATGTGGACTTCCAAATCCATGAATCAGATCCCCCGCACCTGACATTACAGGAGTACTGAGATCTATTACAGGATATTCGATACCTTCACTTCACTCACCCGGCATGCCAGGTGCTCCATTCCCCCCATGTTCTGCCACTAACCCCTGAATAAGCCATCTCCAAGTACTGGCCGGCTTGACCAAGGGGCGTTGGGTTTCTCCCATCTAGTTATACCTGTGGCTCACACTCATATCCTCCTCCGGAGTACTTCTACTCTCATTCCTTTACCCCAGCTCACCCTACTCCTTTTACTGCCTCTGCCCTTTAGCAACTGCCCACCCTTCCCCTCATCCTTACCCCCTTCACCACCAGGACACCAGACAGGGGATGGAGCTAGACACCAAACACCTCCACAAATCTCTGCTCTCTCCACTATCAGTTCTCTGAGGGTCATGACCTTTCCTTTTAGGCCCTCCTTGTAATCATGCATTTGCTTTTTCTTAAAGTGATACCAAGTTGGTTTGAAAAGGGAAAAAAAAAGTACTTTCTATTGTTCTCAGCCTACTTCATATATCCAAATTCCTTGTTTTTTTTCTGCTGTAATCTGACTGTTAGAGGATGGCTACGTTCGTTCCCCATGGTCTCATTGCATGTTCGAAATTCACCACCCTCACTTACTCCAAAGAGGGATTAGAACAGCGTTTCTTTGCCGGGGTTCTGCCACAAATCAACACTGAGGTGGAAGTATAACCGCTGAAAGTTCTTTCCAATGCACAGACAGGGAGTACTGTCAGCACACATTGATATCCAATGCCTCCTCTGTAGTTCTGGCTCCTGTAAAAAATTAGATGGTGGCGCCGGGCGGAGTGGAGAGTGTGGAAGCACATGGCTGGAGGAGAGATTCTGTATGACATAAAACTATTATGATCTCACCTCCTGCTACATACGGTCTGATCCAGCCTTATGTTCCCACTCTCTGCAGTCAGCGCTGCCATTCACAGGAACTCGCCTCCTGCTACATTCAGCAGCATGTTCCCGTTCTCTGCAGTCTGTATTCAGCTGCTGCCACACACAGGATCTAACCTTCTTCTACATTCAGTCATGTGCTCCAGCTCTCTGTACTCCTAATGGCACAGGAGCTAGAACTACAAAGGAGGCATAAGGTATCAATGTGTGTTGACAGTACTCAGTGTATGTGTGCACTGAAAACATTGGGCAGATACACATCTGGGCACAATGATGATGTGAGGCGGATCAAGGGTTTCGAAAAACTGGAATAAAGGATTTGTAGTATGCAAGGAGCAATGCACCAAAAACAAACATTTACTGCTCATTCCAAACAACCAGAAGTGAGGGGGGAAAAAAAATAAGAGCTTAGGGAGCTCACGGAGGACATTACAATGGAGGTTGAAAAACAGGAAGAAACAAATTTCATGAAAAAAATAAAAAGAAGGATTACAGGCCCATTAAGTAGTGAAGGTGAATAGATAATTTTTTAACTATAAGGGAATCGCTTAGTGCCACTTACCGTATATACTCGAGTATAAGTCGAATTTTTCAGCACATGTTTTTGTGCTGAAAGTGCCCCCCTCTACTTATACTCGAGTCAAGCACTTTTCTGCAGCAAAAAATTTCATTTTCCGAACCGACTTTGGGGTCCCGTATCTCAGGGCCACTTGGTGCTAGGAGCCCCAAATTTGGTGTGCAAACCCAGTGGAAAGTAAGTTGGTAAGTCGAGGCCCTAATTTACCACAAAAAAAAAAAATGGGAAAAACTTATTGACCCGAGTATAAGACGAGGGTGAGAAATGCACAGCTACTGTAAGTGGAAAAGAGAGTCAACAATGCCCATTTGCAGCATCACTGTGCCCATTTGCAGCCATAGGTCCCCTGAACTTCAAACTCGGAAGTTAAGGATTCCTAGATGCCCCCTAGCTGCAGCCAAAATTTGGGGTCTCTGAACCCAAAGGGTCCCGAAATGACATTGCTGTAGATGGACACAGTTGACCGAATTTGGGGCCCCGTATCTCGGGGCCACTTAGTGCTAAGAACCCCAAATTTGGTGTGCAAACCCAGTGGAACTAGCACCATAAAATTTCCAAAGCTGAAGTTCCTAGCACTAAGTGGCCCCGAGATACGGGGCCCCAAAATCGGTTCGGAAAATGTCATTCTCTGCTGCAGAAAAGTGCTTGACATTTTCTGAACCGACTTTGGGGCCCCATATCTCAGCGCTACTTGGTGCTAGGAACCCCAGCTTTGGAAATTTTTTGGTGTGCAAACCCAGTGGAACTGGTACCATAACATATCCAAAGTTGGGGTTCCTAGCACCAAGTGGCCCTGAGATACGGGGCCCCAAAACCGGTTCGGAAAATGTCATTCTCTGCTGCAGAAAACTGCTTGACATTTTCTGAACTGATTTTTGGGGCCCTGTATCTCGGGGCCACTTGGAGCTAGAAACCCCAGCTTTGGAAATTTTATGGTGGTCGTTCCACTGGGTTTGCACACCAAATTTGGGGTTCTTAGCACTAAGTGGCCCCGAGATACGGGGCCCCAAATTCGGTCAACTGTGTCCATCTGCAGCAATGTCATTTCGGGACCCTTTGGGTTCAGAGACCCCAAATTTTGGCTGCAGCTAGGGGGCATCTAGGAACCCTTAACTACCGAGTTTGAAGTTCAGGGGACCTATGGCTGCAAATGGGCACAGTGAGGCTGCAAATGGGCATTGTTGACCCTCTTTTCCACTTACAGTAGCTGTGCATTTCTCACCCTTGTCTTATACTCGGGTCAATACGTTTTTCACATTTTTTTTGTGGTAAATTAGGGCCTCGACTTATACTCGGAACGACTTACACTCGAGTATATACGGTAAATTAAATATTGCCACCTTCACTTGGCTGCCTCCTCTAGAATAGGCAACATAACCTTTGCAGACCACATGCCTCTCTCCAAATCAACTCCCCACCAACCTGGCACTGGCACCACCTCTCTGAATCTCTTCTCCAAAACTTCATCACAACCACAGAACTGGCATGGGAACTAGAAGCACATTTGTGACCAACATCAACCTTGATATATCACCGCACTGAGCCTTGGAGGCCCACATGCCCTACCTGAACATAGATTTCAGCTTAAAAAGCAGAAAGACACGCTACAGAATTACTCGCACAGATACATCACGTCAAGACATTACAGAAATGTAAACGATTGCCTTCCACACTACTCTTAGAATTAACTCCAGTCCATCAGTCTAGCTGGAGCCAAAGCCACCCTGGCCATTTGTAGACACAGCTTCTACAAGCATGGTAACCAATGTAGCAAATCACTGGTCAATTTCCTCAAGACAGATTAGTGCCTAACACGCTTCACCCTCAGCATGGATTAAGGTCAAAGGAACTTTATCAGCACCATTCAGCCTCAATAATGGTATTCGTCAGGGTTGCCCGCTCTCAACCCTCATCTTTATATTAACCCTGGAACCCACTTTTATGCTGCAAACAGTCGAACCTGAATATAACAAAAGAACTAATTTGAAAATACCACTAATTGGCAAACACCACAAGGTCTCAGCATATGCAGACCACCTTCTCTTTTTTCTCAGTCAGATATCAATCACTAGCCCAAACCTGTTGTCTGAATTCAAGCTAAAAAGGGAGAACTTTCTAACTTCCACATCAATTATCAGATCTGAAGCACCTAGTCCCATCCTATCCAATGCAGTCCTTCACAAAATTAAAAATGACACTAAACTACTTTTTTTTTTTTTACATTATTCTAAAAAATAGTATGCCATGGCTTTTGTTTGGTAAGTTTTTTTTTTTTTAAAGTTTTTATTACCAAACAGCAGAGGTTACATACAGTATCAAATCGAGTACAAAGTTATCTGTGAGAATACAAATATAAAAGGGAATCAATATTCACCACTTCTAAAAATGTCACATAATACACATGCCATAAGCAACCAAATTTTTATCTCCAATAATTAATTTGGACCACCAATGCTCCTCAGAGCCTGGTAATTGCTTTTCCTTCTTTCCCCCTAAAGGGTTAACAGTAACCTCAACCTACTTAAACATGTGAGAGTAAAATATTCAAAGGAAAAAAAAATAAAAAAATGTACACAAAAAGACAAGATCAACTATAACAGGTCCTGTACAGTGTGCAAAACTTCTCCTACAACCATCCACCTTCGGGATTATTAGTCCCTCCTCATCCCTTCCCATGGCCATACAGATATTCACTTCTGTTTATAATGTGTCAGTAGAGTCAACCCAAGGAAACCAAATCATCCTACATTTTTTTGGACATCCCCGGGCCTCATGTCATGCGGTTGAGCGGAATATCCATATTGACCAATTTTATTTGCATCCCCCAAGGTTAGGTTTTCTGCATGTATCCACCTCCTCACTTTAAACTTGTGGACATAGAAGGGGGAGAAGCCTAAGGAAGAATTTTGCAGCCACATCCATTTCCTCAATCACAAGAACTCCCAGTAGACTTACTAAGGGGTTATACATACATTGGGAAGACCAAACTTGTCAGCAATAATCTCTGTCACCTGAGACCACAAGGGCCTATGGCTTGCTATTTATTTTTAAGTCTCCTACTGTTTTCAGACTTCTTTTTCTGTCCTCTGCACGTTCCCTATCCTCCACTGATGCACCTCACAACTAGTAGTGTAGAGCGAGCAGCGCTGTTATTTCTCTATTACAACTCCCATGTGTCTGCACATAGATGTGTAGTCCATCATGGGGGCAAACAGGAGAGAGTGGCTATACTCACATAGAAGGGGGGGGGGGGGGTCAAAAAAGCTGGCATTTGAGAGATAAAAAAACTAAAATAGTGAACAAGTGAGATATGGAAGGTACATGTTATTTATATTTAAACAATTTGCAATTTACATTTACAAAAATATGAGTTCGGTGTCACTTTAAGACTAATTTTGCCTTCAAGTGGGCATCCTCACATATTCGATACCTTGGCAGCCAATTGTTCAACTATAGACTCTGAACCCCATACCGCTCATCTACTCGTTTCACAAAGATCTTACTGTTTGGAACTCAAAAAAAAACTTCCCTGAGATGGGAAGATGTAATGTCAAGAAATAGAACTTGCTACCACATTCTCTCTCTCTCTCTGTTAGGGCCCTTTCACACTGGGGCGGTTTGAAGGCGCTATTGCGCTAATAATAGCGCCTGCAAACCGACCCAAAAGTGCCGCTGCTTTCATTCCAGTGTGAAAGCCCCAAGGGCTTTCACACTGGAGCGATGCGCTGGCAGGACGGTAAAAAAAAGTCCTGCAAGCAGCATCTTCGGAGCGGTGAAGGAGCGGAGTGTATACCGCTCCTGCCCATTGAAATCAATATGACAGCGCGGCTATACCGCCGGCAAAGCGCCTCTGCAGAGGCGCTTTGCGGTCGTTTTTAACCCTTTCTCGGCCGCTAGCGGGGGGTAAAACTGCCCCGCTAGCGGCCGCATACCGATGGTAAAGCGACGCCGATGCCCGCCCCAGTGTGAAAGGGGCCTTACAGACCGTGCCTGTTCACATCACCACTACTTACTTTAAAGGGGTTGTAAAAGGTAAATTTAAAAAAAAAAAAAAAAAAAAAACACAACAAACATGTCATACTTACCTTCACTGTGCAGCTCGTTCTGCACAGAGTGGCCCCGAACCTGCTCTTCTGGGGTCCCTCGGCGTCTGTTTCAGCTCCTCCCCGCAAGCACTAACCACCTTAATGCGAGCTCCCTCGCATGGTGGTTAGTTATTGCGGGCGCGCTCCCGTGATACAGCCGGCGGCTATAGCCGCTCACTGTATCACTCGGCCGCGCCGTGTCATTGGATGTGATTGACAGCAGCGCGAGCCAATGGCTGCGCTGCTTTCAATCCATCCACTGTAGCCAATCAGCGACCAGGCTGAGCTGCAAAAGAGAAGATGGGAGCGAGCAGCGGAGATTCGAGGTGTCAGGTAAGTAAAACGGGGGGGCTGGGGGCGGCGGTATTGTCAAAAGTTTTTTCACCTTAATGCATATAATGCATTAAGGTGAAAAAACTTTTACCTTTACAACCCCTTTAAATCCACCCAGAATATTGTTAAATCAGGGCCTACGGCTATCATAAAGGTGCCGCATCCAAAATATATAGAACCAAAAACAAAAAGAACCCAGCGGACTTTTGAGGCACCAAAAACCCAATCCTTGAGATAAAACCCAAAACATTATCTTACAATTGAAACATTAACCAGTTCCCACCCAGGCCCATTCTGACATTTCTCTCCTACATGTAAAAATCTGTATTTTTGCTAGAAAATTACATGCCAGTTAGAAAGAACTTGTCACCATATGCAGTATCGCCAGATAGTCCTGAAGCGGCTAGACAAAATCCATTTCAGTCTTTCCGGTATGATATACAGCCCCATCTCTCTGCCACGTATTGTCCCAAGGACTTTCTAATAGACTTCTCCATCACAACAACCACCCCAAATATACAGCCAATGTCACTAATATCTTCAGTGTAAAGAACAAGGAGTCCTGGAAGTGATGGTTTGGCCCCTGCAGAACCCTGATCTCATCACCATTGGGTCTGTCTGGAATGACATGAAGAGACAAAAGGATTTGAGGCAGCCAACATCCATAGAAGATCTGTGGTTAGTTCTCCAAGATGTTTGGAACAATCTACCTGCCGAGTTCCTTCAAAAAACAGTGCTCAAGTCTACCTAGAAGAATCAATGCTGTTTTGAAGGGCGGTCACACCAAATATTGATTTGATTTTTTCTTCTTTTTGCTCACTTTGAATTTTGTAAATTGATAAAAATAAACAATGAAAATGTCTATTTTTGAAAGCATTCTTACTTTACAAAAATTTCACACCTGCCTAAAACTTTTGCACAGTACTGTACACAACACACACACACAAATGTAATTTAAAATAACTACTTTCTATATTTTTACAGTTCAATGTGGAGACATACTTTATTTCTAGTATCAGTACACACACACAAGCCTTCATTTCTTTGTCTTTTATACAAGGAAAGCAAGGCACCAAAACAGACAAAGGCCGGCTTGCAGTCAGTAATTAGGTATCCCTATTGGGCTCACCTGTTCTCTCTTGGGCCACTGAACGATGGGAATTCCAGTGAGTGCAAGCTCAGGTGGGTCGTGCGCGTGTTCTTCCAGAAGCTTCTATTACCCTCCAGGGAAAGAAATAAAAAGAAAAGGAGGGGTAGGTTAAACAATCTGAAAAACCTGTTTTCATTGATGTTCATGAAATTACAGAGAAAAACAATTCTTGACGTATCAAATGCTATTGACCTTGACACAACACAGGGATCTAAGTGCAGACACCTCTTCACCTACTGCAATCTCACACATTGTAATGATGCAAGAACAGCAACGCACATATTGCTGGGTTCAGAAAGGGACTGGTTTCTTTACATACAATCTTAGTCTCACAAATAAATATTTAAAGTTATTGTGAAGTCTCGGTTTAAAAAAAATAAAAATAAAACAATATTAAATTAACATGTTATACGTTTTGCACAGAGCAGGCCGATCCTCTTCTCAGGTTCCTCTTCGCTGCTTCTGGCCCCTCCCTCCTGTCGAGTGCCCCCACATCAAGCAGCTTGCTATGGGGGCACCCGAGCCGAGTCACAGCTCCCTGTTTTCATTCAGACACGCAGACCCAGCCCCTCCCCCGTTTGGCCAACTGATTAACAGCGGAGGGAGCCAATGGCGCTGCTGCTGTGCGTCAATCAGGAGGGGAGTCCTGGACGGCTAAGAAATTTGTGGACATGGCTGGAGAGAGATGGGGCTCAGGTAAGTAATTAGGGGGTGCTGCCACACACACAAGATTTTAGATCTCAATGCATAGAATGCATTAAGATAAAAAAAAAGCTTCTGCCTTTCCAACTCCTATAAGATTTTCCTTTCTCCATCTACACCACCTCCCTTGGATCAATCGATAGCCTTACATAGATCCCAATACCATCCCTATGCCTAATGACACACATCCATCTCTCTCCCCTTCAGCCTCCTTTTGCATCGCTAATTTACTGACGCACATATTAGTATGGATGACACATTTCCGAAAAAGCAATCCTCTCTTAAACAGAGGTCTCTCACAGCCCAGTCATCCCATACTAACCTCCAGGAGCCTCCCCAAGCCTCTGGAACTCCCTACCAAAACTTGTGGGACCACTCTGATCGTCTGCCTTCCGGCAATGCCTAAAAAACAATCATCTCCTCAGTGAAGCTTATCCTGAAGCTACCCAACAACTGCATTTATTTGCTTGAACAATTCATCACCCCATCACTATTACCTTTCTCTATTATTTGCTTTTGCCTTTAGATTGTAAGCTCTCACAAGCAGGGCCCTCCCAACCCTCTTGTCTTGAATAGTATTGAAATTGTACCATCTCTCTTTATTATGGAAAGTGGTGCACAAAGTGCTGGCACTATATACATCCTGTATGATACAGAGTGTCCCCATGACACAGGATTCTCACAGCACAATAACTACCTTTTCAGAGCATCTGACTTAAAGAGGAACTGCAGTCTGTTCTCATAATTTGTAATAAAAACATCTTAGCCATTCTGAAGCTTCCCTCCAATCACTTTGCATATTTTATATATACTGCCATTCTGTACTTGCCAAATATGCTGCCAAAATCTCCCTCCACCAAGTCTGGGCTGCTGCCTGTTCACTTCATGGATTTACACACACGCACACACATATACATATATATATATATATATATATATATATATACACACATATATATATATATATATATATATATATATATATATACATACACATATATATATATATATATATATATAACATATACATACACACACCTCTGCTTGCCTGTGTAGCGTCACATATGGCAACCCATCACATTTCGCTACCTGCTGGAGTGCGCATGCGCGACGCCGCCATATGCGTTCCACCACTTTTACGACGGTTGTAAGACACCACGGAACTGACGCTTAATTGCGCTTGCACAGTTATTATGTGGCTTCACCCCCAAGTCCAGGTTTAAGTCCCACCATCCAAGTGGACATAGAGTTAGATTATAATAATGCTGAGTGAAGTGAGGCCGTGCCTGAAGTGTGGCGAGGGGCCCTGTTGCAAAGTGGTGTCTTAAAACCGTCATAAAAAAGTGTTGGAACGCATATGGGGGCATCACGCATACGCACTCCAGCGGGTAACTAAATGTGATGGGTCGCCATATGTGACGCTACACCTGCACATTTCTCCTCTGTGGATGAATAGACATGGATCTCTGCAGTCTATTATCTCCTCCCTCATTCAGCACCCTCCAGCTCTGCAGCTGTCATTGGCCCCCATATGACTCATCCTCCCTCCCTTGCAGGCAAACTCTCACAAGAGTGATAGAGAGAGCTGTGCATGAGGTCATAACCCTAGGCTAATGACCAGACAACAGGAAGTGGGCTGTATAAGGTATTTACTGGCAGAAAAAGTTTTACTATCCAAAGTTAAAACAACAACAAGGGCAGAAGATTAAATACCAACATCCCAATTACCATTGAAGTCTGGGGGGGCAAGTAGGATTCTCCCGGTACCTTCACAAGACATTACAACAACATTGGTAAAAATTAGTAAAGTTTTATTTTACATACAATACCAATTGTTTTTAAAAATGTCAATTGTATGTAAAATAATACTTTACTGATTTTTACCAATGTTGTAATGTCTTGTGACATCCTATTTGCCCCACCCCCTCTCCTTCTAGACTTCAGAAGATTTAATAGATGGAAAGTTGAAAAAAAAAAATGAAAGTCAAAAAATGTTTGTATAGGTAGAAAAAAGAAAAACATAATAAATACCTTTTTTCCCTTTTTTATAAGTGATCACATTCCCTCTGTTCTTAGCTGCATAAGAGCTCGGGGGAGGAGAAGGAGAAGCAGCACACGGAGCTTCTCAGTGAATGGCTGTGCAGTAGGGGCATGTCAAGACATGTCCGATTATTAGAGGAGAGCAGCCCAGTTTCACAGCATAGCTAGGAGAACTGACCACGGGTGTGTTCTCCTGCTTAGTGTGGTCAGTTTTTAATCAGAAAGCAAGGGGACACCAGGGATTTCACACAAAGGAAGCAATACAAAGAACAGGATATTTTGTCATACATGGTACAGCAGGTACATTTCAGAAATATTAAAAAAAGTTGGTGTAACAAATGCTTTAAGCCGTCTATACAGGGATTTGAAATTTGGCCCATTCGGCAGGAACAGGCCGAATTTTGATCCATGTATGGACACCCTGGTTCTACACCTATCAATCAACTTGTGTACAACCAGCCTTTTATTTTTTTCCCAAATGATTAGTGCCGCTGACTATAGCTGGCAAAACTAATCAATGACTTCTGCTGGCAGGGAAGGCTCCCCACTAGAATTACACAATAGGGCTGTGGAAGGGATTTCCCGATAAACACTATGTTGATGGGGAAAATCGAGCAATTTTCTTTCCTTCCACCACCTCTGGTGGAAGGAAAGAAAACTGCATAGTACTTTAGGTCAGGAAAAGAAGAAAGGTAACAGCCCTTTCTGCAGGGACAACTCAATCCATACACCAGGTCCACTCACAGGTGCCGAGGCTCGATGTGTCCCAACACACCCCAATGCAACAGTAATAAGGAGAGCCGGCAAAACTGTAATATTTGAAGTGACGTTTATTGGTACATCAGAGTGACAACAAAACAAAGCTGACGTGTTTCGGCAATAGCCTTAGTCGTAGCTACGTGCATTGTGGTGCAACTCATTCAATGCAAACATCTGAAGTGTCTCCAACTCCAATGTACCTTCCCCAGAGTGTGGAGAAGTAGTATGAGGAACTGAGCTGTGGGTAGATGTCAGCACCAGCCCTATAACCAACCACCTCAGCTGAAAGTGCCCTGTGCGTCACCTGCTAATGCAAAATCAAATTCATTCATATGCCGCTAAATAGTGAAAGAGAAATAAAAACTGTGTTTTACTCCAAGATATGGAGTGTACAGGTCACAAGAATTGACTCTTCTATCAGGTATTATATGCTGCTACCTTCAGGTGATTAGACACTGTTCTCTGGGATGGCCCCCAGTGTATTCATCTAAACCTGCCAGCTCCACGAGGCTCCAGATTTTTAGCAACCAATAAGGACATCAGAGAAGAGGGGAGGGACCTGTATCCAATACTGTACTCCAAGATATGGATTTCTTATTCAATTTGGCATCTGCAAGCAATAATTCAAAGGGTTGGGCAACAAAATGGCTAAAACAGCAGCAAAAGGCCTACAGGAAAGAAAGGCCAACAGACCCAGACAGTTGACAGGGGAAGTACCTTGCAGCCAAAACACACAACAGAGGCTTAAAAACGGTTTTGAAAACATGAACAGAGGATCAGGTGGTGGCCCTGCAACCTGTGAAAGGAACAGATGTTAGATGCTGTACAAAAGCCCAGGAACCCGGACTTTGATAACGGAATGGGTTGGGAGTAGGGAAAAAAAAAAAAAAAAGGGAGAAGACCACACAGCTGGGTAGAAATGGATGGAGGAATTACTAACGCTCTCTTAGTTTCTCATCCCTGCTTGGCAGGGAAGAGAACCGGACAGACTGTTCCCTCTGTACAGGGCTCTGATTGCACACAGCTGATCAGCAGGTCCTGGTTATGAATCATTGGCCAGGGATTGTGGACGGGCTGGAGACGGGCGCCCTAAATCCAGACATAGACAGCGATGTACGTACGTTGCTTTGCCTACAGCGGTTGCTCGCCCACATTACATTACAGGCGGGCGGAAAGTGGTTAAGATGTAAAATGTTCAGCATTTGACTCCTCTCTATCTGATCCCCCTCCCTTTTTGGGACAGCGGGCCAAGGATCTTCTCCCCGCACTCGCTGTCACAATTCAAAGAAAGTGCGGCCGTGCTGTCGGCTTGTAGTTCTCAATGAAATACCAGGGTGCTTTTGAGCACTCAAGGTAGTTCATTGAGCTTCCTTTCAT
This sequence comes from Lithobates septentrionalis, assembly GCA_037952835.1. Lineage (NCBI taxonomy): Eukaryota > Metazoa > Chordata > Amphibia > Anura > Ranidae > Lithobates > Lithobates septentrionalis. Next base: position 783,184 of record JBBDGP010001647.1, on the reverse strand, counting down.
TGTGTAACTGCCTGCTTTTATTGGAGGTACGAGCAGACAGCTACATATACAGTCTGCAGGACAGTAGCATTACAACCACGACTTGCTGATCATGGGTGCAATGCTTTTACAGGCTCCTAACAAAACAAAAAAAAATAAATGCATATATTTTTCCCTGCAAAAAAAAAAGTGAATTAAATTTTTTGTAAAGGTGAACTTATCCTTTAATGATCCAGCAAGTACGGTGGTACCGGTAAGCCCCGTCCTACCTTGTTCAAGTCGCTGGTCCAGTTCGGGGTCCAGGCTTCGCCATTCACAGTAAACATACACCCAAAGAGGCCTTCAGGATCTGGGTGCCATAGGAATGGACCACGGCCCTGGACCTGTATGACAGTCTGCTGTGAACTTCACTTATTGGACCACATGCCGAGGTAAGCGCAGATCGCAGGATCCAGTGCTCAAAGCAAACATAGGCTGGCCCAGCTGCTGCGAAGTCTGGGTACAGTTCCCATCGAGGGGAACGGTTTTGAACACTACTAGTGTGCCATAAGGGCAGTAAGCAATCAAACCTGAATAGTCAGTCGAAAGAGGTAAGTTTGGTGGAATATATATATATAAAAAAAAAAATAATAATAAAAATCTCCAATAGAAGGGGTCTATCACTTAAAGTGGAGTTCCACCAAAAAATGGAACTTCCGCTTTAAAGTGAAGGTGACCCCCTGACATGCCACGTGTGTGCGTGCGTGCGTGCGCGCGCGCGTGTGTGTGTAGAACCCTCTTTTCAGAGGGTTCCAGCTCTCCCACTTCCTCCCGGGGCTCCGGAAGTCAGTTCACCTTCCCACTCCCTCTCGGCAATCATCTGGGATATGTCACAGGTCAGTGATGATTGCCCGGCCAGTCACAGTGCGGTTCTTGAAGCCACAGCCGGGTGCCCAGTGACAATGCCGGCGCCGCAGAGGAGGGGAAGACGAGCGGGGCTTCGTTCCCCCGCATCGCTGGACCCTGGGACAGGTAAGTGTCTGATTATTAAAAAAGTCAGCAGCTGCAGTATTTGTAGCTGCTGACTTTTTTTTTTTAAGCGGAACTCTGCTTTAAGAACACTAGCAAAAAACTGGAATATCACAGAGTGGAGTGGGTAGGATATTACAAATAGACTGGGGGCGGTTCCAGCAAAGCTTCTGCCAGTGTTCAATCACCTGAATGTAGCAGCATATAATCCATGGTCTAAGAACCAATCCTGTGTCCGGTCTTGTACTATTAGGCTCTATTCACACTGAAAAAACATCTGTTCTCTTGGGAGTAAAAAATGCTCATATAGAGCATTTTTGTACAAAGTCTAGTCGAGTTTAGGAGAATTTTACGTTTTTTCTGCCAGTGAGCTCCAATCAGAAACACGAACCAGAAGTTTTTTTTTTTTCCTGCCTCTAAATGTTGAGCTCAAAAGATGCTTGTAATGGGCCTAATGTGCATGGACACATAGGAGAACACTGAGCTGCTTCTACAGGCAGAACACAAAACTCCTGTAGAAGCAACGTTTTTTATGCCAGTGTATATGGAGCCTTCCAATACATTTTATTTCTTGGGCTTCTTTCACACGGGGTGGAATCTGCCAGCTCAGCGAGGAAGATGTCCTCCGATCCCCACTGAGCAGGCGGATGGCTGGTCCACTCCACTTATGCAGACACAGTCCGCTCTCATCTATGGGGGGGTTGGATGTAAACGGACTGCCTGTTCGTTTACACCAAATTACATTCGATCCGATAGATGGATGGGAAACGGATCCACATCCATCTGTTTTTAGCGGATCGGAATGTCAACATCCACCCCACCATATAGAGGACAATGGATGGTCCGATCGGGTCAGCCTGTAAACCTGACAGTGTGAAAGGGGGCTTAGTCCAGTTTATAATACAAAGGAACTGAACACAGTACTGTACTTTACGTTACTTGAGGTCTAAATAGCTTTTGCCAACTCTCATTTAGAAACCTGTGTCCAGTTCTGGAAATCTCATTTACCAAATATACGGAGACCTGAAACTGAACAGAATGATTCAGGACTTGGGGGATAAATGGTGTATAGTCTCAAAGAAGGTAAGAGGCCGACATGATAAACTTTTTAATATATTAAAGCTGGATTCACCCTGCCGCATGGTGCGTCCGGTGCGTCCCTGTTCACCGTTTCAGGTACGATCTTTTGGCTGAATTTTGGTCTGAAACAGAAGACGCACAGGACTTCTGTGCAACTCGCACCGGAGCCGCGACCCGGCTCCATAGAGAGCCCGTCAGTCTCCTGACATGCGAATTGGATGTGGGGGAAACCCGCATCCAATTCACAATAGTGTGAACCCAGCCTAAGACCCCATTCAGACATATCTGGTCTGTTGTGATGTGAACGTATGTTGTGTTATGGCAGCCAATGCTCCTCAATTACCCAATAAATGTACAGGCAACATTGTTTTCCGTACAGCAACTTACAGTACATATAGAAGTGATCAGGAAGGTTTAAAAAAGGTCCCACGGAATGAATGCGAGAAACGCGGACAAAAAGTCCCTGACCCTTATCCAAAATCATGCAGCACCATGCGTTTTTGGCAAGCATGTTCGATACACGGGGGTTCCATCAACGGCAACCACCAGACGTTTGCAAAAGGGAGCACATTTCTGTGCACTGCAGGGAAGTGTGCGATTTTGCACACCATCACACAACACACAAGTGTGAACCTAGCCTTGCAGCAATTTGAATCACTTTTACTAGAAAACAGAAAGCAAAAAAGGTAGATACAGCGAAGCGTTTACATGCTGGAAGTTATGGCTGCCGCAGCAAAAGGGTTAAATGGTTTTATAATTTTAGGCTAAAGGTTTATGATGCTTTCATTTGCAAACACACACACAAAACCACACCAGACTGTCAAGAGATCTTTACAAAGTGTAGCCCCTAACTCAATGAATAAGTTGAGAGCATGCATGTCTGGAAAGAGGCCCCTAAAGGGTACAGCAACACATCAGAAGCTCAAGAGGCCCTCAAGTCATCTACAACCCCCCAGTGTGCCTATGCAGCAAATACGTATAACGTATATACTACATACACACTGTAAACCACACATTAGCACACACAACTATGGACACATTCAGTGGTATACATTTGGAGTGAGCAAATGTAATGGGAGGAATAGGGAGATGGTCATATCCGATCCTCTAAAAATGATAGATGCCAGGTTGTCACACTGACTTAACTTTAAAGTTGGGAGTAAAGTCACCATGTTAGTTTTACATATAGGTAAGCCTTTAAAAAGGCTTAACTATAGGTATAGTAAATATCTCCTAAATGTGCACCGTTTCAGCCGGTGACATCTCCAGCACATGTGCACTGGGCTCTGAATGGACTGTGCTGTCGATTCAGAAATCCGTGGCACAGCCGCGGCACGGAGTCATGGCCGTGGCACAGAGTTTGGAATGGATGGCACAGTCCATTCAGAGCCCAGTGTGCTTGCGCCGGAGACGTCACTGGCTGCTGCTTAACTAAATATCTTCTAAACGGTGCACATTTAGGGGATACTTACTATACCCATCGGTAAGCCTTATTATAGGCTTACCTTTAGGTAAAAATCAAAGGGAGCAATGTATACTAGCACATTAAGACTTAAAGGAGAAGTACAGCCAAAGTTCGTTTGGCTGTACTTCTCCTGTGCATCACTGAAGCCCGCTATTGGTTGATGTCACAGAGCCGGCCCAGGCTCGGGCAAGATGGCGACAATGAAGTCAGGATCCGCTCACATGCATGGACCGTCACCCGGCTCAGCAAGCCAATTAGAGGCTGAGCCGGCCGCTCCCGCCCCCTCCACAGCCCAGCGCTCCAGTGAGCACGGGGGAGCAGCGCAGAGAGACGGTGACTGAAAGTCAGGAGCTCTCTGCTCAGGGAGCTCTGAGAACCGAGCGATCATCAGTGTTTGATCGCTCGGTTCTCAGCTTTAGGGCCGGTGGGGGAGCGATGCTGTATACACCTAGGTAATTAGGATTCTGAAAAAAACAAAAAAAAAAACAACAACCCATACTTCTCTTTTAAAGTGCCTGGGGGGGCCATTTTTTTTGCTGCGGTTTACTAATGCTTTAGTACTCAAATCATTACTCAAACACAAATGCAAACCAGGAAGGAAGAAAGTCAATGCATATTAACACACTTCTTCAGCAACTCAAAGTAATCAAGCCGGCGACTTACAATGACAGCCAGGCAACTTACATTTTTAGTAGGATAAAGGAACAATGCAAGCTTCTGTGTTTCAATCATGGGGAGTTTCCTCTAAAGTAAACCTGTAGGAGGCTGCCTATTGGTCATTAAGGGCCACCAATCACTCTTTGCAGTCAAAAGGAAGTTGAGATAAACAGAAAGGAGGAGGTCACAGAAAAAATTCAAGAGGAGACAGGGGGTTCTGTTTGCTTAATTAAGCACCAGACATTTTGAAGTAATCAGACTTTTTGGGGGGGGGGGGGGGGGGGGGACACTCCAAAATCTTTAAAGCACAGCTGTGTGCTTTTATAAATGTGCTTTATACTTTGCTGTGCAACTCAATAACAAGCAAAGTCCCATTCAGTGCCAGGCGGCGGAAACCCATCTGGTTTGACAAGCACCAGGGGCCACTTTTTTTTTTCTCCAAAATATTTTTTATTGAAAAGTTTTACTTTAAAAATAAAAAACAAAAAGAAAAAAAAACAAAAACACATACATACAAGCAACCAAAACAGTTGGCACTGTACAATGGCAGGGCGCACGTTACAAAAATGTTGCAATTGATCTCACATCATGCATAAAATTATTTGCATACTTATAGTATTATACTAACAAGAAGAATCATTATAACACACATGTCAATATCCAGCACTTATAAACAATATATAAACCAAAACGTTCTTACTTCTAGTATCAAGGTATACAGCGATAGGCAGAGGAGACAGCCCTATATCGGTGCCACTGAACAGTTTTAAACCAAAACCACACCTTCAACAGTCAGCAAAAATTTTATTTTACACGTGTTGGCTATATGATTCCCACTCCGGACATATCATCAATTATCTTGAATTTGCCTAACTACACAAGACTGAAGCATTATTATTGGCCTTGTAGAATTTGCAGGGAGACCAGGGCCATTGGAGCCAACCCTGGAACCCGAATCCACGAGTCCCATAGTTTAATAAATTTGAGAGGGGTACCTTTAGATTTCAAGTTATGCCTTTCCCTGAGTAAGGTGGTATACACTTGGGTGCGCCACTCAAACCTAAGAGGGAGGAGGGCTATCCATTTCAATAGTATACATTTGCATGCCAAATACAGCAGGCTAGTAATAGCCGTATGAACATGAGGTGTAAAAAGCTCTTCATCCAGAAACCCTAGAGCAGTGGTCATCAACCCTGTCCTCAGAACCCACTAACAGGCCAGGTTTGCAAGATAACTGAAATACATCACAGGTGATATCATTGGCTGCTCAGTGATTGCAGTATTCTAGTCTACATCTCCCCAAGGTAATACATAAAACCTGGCCTGTTAGTGGGCCCTGAGGACAGGGTTGATGACCACTGCTCTAGAACACAAGTCAGAGGGTCATTTTGAAGAGAGACCTGAAAAGCTCGATAACTGAAATGATTGTGATCCAGTATCCTACAAACTTGGGGCACCTCCAAAACCTATGCAGATGATCAGCTGTAGAAACCCCACACCTGGGACCTCTCTACAATACCATTTAAACAGCTTGGGGGGGGGGGGGGTTTCTACGAACCCAGTGAATAACAAAATGTTGTGACAAACGCTGAGTAGGGGAAATGGAAACCAATGGCACCTGTTCCAATATGGACTGCCATATTTCACCATCAATTGTTGGGATATCTGATGACCCTTCTACCATGAACCTGCACCCTACTTTGATAACCAAGCACCAATGACCCATAGATCGAAGAGTTGAGGCCTTTTTTTTTATCAGTAACATTAGGTAGTTGATGAATGGGATATTGGTCTGTTTTAGAGATGTAGAACTAGCTTGGGCAAGAAGTGCATGGCGAAGCTGGAGGTAATGAACAAAGCATGATTGAGGACACCAAACTCATCCTGTAAATCTTTGAGTGATTTAAGATGATCATTAGCGTATAATTGGTGAAGATAAAGTATACCCCGGTTATACCAGCTAGAAAATCCCTGCAGCTTTCCAAGTTCCTCCAATCTTCCTCTTTCCCAAATTGGGTGAAAACTCGAGATGCCCACATATCCCATAATCCTGTGCATTTCATCCCAACCAGGGCCCCCTGTGGATATCACCACCCTCTTTATAGAAGACACCACCCTCTTTATACCCCAGTTGTTTTTGGTCTGGTCACATATGACAGGTCCTCTTCCTCCAGGGATGGGCTGAATGTCAGTGCTGTGGAGAGCGGTGTCATGTAGTGACGTGGTTACTCTTTTAGCAGCATTTGTATGCGAGTTCAGGAAGGGAGCGGACCTTTCATGCCTGGAGCTCACAGGACGTGGTTTACTGGACCATTCAACCTTGAAGGAAGTTGGTAAGTCTACAGCAAGGGTAGGAAACCTTTTGAGCACAGTGTGCTGAAAAATGTTTTCAAAGAAATTGAGCCTGCCGATTTTAGAACAAAAAAATGTCACTAGCATTGCACCAGCAATCAGCAGATCAGAAGATCCCCGCTAGCTGTAAGAGCGGGGGATCGGGGAGGTGCAGGGGACAGTCCATTCCTAACATGTTACACCCTGATTATGTAACATTACGAAAGGTGAACTTATCCTTTAAGCTACGTTTAAACGTGTGGCAGCCCTTGCCGCCCCTCTGAAAAGCGAATCGGATCGCTTTTCATAGGCATTTGGCGGGTATTGAGGCGGCAAAATGTCTCCTCGCCACCTATTTTACCTCTGTAAATGCTGCATCACCGCACTAAAACCGCGTGCATTTGCAATTCCAATGGGATCCTATTCACTTGGAGTTGAATTAGATGGCAGTACTGCCCACCAAACTGGACAAAGGGTAACATTTTTGCCCTGGCTGTAGCATGTTGACCATCTAGCTGCCTTTGCAGCTTAAAGAGGAGCTCTAGCCCAACCCCCCCCCCCCCAAATTTTTTAAGGTCAGCAGCTATAAATACTGTAGCTGCTGACTTACTTATAAGGGCACTTGCCTGTCCAGGGATCCCACGGTGTCCTCACCCAAACAGATTCTTGAATCGGCTCCTGGGTACTGGCGCCACCTTTTTTCGGTAAAAGAAACCAGCAGTGAAGCCTTGCTGCTTCATAGCCGGTTTCCTACTGTGCATGCGTGAATTGCGCAGTGCTTTCTCAATGGACCGTTTGCAGCGAGGGTCAAACTTTCGTCTAACTTTGCCACGACAAACCCAGCAGGAAATGGGAGCGGGTACCTGTCAAAACCAGGTACCTGCTCCCCACACAAGGTGCCAAATGTGGCACCAGAGGGGGGGGGGGGGGAGCTCCACACCCTTTTGTGTGGAGCTCCACTTTAAGGTGGCAGTTACATAGTAGGTGACGTTGAAAAAAGACACAAGTCCAACCTATGTGTGTCATTATATGTCAGTATTACATTGTATATCCCTGTATGTTGTGGTCGTTCAGGTGCTTATCTAATAGTTTTTGGAAACTATCGATGCTCCCCGCTGAGACCACCGCCTGTGGAAGAGAATTCCACATCCTTGCCGCTCTTACAGTAAAGAACCCTCTACGTAGTTTAAGGTTAAACCTCTTTTCTTCTCATTTTAATGAGTGGCCACGAGTCTTGTTAAACTCACTTCCACGAAAAAGTTTTATCCCTATTGTGGGGTCACCAGTACGGTATTTGTAAATTGAAATCATATCACCTCTCAAGCGTCTCTTCTCCAGAGAGGATAAGTTCAGTGCTCGCAACCTTTCCTCATAACTAGGATCCTCCAGACCCTTTTATTAGCTTTGTTGCCCTTCTTTGTACTCGCTCCATTTCCAGTACATCCTTCCTGAGGACTGGTGCCCAGAACTGGACAGCATACTCCAGGTGCGGCTGGACCAGAGTCTTGTAGAGCGAGAGAATTATCGTTTTATCTCTGGAGTTGATCCCCTTTTTAATGCATGCCAATATTGTGTTTGCTTTGTTAGCAGCAGCTTGGCATTGCATGCCATTGCTGAGCCTATCATCTACTAGGACCCCCAGGTGCAGTTAAAATAAAAACATGGGCAACGACCTGTTTTTATCGACCTCAACCTCAAGAGTTAATGGGCCTTGGAACTGGTTCACAGCAGCACTGATGCTGTAAAATGGCCATTGATGTGTGGAGTACACTGTGCGGATGCACCAATTACCAGCCAGGTTTACTTTGTGGAATGCAGCGTACTGGGCTGCGACACTAAAAGGGGGGGTTTACAGTCACTTTAAGGGTCCATTTATATCAAGTATCACATATTGCCTTATGTCCTGTTTTTTTTAGTCTACAGCCCTATGTTGCGGTGTTGTGTACTGGAAAAAAAGTACACAGAGGTGATCTCAGCGGGGGGGTGGGGGGGGGGGTGGGGGGGAGAAGCATCAACAGTTTCAAGAAACTATTAAATAAGCACCTGAATGACCACAACATACATGGACTTGTGTCTTTTCTCAACCTCACCTACTATGTAACGCTAAATCGCAGCACGCCCGTCAGGATCTGTGTTCAGCATTTACAAACTAAAGTTGAATTGAAGTCAGTGTGACACAGCCTTCTACTTACACACGGTGTGAGGGCAGTTACCGGGGAGTCAACAAAGTTCTAGAATCCAGTAGGCAGGGCTGACACCGCTGGTTGGGATGTCAGTGGAGTAAAAGCGCTGTGCTGTCAGCCCAAACAAGAAGTTAGAAGCACACTGGATTTATGGCAGGTATTTCTCTGTACTTGTTTTTTCCCCTTTTTAAAGGAGTAAAACAATTGGGAAATGTACTGCAGAGAGATACATTTTATATTTTGTGCTGACATACACTTAGGCTGGCCACACATTAAACAATGTTCTTGTACAATTTTTTCTCTCAAAATCATGTGAGGTCAAGCCTAAACACTTTCAATTTGTATGCAATCAAATCAGGTCCTTACAACTACATAGCTGCAGGTAAATCTAAAGTAAATTGAACAAGAAAATTGTATAAATGTATGTCCAGCTGAAGTAAAGCCCTGTGTGCTTTGAGATAATTCAGCCAAGAAGCAAAGCATAGAAAGCACAATGGGACATATAAATGGGTGAATAGGGAGAAGGAAAGGAGCATCTGCTTGTGAGGCCCCCATAGACACACAATGTTTTCCTCTGACACCAGAGATCTGACTATGTACTGACTAGCCGGGTACAAAACAAAATCAATCCAGATTAGAGACACAAAGCCAAGACACGTGACAAAACCTGAAGAACACAGCTCCAGTTTTCCTGCTCAGAAATCTCCAACACACTAATTGCAGACCTTCCATCCCAGACACTCACACTAATTGGAGACCCTTTGCTTCCATCTGAGCCTTTCACACAGGTGTTCCCATTTAAAGGGAAACTCCTCTAATTTGCAGCGAACGTATTCAAATTCTTCCAATGACTTTCACAATTATAACGGGTTTTCTTACTGCCTAACAAATAGATTCTCTCCCTGTGTTTTACGGCCACCACATTTTCTGATCAATACCTACTGAGTCAATGCGAATACGAATCAATACCTGCCGACAAACCTCAGCCCTGTACAGAGCGCACCGTTTTCAGTCAGACCCGACTCAGGTCCACGGAAAGTGAGCGATTTTACAGCAGCCATTCATAGCAGCTATAAAAAAAAAAATAAGTCCCACACCACAGAAACGCAGTCCGGATGCGTTCCAGGTGCTTTTCTGCATGCGCGGTTTTGATGCATTCCAGTGCATTTTTGATGCAGTCCAGTGCATTTTCCCCCTTTTTTTTCTTAAACTTAAATAAGGACATGTGCGTTCCAGTGCATTTAGGTGCGTTCCAGTGCGTTTGATGGTTTTTACAGCGTTCCAGTCCAGTGCAGGAAAAATGCAGCATGTTCTACTTTTTTTTCCTAGAACTGGAACGCACTGGTGTGAACTATGCCATTAAACATATAACCTAATTTGCATGCATTTTTGATGCAGAAAAAAAAAAAACGCACTGTGCACAAAATGCATGTGGTGTGAACGGGCCCTTAGTAGTATTAAATAGTCCGTGTCTCAGACATTCTAGCAATTTGATTTTTTTGCAGTAAGTTATAAGCTTTAGTCAGCTTTAGACCCCTTTTACACTGCAGCGCCGGTCGTTTTTGTGGTGCTTTAGCGGCGCTTCTCGGGCGTTTTTTTTTAGGTCATGTGACAATAGGACCTTTAAAAAAAACAAAAACAGAAAAAAAAACCTTTTGCGGCGCTTTCAAAGCACTAGCCCATTCATTTCAATGGGCAGGGGCGTTTTGGGAGCGTTATTCATTGCACTCCCACGCCGCCCCAAAGACGCTGCTTGCAGAACTTTTCCTACCGTCCCGCGAGCGCACCGCCGAATGTGAAAGCACTCATTACAATGAATGGGAGGGCGGTTGCCAGGCGCTTTTTAGAGACCATTTCTAGCGCTAAAATGTCCAAAAACTGCCTCAATGTGAAAGTGACCTAACCAATCGTCTTATCTGATGCAGCTGCCAACGATCACGGCGTACCAGCATTTTGTAGTTACATCAATAACCATTAGGATGGTCATACATAATATAAATTTTCCTTTAGATTCACCAAAACCATATAATACGAGCTCAAATCTAAACACTTGACTTTGTGTGCAGACAGGCCTGCGCACTACATAGCTGAAGGGAAAGCTAAAGGAAATTGAATAAGAAATTTGTATAAGAAAATAAAAATAAAATAAATAAAATAAGAAAATTGTGGCCAGCCTTAGAACTACCTTCAATAACAACTCTATCGCTACCGACAAATCACCAAAATATAAAAACACAATCTCCCAGATATGTAACTACTAAAAACATTCGGCTACAAAAGGCTCTAGTAGTGTGACAGACAGGGCCCCTAAACTGGCCACACAATAAGCAGCTCTCAATGCTAACCTGAGCCATTGTACTATGCAGGCTGCTGTCAGAGTTGAGTACAGGCAGTGAGGGTCTGTTTACCTTTTTTTTTTTCTTTTTTTTAAAAAAGCTTTATTGAAATGTCACAAATTACTTTTTTTTTTTTTTACACACCGCAGCTCTGCCCTTGTCCAACGACCGGCGGTGACATAATGTGGGTCTGATGCATGTGAATAATACAGCATTTTTACAAACGCACAGCAATCCACCTCAACACAGTGATATGGTGTGAACACGGAACATAGAAAACAGCTGCTTTCTATGTGTCCTGGTGGTGCAACTGCAATGATCTGTGCAGATTAACGCAGCTCACCGCACATGGTGCCAACAAGCCCTTATCACTACCAAACCTATGTAGTAGAAGCCTAAAACAGTCCACTCAGTTTTTTTCCAATCAGGAAAGCTCTTGTACAATATAACTATTACTATAAACAATCCACTCCATTTGTATCCAATCAGGGAGGCTCTTGTACAATATAACTATTATAGTATTATAAACAATCCACCCTTATTGTACAAGAGCCTTCCAGATTATAACACTAGAATATAATAAGTTTATATCCAATCAGGGAGGCTCTTGTACAATATGAGTGGACAGTTTATAATACTAGAATATTTTAAGTTTGTATCCAAACAGTCCACTCAGTTTGTATCCAATCAGGGAGGCTCTTGTACTATATAACTATTACTATAGCATAATAAACAATGCACTCATATTGTACAAGAGACTCCCAGATTGGATACAAACTTATTATATTCTAGCATTATAAACAGTCTACTCAGTTTGTATCCAATCGGGAAAGCTCTTGTACTATAACTATTATTATAGTATTATAAACAATCCACTTATATCGTACAAGAGCCTCCCAGATTATAACACTAGAATATAATAAGTTTGTATCCAAACAGTCCACTCAGTTTGTATCCAATCAGGAAGGCTCTTGTACAATATAACTAATACTATAGTATTATAAACAATCCACTCCATTTGTATCCAATCAGGAAAGCTCTTGTACAATATAACTATTACTATAGTATTATAAACAATCCACTCATATCGTATGAGAGCCTCCCAGATTATAACACTAGAATAATAATTTTGTTTCCAATCAGGGAGGCTCTTGTACAATATGAGTGGGCGGTTTAGAATACTAGAATATAATAAGTTTGTATCCAATCAGGGAGGCTCTTGTACAATATGAGTGGATGGTTTAGAATACTAGAATATAATAAGTTTGTATCCAATCAGGAAGACTTCCATACTATACATTACAGTTATATAAACAGTCCACTTGTGTCCCATCAGGGAGGCTCTTATGCAATATAACTGTTTGTAGATCCAAAGTAGAGATTGTTCAATTGGATTGCAAGGTGAATGGGCAGCTTTCGACTTCCAATAACAGAAGAAGCACATTCACCGCTCGGCACTACCAAAGCAGGAAGCAAAGCCAACACTTGCCATCAGAAAACATGGCTCCTCACATTCAGATTTAGGTGATTAAACATTAAGCAGATTGTTGTCATCATCTACAGCGAATGAAAACAATAAAGGACTAGTTCCCCTTCAGCTGCAGATCCCATCTAAGAAAGTAATGTATAAGGAAGAGAGGAGAAGCACACAACATACAGGCAATGGGGGGGAAGTGGATGAGGTTGGGCGCAGACACAAGCCTCCCTCACCTCCGCTGTCGTCTCCTGTCGCAGTCCAGGGAGGAATAAATGACTCTGCACTGACCAGCAAGCAGCTCCAGCAAACACTTCCTGTAAACTGCCAGCTCAGAGGGTGGGAGGGAGCTCAGGCTGGAGGCTCTGCAGTCCTTCATGCGGATTGCCTCCCCAAAGTCTGTGCCACTTTTGCCTCCTTACTTCCTGCTTGTGTGTGCCAGTCATCTAGAAGGCCAGGCACGCCGCTTCCCAGCACACCGCCTGCCCCCAGCTGCGTGTCTGCTGCTGCTGTCTCATCGCTATGACCCCTCTGCTAGCAGGAACTCCCTCTTGGCTCTCTCCACTTGCTTACACACTCTTCCCAGCAGTGCTTTGCAGTAGGCGGGGAGGAATAAAGTCACACACAAAGAGAGAGAGGGGGGGGGGGGGTGGGGGTAAAGCCTTGGAGGGAAAAGAGAGAGCAGTGGGAGGTGACAGAGGGGGGAGGGGGACAGATGGATGCTGGGATTGGCTGAAAGCTGACATCTCCTCCCTCTGCACAACAGCTCTCTCTCTCTCTTCCTGTCTCTCAGGATACAGGAGGAGCAGATGCAGTATCTGCAGTGAGAGAGAAGCAGCAACAACAACATGCTGATCTGCTGCCAGATAGAGAAGAGGACAGAGCTGGGCTGATGACAGCTGCACACAGTCTGCTCATCACAAGCCACAAATGGCCACTCTCCATACAATCCTCATCCAATTATATCTTCCCAGATCCCATCATGTCATTTCTATTACTGTGCACAGCACTTGCAATGATCCAACCTTCATTTCTTGGATTTGTCCTTTATAACACAGAGGAACCCTGCAAAGAACTTTCAGATCTCTGAGAACTCTGCTAATAATCTCCACTCTCTCTCTACAATCATATTCACACTGATCTCCATATTTAAAGAGAAATAGAAGAGCAAAGCTTTCTTCTGGGTCACCTGAATGCACTTCTCTCTGAACTCCTGTGACCCCGAATCAGCTGACAGAGGGATAAAGTCCGGGGACGGCTGACGTCACAGAGCCTTGTCCAGACTCTGCAGGGATCTCACACCATGAATCGCATAAGAACACGCTGCACATTCCTGTGTGCTTCACATGCGATTCAGTGCAGCACGATATGAGCCCATTCACTTTGAATAGACTCAAATCGCACCAAAAAGTAGTGCATGCACCGCTTTTAGAAACGCACAGTAGCCGATCACATAGTATTTTTATACCATGCGATCCTGTGCAGGCAAACGCACGGTTTTCTGACCTGCATTTGGGGTGTTGTTAATTTACAGGGATCTAAACCCCCCTATTGTTTTCAGCCAAGGAAGCGGCCATCTTAGCCTCTGTTTGACCTTCGACTGTCATGTGATCACTTATGACAACAACTATTTTGATGGTTTAATCACTTCAGCCCCGGACCATTTGGCTGCCCAAAGACCAGAGCATTTTTTGCGATTCGGCACTGCGTCACTATAACTGACAATTGCGCGGTTGTGCGACGTGGCTCCCAAACAAAATTGACATCCTTTTTTCCCCACAAATAGAGCTTTGTTTTGGTGGTATTTGATCATCTCTGCGGTTTTTATTTGCGCTATAAACAAAAAAATAGCGACAATTTTGAAAAAAAAAAAAACGCAATATTTTTTACTTTTTGCTATAATAAATATCCCCAAAAAATATATACGTATTCTTCTACATATTTTTTTTGGGGGGGGGGGGGGGGGGGGAATCGCAATAAGTGTTTATTGATTGGTTTGCGCAAAAGTTAAAGCTTCTACAAAATAGGGGATAGTTTTATGGCATTTTTGTTAATTTTTTTTTTTTTTTTTACTAGTAATGGCAGCGATCAGCGATTTTTATCATGACTGCAACATTATGGCGGACACATCGAACACTTTTGGCGCAATTTTGGGACCATTCACATTTATACAGCGATCAGTGCAATTAAAAATGCATTGATTACTGTGTAAACGTGACTGGCAGTGAAGGGGTTAACCACTAGGGGGCAGTGTAGGGGTTATGTGTGTCCTAGGGTGTGATTCTAACTGGGGGGGGCGCCTATGTGTGACAGGACACTGATCACCGCTAACAGGGAGCTGTGATCAGTGTCCTGTCACTAGGCACAACGGGGAAATGCTTGTTTACATCAGCATTTCCCGTTCTTCCTCTCCGTGAAATGATTGCGGGTATCCCCGCGGACATCGGATCCGCGGGACCCGCGATCACACTCACGGCGGGCGCGCACGCCCGCAAACCGCTTCTTAAAGGGCAATGTACTGGTACCTTAATCTGCCTATACGTGCCCTTCTGCCAACGTATATCGGCAAGCGGTTAAGCACCCTTTCACACTTAGCCGCGCCAGGCATTAGTGGTAGAGTGCCACTAGTTTTAGCGACACTTTTCGGCCACTAGCAGGGCGCTTTTAGCCCCTGCTAGCAGCCGAAGAAAGGGTTAAATGTGCCCAAAATGTTCCTTTTAATGGGCAGGGGCAGTCAACAGCGGGATGAAGCCTGGTGACGGCTGACGTCACAGCCACTGCCCTAAAGACGTTGCTTGCAGAACTTTTTCTAACATCCTACAAGCACACCGCTCCAGCGTGAAAGAACTCAGGCTCTCACACTGGGGCTGCAGGAGGGGCGTTTTTTAGGTGCTATTTTTAGCCCAAAAGTGCCCAAAAAACGCCCCAGCTTGAAAAGGGGTCTTCCGGTATGGTTGAGAGCACAAGCAATGTGACAGTTACATTCCCACGACGTGCTGGGAATGTAACTGTTTTTAAACTGTTAATGGCCTTTTCACACCGAACGCAGTTGGCGGCATTTTGAACTCAAACTGCATAGACAGCCCAAAACCAAGGTAATCCTATGGCCATAGTTCACATCAGTGCAGGTCTGCGCAGTTAAATAAAAATAGAGTATGCTGCATTTTTCTGCGCTGCAAATCAAAATAACACGCTACAAACGCACCGCACCCTTTTAACCCCTTCACACCGACCGTACGCAAATTTGCGTTCATGGCTTAAAGAGGTTATTACAGGGATGATGCCTGCAGCTGCAGGAATTACTCAGGTACCATTTTTAGGCTAAAAGCTACTCAGCTGAGCTGTTATCCTGAAGGAGCGTGAGGGGGCGTGCCCCCCCGCCACCTTCTGCCGCTCTTCCCGGGCCTCCCGTCCCACCAGGAGAAACGCCACCAGCCGGCACGTACGCTGGCTAGGCTGAGACCCGAACGGAGCAATGATCGGGTCCCCAATGTATAATCCCGAAAGCAACGTCACAAAAGTTTACTCGGCTGCCAATGGGGAAGATTTAAAAAAAAAATGACAGTATTCAGAATCACCAATTTTGGCAATCTGAATAATTTTAAGTGCAAAGGAGGGATTTGGTGTCTTTTAGACCCCCGATCCCTCCATAAAGAGTACCTGTCATCCCTTATTACTGCCACAAGGGATGTTTACATTCCTTGTGGCAGCAATAAAAATGTTTAGATGTATTTGTTTTTTAAAGGGACAATGTAAAATAAAATAAAACATTTTTTAGAAAATATTTAAAGGCCCCCCTCCCCCCGTGCAAAAAGAAAAAACACGTACGTAAGCCACGCCCGCAAACATAAAGGGAGTTAAATCACATGTGTGAGGGGGAGGAACAATTCTAGCAAAAGACCTTCTCTGTAACTCTAACGTGGTACCTGTTCCATTTTTTCAAAGCGTCGCCTATGGAGATTTTTAGGTACCATAATTTGTTGCCATTCCATGAGTGTGCGCAATTTCAATGACATGTTAGGTATCTATTTACTCCGCCTAACATCTTTCACATTATACAAAAAAAATGGGCTAACTTCACCGTTTAGTTTTTTTTAAACTCATGAAAGTGCTTTTTTCCCCCCAAAAATGCGTTTGAAAGACCGCTGCGCAAATACCACGTGACATAAAATATAATAACGATAACAATTTTATTTTCTAGGGTCTCTGCTAATATAAACTATATTATATATATATATATATATATATATATATATATATATAAGTTTGGGGGTTCCAAGTAATTTTCTAGCAACAAATAGTGATTTTAACATGTAAGCAACAAATGTCAGAAATAGGCTTAGGCGTGAAAGGGTTAAGCCAAGCCCAAACACATAGAAAAACGCACTGCAAATGCAGCACATGCAGTCAAAAACGCGTTATGTGCAGTTTCTGGTGTGAAAGGGCCTTAAATCAATGGGTTTAGTTCCACTTTAACACTGACAACCACTGCAGATCGCAACTACAGCGCGTTCTGAATGTGGTGCAGGAAACGTGCATGGAACACGGTGTTCTAGTGTGAACCTAGCCTCCTAAAGGATACGTTTACTTTTAGCAACATTGTACACCCGTATTTAGGGCGTAACATGTTACTAAAGCAGCAGCCCCCCATCCCCCCCTGGGACAGCGGATGGGGGATCTTCTCCCTACCTACTCCCTCCCAATTTAAAAACAGCATGCATGTGCGGGGCTCCGCCCATACAGCCACATAATTCGCAGCAATCTGTGGATCAATGAACTACAAAGTCCCGCCATCTGCCACTGCGGCAGCTGGCTTGTAGTTCTCAATGAACTGTGAGGATGCTGGTGAGCGCTCTCGTAGTTCACGGATTCTTCCTATACAGTAACTACCTGGCCATATAGCTATACTGAGAGTGTGCAGGAGCCTGACATTTCACCCATGATCTGCTGATTGCAGGTGAGATACTCTGCAGTTTCCTAAGAAAATAAATGTACATTGTTTTAAAATATGTGCATTTTTTTTTTTTAAAGTGAACTTATTCTTAAGGCTGGGTTCACACTAGTGCAATGTAGGACATCACATGTGATTCGCACTGCACTGCTGTACAGATCGCATGCGATGTCTGTGCAATCTGAATTCAGCCATGCAGATTGTATGGCTGAATTTGCATCGCATTCGTACCAAAATCGGTGCAGGACAATTTTTTTGGTCCGCACAGGAATCGGATCGCATGGGTGTTCACACCTATGCGATCCGATTTCTGCACCATTTGGCAGTTCGCACTGCGATCAGATCTGGGGGTGTCATTAACTTTGTATTGACACCCGCAGCGGTTCGCATAGGGCAGTGTGAACCCCGGCAGGTGACACATGATGCGGGAACCAGCACTGGAATCGCTCGTTCCCGCATCCCATATATGTGAATCGACACTTTATGTTGGGATCCGCCCAGATCTCTGGACCAGCAGCTGGCTCAGTCTCTCAGCGTATCGCCTCCACAGCCCGACACTCCAGTGAGCGCTGGAGGGGCAGAGCAGAGAGCCGGTGACCGACAATCATTGCTCTCTGCTCAGTGAACACTGAGAACTGAGAGATCAGCTGTCATTTGATTGCTCAGTTCTTGGTCTTAAAACCAGTGGGGGGGGACAGCTGCAGTATTGGACTAATGCTGCAGTCATATAGGCGAGTATAAATGGTTGTTTTTTTGCCATGTCATAACTACAATGGTATTGCACAGCGCGGCCCCCAAACTTCCACTTCTGAGCTCCCCCGCTGATGCACTCAGCTTCTCCTCCTTCTGTGTGTGCCCCCATACCTTTCAAGCCTCTTTGCTATGGGGGCACACCTGAGGGCTCACTCTCGAGCCAGGCTGTGTGCATCCATAGACACACACAGCGTGGCTCAGACGTACCCTCCACTCCTTCCTCACTGGATATGATTGACAGCAGCAGCCAATGGCTCCCACTGCTGCCTCTGTGTCCTGTGAGGAGAGGAACAGAAACCAGCACAGCAGCAGATGGGCACAGCACTGGATCAAGATAGGACTCCGATAAGTGTATAGGGAGGTGAGGGGACAATACAAATACTGGGGCATTTTTTACCTTAATGAAGGGAATGCATTAAGATAAAAATGTCTTGGCTTAGAGTGCCCCTATTGTGGATGAAGGAGCACAGGGGGCACCTTTGGACAGCAGCATTGTCAGTACACACGAGCGGAATGTCCAAGAGAAACAGTCCGACGGAGGCTTTTCATCGTCTATTCCGATCGTGTATGCCTCATCAGGCTTTTTTTTTCGAAAATTCTGATGGACCTAGAAAGAGAACATGTTCTAAATATTTCCGACAGAACCAATTCCTATCGGGAAAACGATCGTCTGTATGCTGTTCCGACGGACCAAAAACGACGCATGCTCTGAAGTACGAGACAGAAGCTACTGGCTATTGAACTTCCCTTTTCTAGTCCTGTCGTACGTGCTGTACGTCACCGCGTTCTAGACGGTCGGACTTTGGTTTGACCGTGTGTAGGCAAGACCGCTTGAATGGAATTCCGTCAGAGTTCCGTCAAAAGAAACCTTCAGAGTTTATTCCGATGGCAAAACCGGTCGTGTGTACACAGCATTAGTGTAACTATCTAAATCTGCTAGTACATCTAACAGATTTAGTTACAGGGATTTCCTCTTGCTTCCCGTTTTGGATATGGGACAGGAAGTAAAGGTAAAGCTCCCCAAAGGGGAACACCTATCGCAAAAAAAAATGTATCTGACAGGGGTTATAACCCTCCCACCCACACTCTATCCAAAAGAAAAAATTGCATATAGTTCCACTTTAACCGCTTCCGGACCGCCCACCGCATGTATGCTGCAGCAGGGTGGCCCGACTGCACAAAATCACGCCGGCGGAGCCACTGCGACCCGCTGATTGTTCAGTGGAGAGACGGAGTAGAGGTCTGCCTATGTAAACAAGGAAAACCACTGATCTGTCAGGGAGCAAAAGAGAGATCTGTGTTTCAGCGAAGCTGAAACACTGATCTTTCTTTTCCTCCAGTGTATCCATCCCCCACAGTTAGTAAGCACCTCCCAGGGACACACTTAACCCCTTGATTACTGTATTGGTGTCACTGGTCCCCAAAAAGTGTCACTTAAGTGTCCAGTTTGTCCTGCTAAAAAATCACTGATCGCCACCATTACTAGAAAAGAAAAGAAATAAAAATGCCATAAATCTATCCCATAGTTTGTAGATGCTATAACTTTTGCGCAAACCAAGTCAATATACGCTGATTGGGATTTTTTTTACCCAAAATATGTAGCAGAATACATATTGACCTAAACCAATGAAGAAATTTGTTTTACATTTTTTTTATTGGAAATGTTTCATAGCAGAAAGTAAAAAATATTGTTTTTTATTCAAAATTATAGTGCAAAAAAAAAAAAAAATACAATCACAGGTGATCAATACCACTAAAAGAAAGCTCTACTTGTGGGGAAAAAAAGAACATCAATTTTATTTGGGTACAGAGTCGCACGACTGCGCAATTGTCAGTTAAAGCAACGCAGTGACATATCGCAAAAAATGGCCTGGTCAGGAAGTGGGTAAAACCTCTCGGGGCTGAAGTGGTTAAAAGAGGTATTTGACATAAAAACAGAGGCAATGCAATCACTGCCAGTACTAAACAAGTGAACAGAATTGACCAGCAGGAAAGGTCTTTTTTTTTTGAGAAGGCAAAAACAGCATGGCTCATAGCTCAATCAGCTCATAATACAAGAAACTGGACATTGCGCGGTCTGCAAACCTTTTTTACAAGGAGAAAGGCGTATTCAAAATTTTAGAGAAGACTCCGAGGTTAGGGGTCAACCAATATCATTTTTTCAGGGCCAATAGCAATTTTTCGGCCGCCTTTCAGACCGACAGCCGATACCAGGTGCTGATATTCCACACATCACCTTCACCTGCCACCAGATACAGCATGTCACTTACCACTGTCTCCTGCCACCCATATGTAGCTCGTCACCACTTGCACTACTTCTGGCAGCCTCTCAGCGGCGTCCGAGTGGGTAAACTTCCACATGCGGGCGGGCGGTGAGAGATGACGTAACTATCTCTCTGCTCGCCCGCGGCTGGAGACCTGTCAAGAGCAGTCTTCATGGCCCTGCTTTAGTGACGGCACAACGGTTATGTGAGGCGGGCAGTGAGAGAGGAAGTCATCTCTCTGCTGCCCGCTGCACCGCTGACAGAGATTGGCAGAGACTGCAGCGAGCACCGCGTGAGATCCGGGAGAGGAGGTCTGATCAATATTGGCAAGTTTCTGACCGATACCGATTTAAAAAGTTTGAATATCGGCCCCCAATACTCGACCGCTCCTATAATTGGTCAACCCCTAGTCCGAGGGTCAGAAGCCGAGATGGTACAAGTATAGCAAGGTCCAGATAACAGATTTAACCACTTCAGCCACGGAAGATTTGGCTGCTCAATGATCAGGCCATTTTCTGCGATACGGCACTGCGTCGCTTTAACTGACAATTGCGCGGTCGTGCGGTGCTGTACCCTAACAAAATTGATGTCCTTTTTCCCCCACAAATAGAGCTGTCTTTTGGGGGTGTTTGATCACCTCTGCGGTTTTTACTTTTTGCGTTCTAAACAAAAGAGCGACAATTTTGAAAAAAAGAAAAAAAACAAACACAATATCTTTTACTTTTTGCTATAATAAATATCCCACATTTTTTTGAAAAAATGTTTTTTTTCCTCAGTTTAGGCCGATGTGTATTCTTCTACATATTTTTGGTAAAAAAAAATTGTAATAAGCGTATATCGATTGGTTTGCGCAAAAAGTTATAGCGTCTACAAAATAGATTTATGGCATTTTTATTTTTATTATTATTTTTTACTAGTAATGGCGGCGATCTGCGATTTTTATTGTGACTGCAATATTGAGGCGGATAAATTAGACACTTTTGACACATTTTCCGGACCATTAACAATTATACAGCTATAAAAATGCACTGATTACTGTATAAATGTCACTGGTAGGGAAGGGGTTAACACTAGGGGGCGATCAAGGGGTTAACTGTGTTCCCTAGGTGTGTTCTAACTGTGGGGGGGGGGGGGGGTGGGGCTGTCTAGGAGGAGCGAGAGAGATCGGTGTTCATACTTAGTATGAACACACAATCTGTCTCTACTCCCCTGAAAGAACCGGAATTTGTGTGTTTACGCTGGGGGCGCGCGCCCCTAGTGGCCAAAAGGAGAAGCAACGTAAAGTAAGGTTAATTAGCCCAGCCGAGCCAACCTGCCGCAGTAAAACTGCGGCGGCTGGTCCGGAAGTGGTGTCACTAAACCCACATCATATAGAAAACTATTAATAAATGGTGTATTACATGCTGTTCATACTCGGTCACTATGTGAGTCATTTTCTGTAAAAATCCTGGTTGATCCTGCTGTTCTCTATCTCTACTGTCTGTCCATGTCCCCTACTCGGCTAGGGATTTTGCAGCTGTGGTGACAACTCTGCACAACTGTGGTGGCAAAAACTGCTTAGATTTCAGTGAATTTCTATGCTAAGCAATTTCCTCCCTAGCACATCTGAGAAAATCATGTGACTGTAGTCACACGTGGGCGTATACATAATGGTAAATGACAGCCCACTCACTCCCTCCTCCTCCATACCCACTAAATAGCTAAACACAATGGGGGTGGGATATCACAGGTAGATTAGTTTAATGGTGGCTTCACCTCCCTCTAATTCTAGGACACAGGCTGGAGGGGCGCGACAACTTGTGACTAGCAGAAATCCACCCACACCAAGTTATTTCCACAAAATAAAGATTTAGTTTCAAATATATATTTGTATGACGGATTAAAAAGGTTGAATATTTATTTTTCCTCTGTATTCCAAAGGCAGTTTTTTTATTGATTTTGAACATGTGACTGGCAGCAGAGGACTAGAAGCTCCTCCTGCTTATCATGTCATGATAAGGTCATGTATCAGGCAATGTGACAGCTGTATACCAATTAAGAAAAAGGTACATATATGTTTTTTATGTGTGTTTAGCATCACTTTAACTCTTCCACTTATGCCGCGTACACACGGTCGGACTTTTCAGGTACAAAAGTCCGACAGACTTTCGACGGACTTTTGTCGGACTTTTGGCGGACTTTCTTACGAACGGACTTGTCTACATACGATCACACAAAAGTCCGACGGATTCGTACGTGATGACGTACACCGGACTAAAATAAGGAAGTTGATAGTCAGTAGCCAACAGCTGCCCTAGCGTGGGTTTTTGTCCGTCGGACTAGCACACAGACAAGCGGATTTCTGGGTCCGGCGTAGTTACGACATAAAGATTTGAAGCATGTTCCAAATCTAAAGTTCGTCAGATTTGCGGCTGGAAAAGTCCGCTGAAAGTCTGCTGAAAGTCCGGGGAAGCCCACACACGATCGGATTGTCAGCCAGCTTTAGTCCGTCGGTGTCTGTCTGACTTTTGTAGACGAAAAGTCCGACCGTGTGTACGTGGCATTAGTATGGAGATAGGAAAAATTCATTGGATGTCTAGAAGAGTTCATCAGCATAACCCAGTAGGATTTCTCAAAGAAGAGCGGCGGGGTGGCAATGAGAGCACGCTCTTGAACATAGGGTCAGCCACAAACTACTATGTTATGCTGTAAGAAGCTTGAATAAGGATATCCAGGTATAGAACTAGAAAAAACATGTACCAATAAAAAGAGCAACAGACCAAATGAACGATCAAATTGATTTATTGTTTGCACTAAAAGGACATCCAATGTGTTTTGGGGACCTTTGTCAGGGAAGAAGTCCCCATATATCAGAATACTTCTTTGAAAGTTTGCATTTAGGTGGTGCATAAATATTAAAAGTAGCTTGGATCACTTAGTTGCCATGGCAATGCCCTTTCTAAACCAAGAATCTGCTTCAGGTTCTTCCCGGTCCTGTTCTTCCTGCCAGCTGCCTCTCCTCCAATTCCTGAATGTGATTACACCTTGCTCCTGGCAGATACATCAGGAGACCAGGAGATGAAAAAGGACCACGGTCATGTGACAGCTCAGGCGACACATTGTGATCTGAATGTTCAGGTTGTCATCAAGTGACCAACATGTACATCATCACAGAGTGTGGTGAGGTTTTTTAACGTAAGGGGTACATGGATATGTGAATAGATGAGGATGTAATCCATCAAGTTGCATCTGCTATAAAGTGGAAGAAAATCTCTCGTATTGGCAGATCTACAGAAGACCAGGCAAAGGTTTAGCTACTGTGGAAGAAATAGTGACAGGTCAATAGGCGATCACACAAAAGTCAAGTTACTGCAATAATTTTGATGTATAATTTTTGGGACATCACAGGGCATGCATTCCTAGAAGGACAAGAGCTCCTGTGTAGAATGTGACATTTCTTGTAATCCTTCCTGAAAAGGGAAGGCATGACCACCCCCTGTGACCATGAGGCTGCAAAGAGGTATAGGGAACATGATTGCTCTTGTGAAGTAGCAGGTAAGAAAAAATGGTTTGTAGAAATAGTGAGAGGACAGCAATGGAGGCTCTTTGTGTAGTTCTCTGAGAAATAAAAAGTGAAATGAAAAAAATCATGAGGTCACTGTACTAAGCTAAAGTCATGTCGATAGACGTCCCGGCACCTGCATGGGGTGAAGGCAAACCTTGGTGTGTGTATAAGGTTTCTGAACAGATTCAGTGGACTTTAAGGCTTTGCCACGAACACATGAAAGTTCAGTAGAAGGTGACGCCTGGAGGGGACAAACAGAACGTACTCATAAAAGGTGTAACCCCCTTCTCCTGTAGTTGCCTCAATGTATTCCTCAGTTAAATTTTTGAAGAGGAGCTCACCTTCAAAAAGGGGTTAAGCAAAAAGCACCTTTTTCCAAAAAGAGTCAACAGACCAAGATCTAAGCCAGAAAATTCTGTGCACGTGCCCAGAAAGTAAGGACATTCTGGAGATTTGACAAATTCTCCAGAGTGTCTACACAGAATAGTAGGACTGAGGCCAGAGCTGTAATCCTGCATAATTCATAGGATTTCTACATCAGAAGATAGATCTCCAGCTTCTATTCCCAGTTTAGGCAACACATAAGGTTGCAATAGCTGGACCTGCCAGAGCAAAGGATGACTTCAAAATCTTCTCTAAATGCCTATTGACGGAATCCTTAAAAGGAGGGAATGTCTTCGATAGAGATAGCAGACTGATTATACAGTGCAAAATGGTCCACAGAGGGGACAGTCCATTTCTTTTGAAATTCCTCTGCCACAGGGTAACCAAAAGGCACCAAAATTGCTAGAGAACTGCTCGGCAGACCATTATATAAAGCTCAAAACAGTTTAATCAAGAATAGGGAAAGGCTTTCTAGATTCTTCCTTCTTTTTTGGGGTATATTCTGCCTTTTGGGGTATATGAAGGCTCAGCAGAACTATGTGTATCTAACCAGAGACCAGTACACATTGCCTCAAAGAATCCACTGTAGCCAGCATATGGTGAGAAGGTGAATAATTGGTTTGATTAAAGCGGAGTTCCACCCAAAAATGGAACTTCTGCTTTAAGGGAAGGTGACCCCCTGACATGTCACATTTGGCATGTCATTTTTTCTGGGGGGGGGGGAGGGGGGGGGATACCCTCTTGAGAGGATTCCAGCTCCCACTTCTTCCCGGCGCACCACGGTGCCTGGAAGCAAGTTCAACTTTCCCCCCTCCCTCTCGGCAATCATCTGGGACATGTCACAGGTTCCAGATGATTGCCAGGCCAGTCACAGCATGCCGCGCGGCAGCCGGGTGCCCACAGTGACAAGGTCGGCACCGTAGGTAGGTGGGGGAGACGAGCGGGGCTTCGTTCCCCTGCATTGTTGGACCCTGGGACAGGTAAGTGTCCAATTATTAAAAGTCAGCAGCTGCAGTATTTGTAGCTGCTGACTAAATTTTTTTTTTTTTTTTAAGCGGAACTCTGCTTTAAGGTCTGATGGAGAAAAATCTTCAGCAGCCACCATTAATATTATAGCGTCCCCTTTGCATTCTGCACATGCAAGCGCACCAGGCAGTTCAGGTTGTAACCAAGGAACATAGTCTTGTAGCATATACTGCAGTGCAGGGTAGTCAAACTCAATTTCATTGCGGGCCACATCGGCATTATAGTTGCCCTCAAAGGGCCGGTTGTATCTGTAAGACTAGATGTCTAGAGCCCCCCTCCTCACATCAGATGTCAGATGCCCCACCATCACAAGTCAAGAGTCCCCTAACCTCCTTTACATCACAGTGCACCCTCCTGATCTTGTGCTGTTGCTGCTGAGTCTGGAGGAGGACCAGAGGAGGGCTGGAGTCATCTGCCAGAGTCTGCTGAATGCTGAGACCAGGGGAGGAGGACACGAGGCGGTGCTTCGGCTGCACAGAGGCACAGGATCTGGTGGAGGAGTTCTGTCCTGCTCTCTGCTGCCAACGGCTGAGACAAATTGGGGGCGGAGACAAGGGGGGTGCTGCAGCTGCAGGAGTGCATGCATGTGGCAAGGGCCACATGAAATGGCCTGGCGGGCCAGCAAGGCATGTAAAGCTAGGAAAAGGTACAGGCAAATTCCATCTTGCCACAAAATCTCAGGTACTGGTTCAGGGTCCAGGCTTCACCCATTCTGCTGGGCTGGCTCTGGCTTGTGATAGCATTGGCTATGACAAGTCCTTTTTATGGAGAGATCTTGGATCTATTAGACCCCTTTCACCTCCTGTAAAAGCAATCCAGAGGCTCCATAGCTACTAGAATTACTTTTACTTTGAAGGGAATCGGCGGCTGAAAAAAAATATATATATATTTTGGTCATCGCTTTAGATGCAGCGATGACCGAGATATCACCCTTCCTATCCAGCGACTTACTGGTGATGTCGCTAGATGGGAAGCGGTTAATGACAGCCAAAATTGTTTATTCAAAATGAAAAAAAAAACACACACGCAAACAGACCAACCTTCCTATCCCCTTACCTTAATGTAAAGTGGTTGTAAACCTCAGACATAAAATATGAACAAAGCATAGCCCGCTATAGCGTGTACTTGGCTCATTCCAGATCTCTTATGCCGTGTACACACGACCGGACTTTGACAGCAAAGGTCCGACGGAACGAATCCACCGGACAATTCCATTGTGTGTGGGCTTCATCGTACCTTTGCTGTAGAAAAATCAGATGGACTTTAGAAACAGAACATGTTTCAAATCTTTCCGATGGACTCGAGTCCGGTAGAAAAATCGGTTCGTCTGTATGCTAGTCCAACGGACGAACAACGACGCAAGGACAGCTATTGGCTACTGGCTATGAACTTCCTTATTCTAGTCCGGTCGTACGTCATCACGTACGAATCAGTCGGACTTTGGTGTGATCGTGTGTAGGCAAGTCCGTTGTGTCGGAACTCCGTCGAAAGTCCGTCAAAAAGTCCTTCAGAGTTCAGTCCGTCGAAAGTCCGCTCGTGTGTACACGGCATAAGTGTCATTTCTGTCTGCTTCCTTGTTCCTCTGCTATCTGCAGGAGTTATATGTGACAAGGTTTCCTGACACCAAGAGAAAAAGGCGAGACAGGGCAGGGATCTCCAGCACACAGCCTGCAATGTATAATTTCAGCTTTGCACCCCCTGTTTTTGACAGCTCAGAAAAGCTTTATAAATTCTGGAGGCCAATCATGTCACTGGGTATATGTAAGGGCAGTAGCCCTCCACTGTTCCGGAGGGCAGCTGTCTCTGACATGGTACTAAAATCATCTTCTTCCAGCAACGTTTACATTGTGACTGTCCACAGACATGAAAGTAGCAGAAGAACAGCCATACTGCAGTCTTTGGGATATTATTGTGCAGACAGTGCCAGAAAAAAAAATGGCACCAGACAATGGGTGAACCGCCAGCAAGGTAAACATGACCTTGAAAGCTCCTCTGCATCCAGGCATGGCTGAACACAGTCATAACCACCTCAATACCAGCCTGTATACAGTATAATCCTTCATTACCAGGCCTTTTTCAGTGCTCTAATGGTTTGACTGACAATTAGTCATGCAACACTGTACCCAAATAAATTTTTATATCATCTTTTATAGACAGACAGAGCTTTCCTATTGTGGTATTTAATAACCACTGGATTTTCCATTGTGAAATTCCAGTTTACACCTATCTAGCCTTAAAGGAGAAGTACAGCCAAAGCTTGTTTGGCTGTACTTCTCTTGTGGATCACAGGCGTGCAGATCATATTGCACTCCTGTAACCCATTTCAGCAGACAGCGGGGCAGAGCAGAACGCAGGTGACTGAAAGTAACTAGCTCTCTGTTTAGGAAGCACTGAGAACTAAGTGATCAGCAGTGCTTGATTGCTCAGTTCCCAACCTTAGAGCCGTAGGGGGACAGTTGCAGCATTATACCGATGATGCATCCACCTAGGTAAATATTTCCCTTACTTCACTTTTAACCACTTGCCTCCAGGGCACTTTTATCCCCCTTCCTGCCCAGGCATATTTCAGCGCTGTCACACTTTGAAAGACAATTGTGCGGTCGTGCCACGCTGTATCTATGACATTTTTTAAAAATTTTTCCCCCAAAAATAGAGCTTTCATTTGGTGTTTAATTTAATCACTGCTAGGTGTTTTTTGCAAAAAAAATAAATAAATAAACACGAAAAAAAAAAAAAGATCAAAAATTAAAAAAAAGAAAAAAAAAAAAAAAAAAAAAAAGTGTCTCTGTCAGAAGATTTTGTAAATGGGTAATTTTTCTCCTTCACTGATGTGCACTGAGAAGGCTGCACTGATGAGGAGGCACTAATATGCAGCACTGATAGGTAGCACTTATGAGCAATGATATGCAGCATGGATAGAAGGCACTGAAAAGCAGCACTGATTGGCCTCACTGATGGGCACAAATTGGCAGCATCGCTGGGCACTGTTGGGGCTGCACTGATGATCAGTGCCTCGATTATCTGTACAGGTCTCCTCTCTGAGGAGATGCCACTGATCGGCTCTCATCTCCTCACTCTATCAGTGTGAGGCAGAGAGCCGATGTGATCAGCTATGATTGGACACAGCTGATCACATGAGTAAAGAACCTGGTCATCGGCTCTTTACCGAGACCCGGGTCACGCAGAGTCCCTGGGACACAGCACGCCCGCGAACAGCACGTTGCATGCTCCCGCGGGGCTGCGTGATTGTAGTGAGAATGGGCGACATCATGTGACGTTGGCCCAGAATAAGAGAGTATCCCGCCCGCTGTCATTTGTCTATACGGAGGTGGGAGGCAGTTAAAGTAGTAGTAAACAGCTGCAAAAAACAAAAAAAACAATTGTGCCCGCTGTGTAGGTTTAAGTCATAATGCACCAATATGCACCGCATACTAGCACATTATAACAGACTTGCACACGGACCCCTCCAGCGCAGCGCTGTTGCAGCTCCCCGGCGCTTTCAACTTCACCCAGGCTTCCTTACGGGTTCGCGGACTTCGGCTGTAATAAATAATTGGGGCCACAATGACATCTCTCCTGCACAAGCGCGCCGGAGGCCCGGCCCAGAGCTCTGAAGGTACGACACGGGTTTGCTGTCCCTTCAAAGTGGTGACTTCACCGGCTGTATCCCATGTTGATATCTCCCAAACAGTGCAAGTTTAGGAGATGTTGACTGTACCTACAGGTAAGCCTTATTATAGGATTATCTGTGGGTACAAGTTTAAAAAGTGGACTTTACTTACATTTTAAAACTTACCTGTTTTCAGACCACTCCTCTGTGTGACCCAAAATGGCTTCAGGGGAGAGGAAAGAGTGCCAACTGATGAACTACTGAAGCCTATGGGTTATGTCACCACTTCAGGCTTTATGAGTGCTCTCTCCTCTTTCCTGCAGCTGCCACAGGAGAGATCACGTGACCAGACAGGCCTGAAAATAGGTAGATACATACACACAAATATAATATAATATAATATAATATATATATATATATATATATACACACACACATATACATATACATACATACATACATACACAGTATCTCACAAAAGTAAGTACACCCCTCACATTTTTGTAAATATTTTATTCTATCTTTTCATGTGACAACACTGAAGAAATGACACTTTGCTACAATGTAAAGTAGTGAGTGTACAGCTTGTATAACAGTATAAATTTGCTGTCCCCTCAAAATAACTCAATACACAGCCATTTATGTCTAAACAACTGGCAACAAAAAAATGTCCAAATTGGGCCCAAATTAGCCATTTTCCCTCCCCGGAGTCATGTGACTCGTTAGTGTTACAAGGTCTCAGGTGTGAATGGGGAGCAGGTGTGTTAAATTTGGTGTTATTGCTCTCACTCTCTCATACTGGTCGTTCAACATGGCACCTCATGGCCAAGAACTCTCCGAGGATCTGAAAAAAAGATCTGTTGCTCTACATAAAGATGGCCTAGGCCAGGGGTCTCAAACTGGCGGCCCTCCAGCTGTTGCAAAACTACAAGTCCCATCATGCCTCTGCCTGTGGGAGTCTTGCTTGTAACTTGCAATGCCTCATGGGACTTGTAGTTTCACAACAGCTGGAGGGCCACCAGTTTGAGACCCCTGGCCTAGGCTATAAGAAGATTGCCAAGACCCTGAAACTGAGCTTCAGCACGGTGGCCAAGACCATACAGCAGTTTAACAGGACAGGTTCCTCTCAGAACAGGCCTCGCCATGGTCGACCAAAGAAGTTGACTGCACATGCTCAGCGTCATATCCAAAGGTTGTCTTTGGGAAATAAACACATGAGTGCTGCCAGCATTGCTGCAGAGGTTGAAGGGGTGGTGGTGGTGGTGGGGGGGGGGGCAGCCTGTCAGTGCTCAGACAATACGCCGCACGCTGCATCAAATTGGTCTGCATGGCTGTCGCCCCAGAAGGAAGCCTCTTGTAAAGATGATGCACAAGAAAGCCCACAAACAGTTTGCTGAAGACAAGCAGACTAAGGACATGGATTACTGGAACCATGTCCTGTGGTCTGATTAGACCAGGATAAACTTATTTGGTTCAGATGGTGTCAAGCGTGTGTGGCGGCAACCAGGTGAGGAGTACAAAGACAAGTGTGTCTTGCCTACAGTCAAGCATGGTGGTGGGAGTGTCATGGTCTGGGTAGCTACAGTTCATTGAGGAAACCATGAATGCAAACATGTACTGTGACATACTGAAGCAGAGCATGATCCACTCCCTTCGGAGACTGGGCTGGAGGGCAGTATTCCAACATAATGACCCAAAACACACCTCCAAGATGACCACTGCCTTGCTAAAAGTAACTGAGGGTAAAGGTGATGGACTGACCAAGCATGTCTCCAGACCTAAACCCTAATGAGCATCTGTGTGGCATCCTCAAACGGAAGGTGGAGGAGCGCAAGGTCTCTAATATCCACCAGATCCATGATGTCGTCATGGAGGAGTGGAAGAGGACTCCAGTGGCAATCTGTGAAGCTCTGGTGAACTTCATGCCCAAGAGGGTTAAGGCAGTGCTGGAAAATAATGGTGGCCACACAAAATATTGACACTTTGGGCCTAATTTGGACATTTTCACTTAGGGGTGTACTCACTTTTGTTACCAGTGGTTTAGACATTAATGGCTGTGTGTTGAGTTATTTTGAGGGGACAGCAAATTTACACTGTTATACAAGCTGTACACTCACTACTTTACATTGTAGTGTCATTTCTTCAGTGTTGTAACACGAAAATATATAATAAAATATTTACAAAAGTGTGAGGGGTGTACTCACTTTTGGGAAATACTGTATTATTAATTTTTACTCTGTATTCCAAAGACTTTTTATTTTGAACATTTGAGCAGCAGAAGACTATAAGCTACTCCTGCTTATGTTTCCCTGCAGACAGACTGGGAAAGAGCTGGGTCATGTGACCGCTGTATATTGATTAGGAAAAAGATACCTAGATTTTTTAAAAATTAAAATAATTACAGCGCCATCATCCACATACAGAAAGAGAAGGATGATGTAAATTAAACAGTGTGTTTAGTATCACTTTAAAGTTGATGTAAAACTGATTCATGAAATTTGACCTAAGCACGTATATCTGCAGTGTTTTCTTATCGCTCTCCAAAGCATGATGACTTCTGACAAGTTCTCTGTCAACCAAGATAAAACCAGCCTGATTTGTGTAGAGGGAGGTTGCTTTAAATAGATTAGCATAGAGCTTGACCTGTCACAGCACAGCTCTGCAGGTCTCTGCCTATGTGGAGTAGGTGTGTGCCTTTCCTTCAATCAGCTGTTGTGGCTGTATGCCAACAATCCACTCCCAGTGCTGAACAGGAAGAGAAAAATTCTAACAAGATGTGCACTTTCTAAAGACTATATAAAGTCAAAGGCAGCTCCCTAATTAGGCAATTCTGGGAAAAATGAGAATCACGATTCTTTTGTTTGGAATAAAGATCACGATTCTCTCACGATTCTCAAAAAAATATTTATATATATTTATTTATTTATTTTAAAGATAAAGCCTTGTCAGTGCAGCCATGTCAGTGCAGCCATGTCAGTGCAGCCATATCAGTGCAGCCTTCCCCAGTGCAGCCTTGCCCCAGTGCAGCCTTGCCCCAGTGCAGCCTTGCCCCAGTGCAGCCTTGCCCCAGTGCAGCCTTGGATCCCCTGTACTTGCTTCCAGGGCTTCAAAATCGCCGACTGCGATTTTAAAATGGCGCCGCCGGCGCCGAAGTACACAGAGCCGGTCCTCGGCTCTTTCCGGCGGCTCTCGTTCAATTTCGGCTCCACTCGTAGTCCCGAGCGGAGCTATCCGAGTAGGTTCGGATAGCTCCGCTCGGGACTACGAGTGGAGCCGAAAGTAAACGAGAGCCACCGGAAAGAGCGGAGGACCGGCTCTGTGTACTTCGGCGCCGGCGGCGCCATTTTCAAAACGCTGGTTCCCGGCGGCTTCTCCTCCGATCAGCCTGTTCAGGCTATTAAAAAAAATCGATATAATCCAGACTGTAGATCGCGGGGGGGGTGAATCGAAATCGCGATTCTATGTACGATTAATCGTGCAGCTCTACTAAGGCCTCATGCACACGAGACGCTGTTAAACTCGTGTTCAGAGGCAGTTGGACACTTTTTTCAACTGCCCCTGAACTCATTCAATGTTATCCTATGTGTCCATGTACACAGTCTCGTTTTTTGGCGTTTTTAGGCAGTTGCGTTTAACCTAGTTTTTACAGAAGCAAAAAAATGGGTTTCAGACGCAAAAGTTTTCCACGTTTCAGATGCCAAACGCGGCTAAACGCCAGTACCGCGTTTGCGTTTATAAGTGTTTTTTACAACCTGACTTTGGGGCCCCATATCTCGAACCCCAAATTAGCACCAAGTGGCCCCGAGATATGGGGCCCCAAAGTCGGGTCACAAAATGTCATTCTCTGCTGCAGAAAAGTGCTTGACATTTTGCGACCCGACTTTGGGGCCATATGTCTCGAGGCCACTTGGTGCTAGGAAATTTGATGTGCTAACACAGGTGGACTAACACTATAACATATCCAAATTTGGGGTTCCTAGCACCAAGTGGCCTTGAGATATGGGGCCCCAAAGTCGGGTCACAAAATGTCATTCTCTGCTGCAGAAGTGCTTGAAATTTTGTGATCCAACTTTGCTTATGTTATAATGTTAGTTCCACTGTGTTAGCACACCAAATTTGGGGTTCCTAGCACTAAGTGGCCCTGAGATACGGGGCCCCAAAGTTGGGTCGCAAAATGTCATTCTCTGCTCTGCAGACGCTTCTAGACGCAAACGCGGCAAAACGGGCATTTCTAACGCCGGTTTCAGCTTTTAAAAACATGTGTTCAGCAGAGTTTGCACGGGCGTCTCGTGTGCATAAGGCCTAACACCCTCCTCCACCGCCTTCTCATCTCTTTCATGGGCTGTACGGGGTGAGTCACTGGCCATCGTGCCGCTATGATTCCAGTAAAAAAAAAAAGCCGCACCAGTGCTCACAGGGGAGGTGAGCAGTGTCAGTCTATGAGGATGCTGGAATCAGCTCAGACACCGCCTGCGGAAAATGCTCTGTCCTCTGCACATCCTTCAGATAGGTGTGCTGGAGCGCTGACAGGTGGGCGTGGCCAGCGGAGGCAAAACCATCTCACTGCTCGCCGTGCTCGGTCCAGAGACTAATGAGCTGCAGACTGCGGGATCGATTGCTTGGTGAAGCCCCCCTCCACGTGTGTTGTGGATTCACCCCAGCAATGCAGAGGCTGCTCAGGGTGCCTGAGTGCCAGTAGTCTGATGAGCTTGGGGATTGGGGTAAGTCCGATGACAGGGATGATACCTTTTTCTGCACACTGATACATGACCGCTCTCTAGTCATCACCCAGCAAACCACTCCTCTTCCATATGACCCCCTCCTCTCCCGCCTCTCTCACTCTCCCCCCTCTTCATCCCCATCCCTCTATCTCTTCCTCCTCTTCCGCCTCTCTCTCCCCCTCTCACCGCTCTCTCTCCTTCCTCTCTCCAATCTTCCCCCTCTCCTCCTTCCCCACTCCTCACTTCCCCCTCTCTCTCTTCCTCTATCTTCTCCCCTTTCTCTCCTCTCTACCCTCTCTACCCGCTCCTCTCTCTCACCCCCCTCAACCCCCTCCTCTCTCTCACCCCCCTCCACCCCCTCCTCTCTCTCACCCCCCTCTCTCTTCCCCCTTCTCTCACCCCCTCTTTCTCGACTCCTTATTCATCCCTCTCTTTGTCTCTCACCCCCACACTATTTTGCTCCCCTTTCCTCTCTCCCACCCCCCCCCCACATATTTTCCTACTTCTCTTTCTCTCCTCTCTCTTCTTCCCTTTCACCCTCCTCCTTCACCCCTTTTGCTCCCCCTCTCTCCTCCTTCTCCCTCTCTTGGCAGGGAAGAGGGAGAGCGGGAGGTAGGCCAAGTTGCTGCACCATGGGCCTCTGGGTTGTACTTGCACCCTGCGCCAAAAGTTGCCAGTCAGCCCCTGCTTTCATTTTTCTCTACACTAGTTTGCCTTTTCCTGATACTGCAGTACAAAGAAATTCAGCAGGCGCTTTTCTGTATTCAGTAAATGCATAGTAAGACCACAGTAAATGCATTGGCTGTGTCCACAGCAGGTATGGGGCATAGGTTTAGGAAAATAGATGATGGAACTATGGCCTTTGTTAGGTAATGTGAAATTTAGGAATAACGTAGAGCTGTCTAGTGAGTGACGTTCACCATACAGAGGAAGCGTATCCTGGTGTGATATGATCCAATGACATGCTGGAATCCTTGAGGACTGGCCATGGGTGAATTGCCATCAATTCATTGTATACTGCAATGTATTCATTTTTATTGCTTGAATTATTTTTATTATTACGAGTGGGGCCTCATGTCTAGGTTTTGCCTAAGGCCTCACAAAGCCTAGAGCCGCCTCTGTATAAAGCTAAAGACAGCAGATATACATATAAAACTTATGTAGGGGGATTTGTTTAGTCTCTGTGCATCATCTGAGGCTGTTCACTTCACTGGGTATATGTGAGGGTTCACATCAACTTTAAAGTGGCTGTAAACCCACGGAGAATTAAAATAAATAAATAAATAAATAAATAAAAAAACCTGCAAGACAAAGGCATAATAAGCTCATTATGATGTATCGTATTTATCGGCGTATAACATGCACAGGCGTATAACACGCACATTCATTTTAAGAGGGAAGTTTCAGGAAAAAAACTTAAATTTTAAATAAGGAACTTTGAAGCAAAATAAGGGTCAGTGCCCATCTGCAGCCTCACTATTGCCATCAATGCAGCCTGATCAATGCCCATCTGCAGCCTCACAAGTGCCCTCAATGCAGCCTCATCAGTCCACATCAGTGCAGCCTCACCATTGCCATCAATGCAGCAGCCTCACCATTGCCATCAGTGCAGCCTGATCGATCTGCATCTGCAGCCCAGAAGGGACAGGGAGGGGGCGGGACGAGCGCCGACAGATTACATACAGTGAGAATCTCCTATGATAGACAGAACGGTGGTCCAATGGCGGCCCAGGAGACGGGACTTCCTATTACAGAGGCCGCCAAGTAAACAGGAGATTCTCACTTTATGTAATCTGATGGTGCTCGTCCTGCCCCCCTCCCTGTCCTCACCGAGGCAGCTAAAATTGAAGTATTGGCGTATAACACGCACCCACTATTTGCACCTGATTTTCATGGTGAAAAAGTGTGCGTTATACGCCAATAAATACAGTACTTACCTTGGATCGAAGCCCCCGCAGCAGTCTTGGCACACCGCTTTGGCCGGCGACATATCTCCTGGAGTTACTTCCGGGTATCGCAGGTTCTGGCGCTGTGACTGGCCGGAGCCGTGATAAAGTCATTCCCGCGCATGCCGCCGGTAACGGAACGTCAGCTGAAGCAACGGCACGAACAAGCTGTTGCTTCAGTGCGCATGTGCCGAGGACGTTGGCACATGCTGATACAGAGGATATCTCCTAAACCATGTACGTTTAGGAGATATTCATGGTAGCTACAGGTAAGCCTTATTATAGGCTTACCTGTAGTAAAAAGTCGTTGTAAAGGGTTTACAACCATTTTAAGTAATCAGACCCTTTACCCAGTACTCTGTTGAAGCACTTTTGGCAGCAATTACAGCCCTGAGTCGTTTTGGATAA
The DNA here is from genome assembly GCA_037952835.1 of Lithobates septentrionalis. Classification (NCBI taxonomy): domain Eukaryota; kingdom Metazoa; phylum Chordata; class Amphibia; order Anura; family Ranidae; genus Lithobates; species Lithobates septentrionalis. Next base: position 747,064 of record JBBDGP010001647.1, on the reverse strand, counting down.
GACACGTAAAGCTTTGCACACACCTGGTTTGGGGCATTTTCTGCCATTCTTCTTTGCAAATCCTCTCAAGCTCAGTCAGGTTGGATGGGGACTGCTGGGTAGACAACCATTTTTAGGTCTCCCCAGAGATGTTCAATAGGGTTCATGTCAAGGCTCTGGCTGGGCCACTCTAGGATATTCACAAAGTTGAAAATGAAAGGGGTCTGAATACTTTATGAATGCACTGTATCTGCTGTGTGCGAGGCACTGCTGCATCTAGTCCCATGAGATCTGGTGATGTCACTAATGTGCTGATTACTGGAAGGAAATCTGCACTGCATATTTCTCCCCGCTTCTGTGACATTCATTCATTCTGTGGATATGCAAGTCCTTCACTTCTTCTTCTTGAATATTCCCCCATAGGTCATCAGGAGGGAGGGAAGGCACCTATGACATAAGGGAGGCAAAGCCCTGTCTCTACAAAGATGACCTCTCCCACACACATGCACTGTAAAACCAGAATAAAATCAGCTATAGAGACCTCCAGGTAATATTGATCCTTTGCCTCCTGAAAGCCCTTTTTTGGACACAATTCACTGTACAGGTCTTCTTTACCATCTATTGTATATGAGCATTGGGGCGAAATTCTAACAGCAAACAAACACAGCGAAAATACTTTGTGCAATAACGCAATATTGAACCCAAAAGCAAACATTTACTATATTGCAGATTACCAATTCTCATTAGCGGTTTTACAGGCGTTTGAGCTTTTTTTTTCTCTGCCTCTAAACTCCCCCCTATTTAACCCATGTGTCCATACACACTATAGGTGTTTACTGGAGTTTAGAGGCAGAAAAAAAAAAAATCATTTGTGCATTCAAGAGAGGAGCATTTTGAAAAAAAAAAATGTCTGACACGCCTAAACGCATGTAAACACGTATTAATGCTAGGCGCTTTAGAGTTTTTTAATTTCAATGGCCAAAATAAATGGATATTCTGGCCAATGAAATGAATGAACATCCGAGCGCTAGACGCGCCTAAACACATTTGAAAAAAAACACAGCTTAGGAGCTCTTGTGCAGCCGCTTTTCTCCTGTCAGGGGAAAAATGTTTGGAAGAGTGCCAGTGAGAATGAAACCCAAATCTGATGGTTTTCAATAGAAAAGCTCTCTTGTAGTTACAGGGATGAGACAGACCAGTGAACACTGGCAGGGGAGCCTAAAATTAGCTTTTATTTTATGTAAAACATTTATCTCAAAAGGAATTCAAATTGCTTTGATTATAAAGTATTTGTTAGTGTATTTAAAGTGGTGTTTCGGCCGAAATTATACTTTTTAAATAAAAATACCCCTATAATACACAAGCTTAATGTATTCTAGTAAAGTTAGTCTGTAAACGAAGGTCGGTTTTGTTAGTTTATAGCAGTAGTTTGTTATTTTATAAAATTACAGCAGGCCGTGGCCATCTTAAGTGTGGGCATCTGAAGCCAGACTGTATTTCTTCCTGGATCTCATCCTTGCAGATCTCGCACATGCTCAGTGCAGCACAAGCAGTGTAATAGGTTTCAGGTCAGGTTTCCATAGCAACAGGAGTGTCATAGGACGTTTCCGCCCCTTCCCAGAAGGCATTGCAAACAGGAAATGATGCGATGGGCCACGGCCAGGGAGGAGGGAGTGAAAAATGAATACAGCAGATATACAGTAGGTGCTGAGAAAAAAAAAAATATCCAATTCGTTTACAGTGCACAGTTTAGTGAGGGATGCTGAAGAGTTGTAAAAGTGGGTGGAACTCCACTTTAACCTCTTGCTTACTGGACACTTAAACCCTCCTCCTGACCAGACCAATTTTTAGCTTTCTGTCATACTTTGAATGACAATTGCGTGGTCATGCTACACTGTACTCAAATGAAGTTTTTATCATCATTTTTTTCCACACAAATGGAGCTTTCTTTTGGTGGTATTTAATCACCACTTGGGTTTTTATTTTTTGCTAAACAAAAAAAAAAAAAAAAGACAGAAATTTTTGAAAAAAAACAAAAAAAAAAAAAAAACACACGTTTCATAGTTTGTTATGAAATTTTGCAAACAGGTAATTTTTCTCCTTTATTGATATTCGCTGATGAGGCTGCACTGATGGGCACAGATAAGTTGGCACTGATGAGTGGCACTGAGGGCACTGGTAAGTGGCGCTGGTGGGCACAGAAGCCTCTGTAGAGGCTCTCCATGATCGGGACTGATGTCCCTGTCACAGCCACCGGTGAACAGCTTTTTTTTTTTTCCTCACACTACCAGTGTGAGGAGAAAAAATAGCCGATTACCAGCTCTGTTTACATCACATGATCAGCTGTCATTGGCTGATAGCTGATCACTTGGTAAGGGGTCGGGATTGACCCCTTACTCTGATCTGTGATCACCCGAGTCTCATAGACTTGCTGATCACAGAGCACGCTGCGCGCCCTACAGGGGGGCTCGCAGGCCGCTCAAGCACGGGAGGATGTCTATGGACGCCCTTCCGGCAAATTAGGTCCGCGCTGTAGCCGTCTTTCATCTATAGCGCGGACGAGAGGTGGTTAAATGTGTACATCTAACACTCCACTGTCCAAGCCTGCCCCTTGTGCTCATTCATCCAGAGTTGTGTCTCACTCCGTTTTACTGGCCAGATCATCAGATTGAAAAAAGCCAAAAGAAAAATAAACGAATGCAGCCACCACATATAATGATGCAGCCACCACATCTAATGATTGGTAAGCTGCAATAGATGACATTTTTAGTTTTTGGTGTACTACCGCTTTAAAAGAGAACTCCACCAGATATTTAGGTTGGTGCAAATTGTAGCTGCAGGAATCAGATTGCTGCGGCCCTGAGCGGCCGGCTAGGTGTGGCCACCAGCCCTGTCCAATATAATGACATTATAATACACTTCTCTGGGTGCCCTGTAGCATGCTACTTGCTTTGGGAGCAGACAAACCGTGCTGTGTGCGTCTATAGAGCCGTGCTCCATAAACACACATAGCAGGGCCTGGCACTGCCCCTCGCTTCCTTACAGCATTTGATTAACAGCAGAAGGAGCAAATAACTGGGAGGGGTGGGGGGTGGAGTTAGTGGGGTGTTTTTTACCTTAATGCATAAAATGCATTAAAGTGGAGTTCCAGTCTGCATAAAAAATGAATCAAAGTCAGCAGCTAAAAATACTGTAGCTGTTATATTAAAAAAGTTAAGGAGGCTTACCTGTCCAGGGATCCCGCAATGTCGGCACCCAAGCTGATTCGTCCGTCGGCTTTGGGTGCAGGGGCTGGCATTGCAAGTAAGGGAAACCGGCAGTGAAGCCTTCAGGCGTGAGTCGTGCTGCGCTTTCTGAATGGCCCCGCCATCTTCTGGGACACACACAGGTCCCAGAAGGCAGCAGGGGAAAGGAGGAGGAGCCGGACATGACATAGATCGCTGTGCGGCAATCTTACCAGGAAGTGGTCAAAACCAGGTACCTGCCCCCTCCCAAAAAAAAAGTGCCAAATGTGGAGGGGGAGAGGGCGCGAAAAAGTGGAGCTTGCCCTTTTGGGTGGAGCTCCACTTCAAGGTAAAAAAATATTTAGCTTTTACAATTCTTTTTAAGACCAACACAAAGTTGGAGTACAGGAAAGGGGAGGGGGGGGGGGGGGGGGGACATGGGCCACCAGTGTCCTAGCAACAAATGAGGCAGGGCCACACTGGCAGAGGATGGAGCCTGATAAGGGAACTCAGAGACTAGTTCCCTATCAGGTCTGTCTGCCTTCAGATTGACACCAGCTGTTCTGCCCAACTGTTGTCACCAATACAAAGGCAGCACAAAGCTGAAAGGCGGTGTCATGGTTCCTCCATAGATTCTTCACAACAGACAATAGAAATAAACCTGAGAAGTGCCAGAGAGTCACACCTTTGTGATAGCCTTGCAGTAGGGGTAGAAACACAAACTACCACAGGTAATTCTCAGCACTGGAGTCTTTAAGATACAAGAAGTTTGTAGGCAATTTAGCGCTCAGATGTACAAAAAATATGAATGCAATCTATACACTGGGGGGAGAACCTCTGGGGGAATCTAGGATGGAAAAGGACCTGGGGGTCCTAGTAGATGATAGGCTCAGCAATGGCATGCAATGCCACACTGCTGCTAACAAAGCAAACAGAATATTGGCATGCATTAAAAAGGGGATCAACTCCAGAGATAAAACGATAATTCTCCCGCTCTACAAGACTCTGGTCCAGCCGCACCTGGAGTATGCTGTCCAGTTCTGGGCACCAGTCCTCAGGAAGGATGTACTGGAAATTGAGCGAGTACAAAGAAGGGCAACAAAGCTAATAAAGGGTCTGGAGGATATTAGTTATGAGGAAAGGTTGCGAGTACTGAACTTATTCTCTCTGGAGAAGAGACACTTGAGAGGTGATATGATTTCAATTTATAAATACCGTACTGGTGACCCCACAATAGGGATAAAACTTTTTTGCGAAAGGGAGTTTAACAAGACACGTGGCCACTCATTAAAATTTGAAGAAAAGAGGTTTAACCTTAAACTACGTAGAGGGTTCTTTACTGTAAGAGCGGCAAGGATGTGGAATTCCCTTCCACAGGCGGTGGTCTCAGCGGGGGGCATCGATAGTTTCAAGAAACTATTAGATAAGCACCTGAACGACCACAACATACAGGGATATACAATGTAATACTGACATATAATCACACACATAGGTTGGATTTGATGGACTTGTGTCTTTTTTAGACCTCATCTACTATGTAACTATGTACACCCACAAATGAAATACCATTTAGGGGTAAAGTTGGTCTTTAATATGCCTATATCACATTACAAAAGATAAAAGAACAAAAAAAGCTCTAATGCCGCGTACAAACGGTCGGACTTTTCGGCTACAAAAGTCCGACAGACTTTCGACTGACTTTTGGTGGACTTGCGGCAGACTTTCTAACGAACGGACTTGCCTACATACGATCACACCAAAGTCCGATGGATTCGTACGTGATGACGTACACCGGACTAAAATAAGGAAGTTGATAGCCAGTAGCCAATAGCTGCCCTAGCGTCGGTTTTTGTCCATGGACTAGAATACAGACGAGCGGATTTCTGGGTATGGCGGAGTTACGACGTAAAGATTTGAAGCGAGTTCCAAATCTAAAGTTCGTCAGATTTGCGACTGGAAAAGTCCGCTAAAGGTCCGGTGGAGCCTACACACGATCAGATTGTCCGCCAGATTTGGTCCGTCGCACCAGTCCGGTCGAAAAGTCCGACCGTGTGTACGCGGCATAAGGCTCTGTGAACATACTAGCCACTTGGCAATTGGGATTAGTCCAGCACTGCAGACTGATGTATACATAGGGATCCATTCATAAAGGAGAGCTGATATTGTCATGTGCTGGTTATCACATTTACTCCACACTGTACCAACATTATATATGCCATTCAGAAAATGCAGGTTCCAGCGTCCCATGGAGTGTTCTCTGCATAATGCTGCAGTGATTGGAAGACAGCCCAAATCTCCAGTGAGATTTTTATTTTCCTATCTTCAAGCAGTAGTATGGTCACAGTAGTATGGTCACAGTAGTATGGTCACAGTAGTATGGTCACAGTAGTATGGTCACAGTAAGGCCATACCACTACTTTATAAGCCGGTCCCATAGTGTGAAAAATATAAGCATTGTTGACAAAACGCTATAAAACTTCTTTGATTTATTTTCAACCATTGACAGTACAATAAACATGTGAAAGCCAGTTGGTTGCTGCAGTGAACAAGACATTTTACTGACATTTTCCATATATTAGACACAAAAAGAACAATCATCTGTGACAAAAACAAGCAATTCACCTAAATAAATGAAAGCCCACTCCAGATTGGGCACTTTATTCCCATCTGCTAACCTTTCTGAAGCCCTCAGGCTGGTCACATGATAATATACAATCTTCATTCTCCTCCTCAGCCTGGGTGATTGTCAATGATGCAGAGCGCAGTGGTGGTGTGATGACATCAGTGCCGTTCTCTGCAGCATTACATAGTGAATCCAGGGCAGTACTATGGTGACTTCTATGCTGGGGGTGGGTCCAAGACACCCTACACTCTCAGTATGTACAGTGAGGGGAAAAAAGAATTTGATCCCCTGCTGATTTTGTATGTTTACCCACCAACAAAGAAATGATCAGTCTATAATTTAAATGGTAAGTATATAACAGTGAGAGACAGAACACAAATATCCAGAAAAAACACATTTCAAAAGAGTTATAAATTGATCTGCATTTTAATGAGTAAAATAAGTATTTGACCCCTTCGCAAAACAGGACCTAGTACTTGGTGGCAAAACTCTTGCTGGCAATCACAGAGGTCAGACGTTTCTTGTAGTTATCCACCAGGTTTGTACACATCTTAGAAGGGATTTTGTCCCACTCCTCTTTGCAGATCCTCTCCAAGTCATTAAGAGTTTGAGGCTGACTTTTGGTAACTTGAATCTTCAAATCCCTCCACATATTTTCTATGGGATTAAGGCCTGGAGACTAGCTAGGCCACTCCAGGACCTTAATGTGCATCTTCTTGAGCCACTCCTTGGCCATGAGTGTTGGGTCATTGTCATGCTGGAATACCTGTCCACGACCCATTTTCAATGCCCTGGCTGAGGGAAAGCAGTTTTCACCCAAGCTTTGATGGTACATGGCCCCGTCCATTGTCCCTTTGATGCGGTGAAGTTGTCCCATCCCCTTAACAAAAAAAAAAACCCCAAAGCATAACGTTTCCACCTCCATGTTTGATGGTGGGGATGGTGTTCTTGGGGTCATAGGCAGCATTCCTCCTCCTCCAAACATGGCGAGTTGAGTTGATGCCAAAGAGCTTGATTTTGGTCTCATCTGACCACCACACTTTCACCCAGTTCTCCTCTGAATCATTCAGACGTTCATTAGAAAACTTCAGACGGACCTGTACATGTGCTTTCTTGAGAAGGGGGACCTTGCGGGCGCTGCAGGATTTCATTCCTTGACGGCGTAGTGTGTTACCAATTGTTTTCTTGGTGACAATGGTCCCAGCTGCTGTCCCTGGGCTGATTCCTCACCGTTCTTCTCATGGTCATTGAAACTCCACGAGGTGAAATCATGCATGGAGGCCCAGACCGAGGGAGATTGAGTTATTTTGTGTTTCTTCCATTTCCAAATATTCACACAAACTGGTGTCACCCTCTCACCAAGCTGCTTTGTGATGGTCTTGTAGCCCATTCCAGCCTTGTGTAGGTCTACAATCTTAACATCCATGGACAGCTCTTTGGTCTTGGCCATGGTGGAGAGATTGGAAACTGATTCTGTGGACAGGTGTCTTTTTTACAGGTAACAAGCTGAGATTAGGAGCACTCCCTTTAGGCTGGATTCACACTATTGTGAATTGGATGTGGTTTCTCCACATCCAATTTGCATTTCAGGAGATTGTGATGGGCTCTCTATGGAGCCGGTTCACACATCTCTGCAGCGGCTCTGGTGTGAATGGCACAGGAGTCCTGTGCGTCTTTTGGTCCGAATTCAGCCAAAAATTTAGGATGAAATCGGAAACCTGGAGACGCACCAGACTCCTGCTCTGAGCTGATGCATTCTAGTGTGAACCCAGCCTTACTGCCGGTTCACACAGGGGCAACATGACTTGCAGGCCAACTCACAGAGGCGACCTGCACACGACTTCAGCGGCAACTTGCAAAACTACTTCTGTATAGAAGTCAATGCAAGTTGCCTGAAGTCGCCCCCAAAGTAGTACAGGAATCTTTTTCTAAGTCGGAGCGACTTGTGTCGCTCCTATTAGAACGGTTCCGTAGTACAGAACCGGATGCGACTTGTCAGGCGGCTAAGTCGCCTGACAAGTCGCCCCTGTGTGAACCGGGGCTTAAGAGAGAGTGCTCCTAATCTCAGCTCATTGCCTGTATAGAAGACACCTGGAAGCCAGAAATCTTGCTAATTGATAGGGGATCCAATACTTATTTCACTCAATAAAATGCACATCAAGTGATAACTTTTTTTGAAATGCATTTTTTTGGATATTTTTGTTGTTATTCTGTCTCTCACTGTTAAAATAAACCTACCATAAAATTTATAGACTGATCTTTTTTTTGTCAGTGGGCAAACGTACAAAATCGGCAGGGGATCAAATACTTTTTTCCTTCACTGTACTTAAAGCTAAACGCCAGCTTTGGATGCACTTTACATAGTTTGTTTGGGTCAGCCTATGTCCCTCACTAACATGTGAGGCCGCTGGACGTGCTGCATAAAATGTATGTATTTGTGACTACATAAAGCACTGTGTTCCGGGTGCAAGTCAAGATTTCTTGACTCATACCCGGAACACATTAGAGTGATCGACGCTCAGCCATTCAGAGAAAGTGATGTATTCTAGCAATGAATACAAAGCTTCCTCTGATTGATTGAGTCAGAGGTTGTGACATCAGCCCACCTCTCAGACTTAGCCAAGCAGAGATAAAGCTTTGTATGCAAAGTTAGGATACCTCGCTTTCTCTGAATAGCTGAGCACCGATCGGAAAGACTCTAGTGTATTCCGGGTATGAGACAGGAAGTCTCAGCTCCCACCCGGAACACAGTGCGGTATGCTGTATGCAGTCACAGCTACATACAGTTTATACCGCACATCTAGTGTCCTCACAGGTTATTGAGGAACATAGTTTGTTTGCGCCAACTTGTAAAGTGTATCCAAAGCTGGAGTTCAGCTTTAACCACTTCAATACCAGGCACTTAGACACCTTCCCGCCCAGGCCAGCTTTCAGCTTTCAGCGCTGTCACAATTTGAATGACAATTGCGCTGTCATGCTACACTGTACCCAAACAAATAAATTTTTTATCATATTGTTCCCACAAATAGAGCTTTCTTTTGGTGGTATTTGATCACCTCTGCGTTTTGTTTTTTTTTGCGCAACAAATAAAAAAATACCGAAAATTTTGAAAAAAAACAAGTTTGTTTCTGTTAAAAAATTTTTTGTAAATAAAATCTTCAATGACGGGCACTGATATGGCTGCACTGATGGGCACAGATGAGGTGGCACTGATGATGGGCACTGGTATGCGGCACTGATGGGCACTCATAAGTGCCATTGATTGGTACCTATGGGTGGCACTGATGGGTACTTATGGGTGGCACTGATGGGTGGCACCGATGGGCACTGACAGGTGGCACTGATGACACTGATTGGTGGCATTGCTGGGCATAACTGAAATATAATGGTGCCAATCAGTGCCCGATTATGGGCACAGATTGGGCACATGTGGATGGCTATGGGGTACATACCTGGCCATCCACATGTTGCCCCCTTCCCTGGTGGTCCTAGTGGCGTCCCTGGTGGTCCATTGTGGTCATCTGAGAGGGGGCTGTGCTAATAAACAATCAGCACAGACCCCCCCTGTTAGGAGAGCCACCGAACGGCTCTCCTCTACTCACGTCTGTCAGACGCGAGTGAAAAAAAGCCAATCAACGGCTCTTCCTATTGACATCGTGATCAGCTGTGATTGGACACGGCTGATTACATGCTAAAGAGCCTCCGCCGGAGGCTCTTTACCAAGATCGGTGGAGCGGTGTGTCAGCCGCGATGCGCGCCTCCGCGAGTGCGCGGCGGCATGTTATCCTGCTAGACGTCATATGACGCCCAGTCAGGATAATGGAATCACCGCCCGGCCGTCAATCTGCTATAGGCCGGGCGGGAAGTGGTTAAGCTAGCCATAGATGGATCGAATTTCTGCCAGTTCAGCAAGGACCGGCTGAATTTCGATCCATGTGTGGCCCTGCCTGTTGGACAGAAGTCAATTGTTTGAACGACTTGGAGCCCATTCACACAGGGGCAACATGACTTCCAGCGCGACTTTGGGAGGCAACTTGGACACGACTTGAGTATGAATCACAGCGCGACTTGGGGCGACTTCAGCGCAACTTACAGCACGACTTGAAGTCGCCTCCAGGACAGGGAACTGAACATACCAGGCTCTTAGGTCTGGTATGGATAGTAAGGGGAACCCCCCTACGCCGAAAAAACGGCGTGGGGGTCCCCCCCCCAAAATCCATACCAGACCCTTATCCGAGCACGCAGCCCGGCCGGTCAGGAAAGGGGGTGGGGATGAGCGAGCGCCCTGCGACCCCCATACCCCAAAGCACCTTGTCCCCATGTTGATGAGGACAAGGGCCTCTTCCCAACAACCCTGGACGTTGGTTGTCGGGGTCTGCGTGCGGGAGGCTTATCGGAATCCGGGAGCCCCCTTTAATAAGGGGGCCCCCAGATCCCGGCCCACCACCCTATGTGAATGAGTATGGGGTACATCGTACCCCTACCCATTCACCTGGGGGAAAAAAGTGTCAATAAAAAAACACTACAAAGGTTTTTAAAGTAATTTATTAGGCAGCTCCGGGGGTCTCTTCCAACTCCACTCTCTCCGGCCTCTTCTCCCGCTCTCTCCGCTATCTTCTGCTCTGTTGCTAGCGGTGGCCCGTTCTTCTCCATCGTCTTCTTCCCTCTTCTCTTCTTTTGATGTTGACATGACCCTCTCTCCCGCTGTAATGCCGTGTACACGGTGCGCAACGACTTATATAGGCATGGGGCGTGGTCATGGTTGATGTCACCCGGTGACCCCGCTCCTTATAATGTCACAGTCTCATCATCCCCCGGGACTGTGACGTCATAAGGGGCGGGGTGTAGTGTGTTTTTTTTATTGACACTTTTTTTCCCACCAGGTGAATGGGTAGGGGTACGATGTACCCCTTACTCATTCACATAGGGTGGGGGACCTGGATCTGGGGGGCCCCCTTATTAAAGGGGGCTCCCGGATTCCGATAAGCCCCCCGCCCGCGGACCCCGACAACCAATGGCCAGGGGTGTCGGGAAGATGCCCTTGGCCTCATCAACATAGGGACAAGGTGCTTTGGGGTGGGGGGGCCGCAGGACGCCCCCCTTCCCCAAAGCACCCACCGCCCCATGTTGAGGGCATGCAGCCTGGTATGGTTCAGGGGGGCTCGCTCGTCCCCACCCCCTTTCCTGACCGGCCGGCTGCATGCTTGGATAAGGGTCTGGTATGGATTTTGGGGGGACCCCCACGCCGTTTTTTTTCGGCATAGGGGGTTCCCCTTAAAATCCATACCAGACCTAAGGGCCTGGTATGCTCTTGGAGGGGACCCCATGCCGCTTTTTTATTTAAAAATTGGCGTGGAGTTCCCCCTCATGATTCATACCAAACACATGCCAGTATTGCTTGTCGCTCATTGGGAAAGGAAAAAACACATTTTTCTTTCCCGATGAGCAAGCCAGCTCGGCGCTGGCATATCACAGTCTTCCTGGGTAAATTCTTTTCTTTTTCCTGTAAATTTGCCTCAATATGAACGGGGATCCGACTTGGAGGGGACTTCCATTGAAATCAATGGGTACAAGTCACCTAGAAGTCGGATTGAAGTAGTACAGGAACCTTTTCTGAAGTCGGAGCGACTGCAGTAGTGTGCAATAAGTCGCCTCAATTCATGTAGCGCAAATTGGGGCGACTTGAAGTCGGATCCAAAGTTGCCCCTGTGTGAATGGAGTCTAACGGTATGTCGAACGAGCTTGTTGAAAAATGTTACTTGATCAGCCAGCTGCTGATTAGTGTATTCTGACATTGGATATCCCTGCTGTCAGGATACAATGTCCCAGTGAGGAAGATTCCTCCAAACACCTCCAGCATGTGGATGGAAGAACCTGTTCATCTTTATTGCATCCAGCCAGCTTTAGTCTTCGGAGTTCAGTGCCACCAGGCGTCATTTAGTCTGGAAGATTTTTTATTTTTAAACGCAGGCTGGGAGCCAAAAAAAAACAGAAGATAGGTTTTAAGCCTGGTCTCTTATTAATTAGAGTCAAGATTTGCAAAGCTCCTTTGTACCACACTGAGAGCTATGGAGCTCCAGACAAGCAACACTGGTAATAGTCTCGGATAATAATGAATTACATCCACACACTATAATCGTCATGACCTTAAAGTGTTACAAAAGCCAATTTCTTTTCTAGCAAAATAACAAACGTGTTCTGCTTAGCTGCTCTGTGTCATGGGTTTTCACAGAGCACCCCCAAACCTCCTACAGACACACATAGTGCTCAGCCCCGCCCCCCACTCCCTCTACAATCTGAGTTCTGAGAAGAGAGAGAGAGAACAGAACTGCTACTCTCAGGCACATTGCTGGAGCGAGATCGGGCTCAGGTATTTGAGGAGGGGATTAGGGGTAGGGGCTGGGGAGCGAATCGATTATTCTTCTAATAAGGGTCATGCCGTGACTGGTGGCTCCTGCACGCATGCGCGGGAGTGACATCACGCGACTCTGGCCAGTCGCAGAGCCGGAGTTCGCGGCCCCGGAAGGAAGAGGGGCGAAGATGGACGCTCCATGCTAGTGGGGACAATAGTGACATTGCAGGCTTCGGTTTCAGGTAAGTGACACATAATAGGCTACTGTGCGATGCAGAGTAGCCCATTATGCTTTACCTTTGCAGGGAAATAAAGAGGAAGTAAAACCCACCAGGGTTTACTTCCTCTTTAACGCAGAGAATACATGAAGGTTAGAAAAAAACCTTTACAACCACTATTATTTATTATAGCAATATTATTATTATAAATTACAACAATAAATCATACAATGTGACTGTATTAATACATGAAGACTTCAGGTAGATGGGCATCAAATAGACACAGCAAGCACCTATTGCAAGAAAAGACTTTAATAACTGTATGAATGAGAACTGATCTTATACACAAAGCTCAATTCTATGCAGCGACATCCTCAGGCAAGCACAGTCATTTGTGTATTGCCGCAATGGCTTGTGTATCTAAATCCACAAACAAAAATGTAATAAAGGCTTACTAGTCCTAAGACATGGTGTGTGCAATATTATTCTTAAAAGGATTGTTCACCTTTACGAAAAACCTGCCTATGCAGGTAAGGGATATTTGTTGATTAAAACAAACTGTGCAGCTCTGACTAAAGATGAATAATACCCTTGTTATAGGTGTAGGCCATTTACATAGCTTACGAAGCCTGACTGGAATACTCCCAGGGTGTGACCAAGTGAGGCCTAGTCATCACTGCTCCACCATCACAGAAGTGAGCTCTTTCTCCGATTCAAACCCCCTGACATGCTCTCTCTCTCCATCCTGATGCAGTAGCTGAGCTCATCATGTGAGATCTCGCTCCTGTGATGGTGGAGGATGATTAGGCCTCACTTAGCAACGTCCTGGGAGTATTGCAGTCATATCTCATAAGGTATGTAAATGGACTGCACCTCTAACAAGGGCAGGGGTCTCAAACTGGCGGCCCTTCGGTTGTTGCAGAACTACAAGTCCCATGAGGCATTGCAAGGCTGACAGTTACAAGCATGACTCCCACAGACAGAGGCATGATGGGAGTTGTAGTTCCGCAACAGCTGGAGGGCCACCAGTTTGAGACCCCTGAACAAGGGCCTTATTCAACGTTAGTCAGAGCTGCCTAGTTTGTTTTCATCTATAGATGCCCCTTATCTGCATAGGCAGTTTTGTGCTAAAGGTGAACTATTTTTCCCTGGTGATTTAGAAATACACTTCCTGCCCTAGAATGACATAGCAATCACTGTATACTTGGAGGAGCAGCATTGTCATACTAGGATAAGGACTAGTAACAACTACACTTTCCTCATCTTCATAACATGTAATTTGCAGAACTAACTTATTTACATCAAAATCAGCCTCTCCTGACCTCACGCAGAAGAAACGAGGCTGTTTTTTTTTACACCAAACTAGTGGCCGGTGCAACTACAGACTCAAACAGCATTTGGGACACGGGTTGAGCAGATTCTGGATTCATCCATCAAAATTGGCTACCTATGGGAGGCTACAACTAAAAAATATTTCTAATTTTTAAGGTTTTGTTTTCTAATAAATTCCAAGACATTTTTCAATAATTAGCATGCCCAAATTCCTTTTTAATCTAATAACAAACATAAAGACTATCAGTCATCTACCAGTAAAGGGTTTTCTTAATGCCATGCTAGCATAGAGACACATTAACACATGAGACGAAAAAAACAAGAAAAGAAGAAAAAGTGCTGCTCCAGGCTCCTTTCAAGGCTGAGCACGTATGTGAAGGCCTAAGCACTTGGTCACATGAGATCTGCTGAAGGGAAAGGTCAGCCATTCTGAACTCTAATCTTCACATGACCCAAGACATAAATGCAGCACAGAAGGGTGAAGGGAGCACCATCTCCTCTAGGATGGATTATTTTGGTCCTTTTATTACTTCTCATTTATCATTAAGTCTGATTGAACTCACCACACTGCATGTCCTCTAATCCTCCCACCACTACAATGAAGATGCAAATGTCATCACAACTCAATCACGTTGCGTCATATCTATAAAAACCTCCCTCCGCCATCACCAAACTAAAGAAGCTCCAGTAAATTTTTACCATTATCCAACTATTAAATCATTATTTAATCAAGAGTCCCCTATATTCCTGGCACGGACACCTTTTTCTTGACTTTGGAGTTCCTACTACTACTACAGAATAAATGGTACCAACCAAGAAATATCTTAATGTTTACTGGTCGCTAGAACATGTCACAATGCCCACAATTGAGAAAAATAAACTCAAAGTGCCACCATAAGGATGAACCACAAAATGTGCAAATCACAAAGAACAAACAGAATGTAGGATAGCAGAAAAGTATTTTTGAGCACTCACCCGGACATCTGCAAGAAGAGCTTCTGGATCTTGAATGCCATCAGGCAGGCACTTCCTGTGTGGGGGAAGAGATTCAAGCTTCTTAACAAGGCAGAGTAGACCTTCAAGCTCAAACCATGTTAAACATGGCGGTGTGTTGGCTGGTGGTGAGGGAGGAGTAGGTGGAGGTGGCGTAAGAGGCTGGTGTGCAGGGTGGAAGCTAGAAAGAAGTATCCTTTCCTCCCTGTGCTGACGCTCCCGCTCCCTCTGCCGCCGTTCCCTTTCTCTCCTCCTCTGAAGTTCCCGCTCAGCTTTCCTTCTGTCTCTGTCTCTTTTCCTTAAGCCCTCTTCTTCCTCCCAATCCTGATCTGAAGAGTCGTCATATTCAGAGGATGAAGAAGAAGAGGGTGAAGATGAAGAGGAGGAAGATGAAGATGAAGAGGGTGTGTCTGGTCTCCGGCGGCCATTTAACTCCAAGTCTAAATTAGAAATAAGAAAAAGTCTGAAATTATTACAAACCTGATATTTATGTCAAAAGAAATGGAACTACAGGCTTTAGTTCATAAAAATGTCAAAAAGCTGAAAATTTATTTGGGAACCAGTCAGCGAACTCCGATATACGTCAGCACAATGGCAGCAGTGGGCAAATGGGCGTACCTGTATGTCCCCTTTAAGTTCCGGGGATAGCAGGCACTTGCGCGCCGCCACGTACAGCATGACTGTGCCCACGGGACCCGATGTCCGCCGGTCTCCCAGCGATCGTGTCCCAGAGCCTCAGAACGGGGGAGTGCCTATGTAAACAAGGCATTTCCCCGTTCTGGCTTGTGTCATGAAAGAGATCACGGCTCCCTGTCATCGGGAGCGGCGATTGCTGTCATGTGACTTGAAGCCCATCCCCCCCAGTTAGAATCACTCCCTAGGACACACTTAACCCCTTCATCGCCCCCTAGTGGTTAACCCCTTCACTGCCAGTGTCATTTACACAGTAAGCAGTGCATTTTTATAGCACTGATCACTGTATAAATGACACTGGTCCCAAAATAGTGTCAAAAGTGCCCAATGTGTCTGCTATAGTGTCGGAGTCCTGATAAAAATCGTGGATCGCCGTTATTACTAATAAAAAATAAAATAAAAATGCCATAAAACTACCCCCTATTTTGTAGACGCTATAACTTTTGCACAAACCAATCAATATACGCTTATTGCGTTTTTGTTTTACCAAAAATATGTAGAAGAATACACATCGGTCTAAACCAAGGAAAAAAATTGTTTTTTTATATATTTTTGGGGGATATTTATTATAGCAAAAAGTAAACAATATCGCGTTTTTTTCAAAATTGTTGCTTTTTTTTGTTTATAGCGCAAAAAATAAAAACCGCAGAGGTGATCAAATACCACCAAAAGAAAGCTCTATTTGTGGGAAAAAAAGGACGTCAATTTTGTTTGGGTGCAACGTCGCACGACCGCGCAATTGTCAGTTAAAGCGACGCAGTGCCGAATCGCAAAAAGTGCTCTGGTCAGGAAGGGGGTAAAATCTTCCAGGGCATGAAGCGGTTAAAGTAGTATTAAACCAAATGCAAACATTTATTATATTGCAGCTTACCAATTCTTATATGTAATAACTGCATTGGTTTTCTTTTTTAGGCTTTCTTTATTTTCACATGGTGATCTTGCCAATATGTCTGTTGTTTTTCAACAGACCAAGCTGTTCTGAAGATGTAGCAGTTAGAGGGATGAGACAAATGATTTAACACTGAAAGGGGTGCTTACAATGGTCAGCTTTTAGTCATTAATGTAAAACCTTTAAGACCCCTTTCACACCGAGTCGCCTATAGCGTCGGCGGTAAAACGCCACTATTTTTAACGGCGTTTTACCGTCGGATTTGCGGCGCATTTCGGCCACTAGCGCGGCGCTTTTACCCCCGCTAGCGGCCAAGAAAGAGTTAAAACCGCCCGCAATGCACCGCAATAGCGGCGTTTTGCCGGCGGTATCCGAGCGCTGGCCCATTGATTTCAATGGGGAGCAGCGGTGGAGGAGCGTTAAAACACACCGCTCCTTCACCGCTCCAAAGCTGCTTGCAGGACTTTTCCTGACGTCCTGCCAGCGCACCGCTCCGGTGTGAAAGCCCCCGGGCTTTCACACTGGAAACAATGGAGCAGCTGTTTGAGGGCGGATTGCAGGCGCTATTTTTAACGCTATAGCGCCTGCAAAACGCCCTCGGTGTGAAAGGGGTCTAAATGCAAATCCAACGATAAAACGCCGCTAAAAGAACTCCAGTTAACACCTTTTCAAGCAGTTACCGCAACAGCACCAAAGTGAGCGCCCATGCAGGATCTTAGTGTCTGAAGAGCATTACAGGCTGTCCCCTTAGTGTGAGGTCTGGGTACAGCTCCCAAGATTTTACCAAAGTTGTACCGAACCTGATGCACGGCTTCTAGGCTGTTTTATATGTCAGTGAGGCGTTTATTGAAGAATCAGAAGATAAAATAATAAACTAGTTGTGTGAAAAGGGTCTTCTCAAGAAGGGAGAAGAGGATCCCTCACCTTAGAAAACTAGCAAATAACTGAAGACTTACGGTATGGGATAGGGTTAAAGGTTGGGTGTCCTCAAAAGCTTGTAGGTATCCAGTCACCTGAAGGTACCGGCCTATAACCCAGGGTCTATGAATATCTAGCCTGTGAGATATATAGAGATATAGATATATATCTCCTGATGCTGTAGCCCAAGTGGCCTTACTCAACAGAGTGAGTCTGAAGAGACCAGGTTAAGCACTGAGGCAATGTCTTGGCTCTGAGCCTGGAAAGCACTTGGTAGCTAACTTTTACCAGTACACAGAGGTTTGGAAAGCTCCACAATGTAGAGTCCAGTGCCCAAAAAGCACATTCAATGCTAGCCCTGCATGTCCTGTCCACTGGAGTCCATGTACAATGCTTTAAAATCATTTTTTAGGAAGGGCCAGTCCGGATAGCTATTATGTAGAGATCAACTCAAGCAGAGATGTAGTGAAGAATCTTGGATGACCCAAGAAGAAGTACACAGTAAGAATTACTCCCATTGTATGCGTTTTCTTGGCATTTGTACCCATTACCGAGAAGTAAGAAGACACTCACCCATACTCAGCGACTCCCTCTGAAAGTCCTTGGTGAGGTGCGATTGTTTGGTCATGCAGTAGACATATCTCTCCAGCACGTACCAGCACATCTCATAGTAGAATGGGTAGCGAAACTTTGTGGGGACCTGACAGGTAGAAAACAGGGCACATTTATTAGTTGCTACAATGCAGGACTTGCGTATGCAAAACATTTTTAAATTAAAGAACAATACTTCCTGAGAAAAAAAATTGAAATTGCTTTATTACACAGAATGTATTTTGGTAAAGTCTCACCCACTGCATTATTACAGCTTCACAGTGTCTTTGCTGTACTGTTTGAGTATGAAAGAGGTCATCAGAAAGAGGAATTCACTGCTGCTCACTATATATGACATACCATGAACATGGCTGACCTGGAGTACCAATAGTGTGGTTTTGGGCAATAATTATAGGAAAATGTAACCTTCTACGAAAGAAGGAAAAGCTACAGAATAAATGTTATATAACATGGCATGTCAATGTCTATAATACTCACCAGGTTCTAATGGATCATACAGCCTTTGCAGACACGCATCAATGGTCAGTACGATTTTAGTATACAGCTTGTGTTCAGAGGAAGTGGTTTGCAAGACACTGGCCAACATTCAACCAATGTTAGTAGCAGAAAGGAGATATTTTGAAGAAAACCCTGGATTGAGGCGAATATTGCAGCAAACTATTTTTTGTTAGCTTTTCCCCAAGTTTATTCATTTTAACTGAGAGTTCCATTTTAATAACCCAGTGGCTGAGGTTTTCAGTCACAGACCTGACATTTAATATTGGCTTTTACACAGAAGTAAGGATTTTTTACTTGCCTATAAATTCCATATTTTGGGAGTACAGTACAGGACACAGGGTGAAGTTTCATTGACCATGGGTTATAGGCACCGTCAGGTGATTGAGCACTCACAAGATTTTCTGGGTGCCCCGCCCCCGTGTCTAGAATCAGGCCCAAGCATTTTGGGCAAAGAGGTTAGAGAACAGATTTTGGAAGTTGATCACCCAACTGCAGCAGCCTGAAGCATCTGAATTGTCCAGTGGATGTTTGCAGATAGCTGAAAGGAAGAGGAGTCCTTTAGAAGAAAGTCGTATAGATCAGTGTTTCTCAACTCCACTCCTCAAGGCACCCCAACAGGTCAGGTTTTCAGGATCTCTCTCAGATGAAAACAGCTGTGGTAATTACTAAGGCAGTAAAACTGATCGAATCACCTGTGCAAAATAATGGAAGGCCTGAAAACATGACCTGTTGGGGCGCCTTGAGGAGTGGAGTTGAGAAACACTGGTATAGATAACCTGTGACCTGGATACCCAGAGTTTTAGAAAGGCATGAAGAAGTGCAAGGAATATTGTGATTACTCTAGGAGCAGAGGATAGACCAAATGACAACTGGAAATTGTCTCCTAATTCAGAGAAACCGCAGATGAAGTGAATGAATAGGCAGGTAAACATCTTGGGTGTCTATGGATGCCTAGTATTCCTCATCCCAGTGAGGCAATAACTGATTTTGCAAATTCCATGCAAAATTTTGGGATTTGAAGGTATTTGTTTAGGGATTTTAGGTCCAGGATAAGACGAAAACCCCTTTTGGTCTTTGGTACCGTGAACAGATTTGAATAGAATCCTTTAAACCTGTCCTCTAGAGATAATGGCACAACTACTTCCTGGGACTGGAGATCATTCAGGGCATTCTGCAAATCCAAACTGTCCTTGGGCAGATTTTGGCTGATTTGAGAGGGTAGAGTTTTGAACTTGATTTTTTACCCCTTTGAAATCACCGAACTCACAGGTCTGGAACACCTGTGAACCAGAGATAAGCAAACTGTAACAGATGTCCCACTACTCTTAGAAAGATTACTTAAAGCGGGAGTCCGGCGAACAATCTTTTTTTTTAGGTCATTGAGACACTTTGCTAATCCCAAAATAATACTCACAGTTTGGGTGTAATATTTCCGCCTCTGTCTGTTTTCGTACTGAAGAATAACTTAAAAAATGTGATGCTGGCTGTTTCCATCTTGCTTGTGGGCATGTGAAGCCCACAAGCATTGATTTCCTGGATGCGGTGAATGCTGTTCATTCACAGCTTGTTCACAGGCATGATCATTGTTTCCGCACTGAATCTTGGGAAGCCTGACACTAAGCTCCCAGGAGACAGTGCGGCTCCGGGGAAAGGCAATAAACACGCCTACTCCCATGGGAGGAGAGACAGCAAGTGCCACAATAAGGTACAATATAAAGGTAATTACAGCGATAAAAATTTTTTTCGCACAACATTTGAACATCTATGCAATTAACTGAAGGGGGTAAGATTAAGTTAAAAATTTGAGTGGAACCCCGCTTTAAACAACCCAGTGGTGACCATTCTGTAATGAAGTCCACACAGCAAAAGAGTGGGAGGAAACTTCTGAGTTTTAACCACTTCCCGTCCGCCATATAGCAGTAGAGGAGAGCCGATCGGCTGCTCTCCTGACAGGGGGGGGGTCTGCACTGATGCCCACCCAGTAAGCCTACTAGAGCCCACCAGGGATGGCAATTATTGCCCATTAGGGGTGGCACTCTGTGCTCATCAGTGATGCCTGCCAGCGCCTCTGATCAGTGTTGCCTATCAGTGCCATCTATCTGTGCCGTGCCCATCAGTGCCATCTATCTGTGCCGTGCCCATCAGTGCCATCTATCTGTGCCGTGCCCATCAGTGCCATCTATCTGTGCCGTGCCCATCAGTGCCATCTATCTGTGCCGTGCCCATCAGTGCCATCTATCTGTGCCGTGCCCATCAGTGCCATCTATCTGTGCCGTGCCCATCAGTGCCATCTATCTGTGCCGTGCCCATCAGTGCCATCTATCTGTGCCGTGCCCATCAGTGCCATCTATCTGTGCCGTGCCCATCAGTGCCATCTATCTGTGCCGTGCCCATCAGTGCCATCTATCTGTGCCGTGCCCATCAGTGCCATCTATCTGTGCCGTGCCCATCAGTGCCATCTATCTGTGCCGTGCCCACCAGTGCCATCTATCTGTGCCGTGCCCACCAGTGCCATCTATCTGTGCCGTGCCCACCAGTGCCATCTATCTGTGCTGTGCCCACCAGTGCCATCTATCTGTGCCGTGCCCACCAGTGCCATCTATCTGTGCCGTGCCCATCAGTGCCATCTATCTGTGCCGTGCCCATCAGTGCCATCTATCTGTGCCGTGCCCATCAGTGCCATCTATCTGTGCCGTGCCCATCAGTGCCATCTATCTGTGCCGTGCCCATCAGTGCCATCTATCTGTGCCGTGCCCATCAGTGCCATCTATCTGTGCCGTGCCCATCAGTGCCATCTATCTGTGCCGTGCCAATCAGTGCCATCTATCTGTGCCGTGCCCATTAGTGCCATCTATCTGTGCCGCCCATCAGTGCCCATCGGTGGTGCCCATCAGTACTGCCAATCAGTGCCCGTCAGTGCAGCCTCATCAGTGCCCATCAGTAAGGAGAAAACTTACTTATTTACAAAGTTGTGTAACAAAAACTAAGAAAACATTTTTTTTTTTCAAAATTTCCGGTCTATTTTTATTCATAGCGCAAAAAATAAAAACCCCAAGAGGTAATCAAATACCACCAAAAGAAAGCTCCATTTGTGGGAAAAAAGGGATACAAATTGAGTTTGGGTACAGCGTCGCATGACCGTGCAATTGTCATTCAAAATGTGACAGCGCTGAAAGCTGAAAATTGGTCTGGGCAGGAAGGTGTATAATTGCCCGGTATTGAAGTGGTTAAAAAAGGCTCTAGGCAGAAGTGGCGGTAAAGTAAGTGACCTGTGGTGTGATGCAACACCTGGTCATCCACCCGAAATTAAGCTCTGAGTGCTTGAATTTTGGCACCAAGCTTGACACAGTAAAATAAATACATTTCAAACAGAATCCTGGTTTCCTGATAGATTTAATGCATACTGTTCAGAATTGTGGGGCTACAGTAACAGTCATAGATACAGGGTTGCCCTGTCTTACATGTCCGTGATGCTGGTCCCTATGTAGGGTCCAGGCTTTGTCTGTCACAGTGGGAATAACCCTGAAAATGTCTTCAGGGTCTGAGTTCCATAATGGACTGGACTGCAGCCATGGACCTGTATAGCACCCTGTGGCTAGCTACATATATTGCACAGAGTGCAAAGGTAAGGGACGACGCAGGATCCAGTGCCTGAATAAAGACTACAGGCCATTCCCACAGCATTGGGTCTGGGTACCATTCCCGAGGTTGAAATGTGAAAAGTTGATTGAAAACGTAAATGAAAAATAAACTAAGCGATGAGTGCTTTCTCCATCACCTTCAGAAACTTGCAAACAAGCTTGCTAGTGTTCAATAATCTGAAGGTACCAGTCTATAACCCTGGGTCTATGAACATTCAGCCTGTGTACTGTACAATTAGGATACAATTTCTCTTTTTAGGAAGGTTTTTTGCCCGTTGCAAATATAAAATTCTACTGCCATCATCCCAGTGCAGGGAAAAAACAAAAAAACAATGAAAACGGAGAGGAAGGATCTGATTGGTTGCTATGGCAACTCAGAGCCAAAATTACAAAGCCTTTTACTCACTCTTGTTCTGTCTTCAACGCTGTATATCCGAAGCTGCGTGGGGATGTTGAAACTATGTAGAAAATTCCCTCCAAAAACCAGAGTGTCCTGAGGAGTGTATACTGCATGGATCCAACCTATAAATACGCAATCAAAAGTCAGTGTGGCAAAGTTACCCATGTTACATTTATCTTGTCTGTAGGAGTATGTATTGAACACATATAAACATCTGCAGGGCTCAGTGACTCTTATACACACTTGCCACTGACAGAAGTGCTCCAGTCATGTCTCTGCACAATAGGGTTTTGTTGTAATTTTACTTTTGCATGTGCAGCATGACCGAACCGACTAAACATATATTTTCTTCCAACAGCCATCTGTGATGAACAATCCTTTTATTAAATACCAGTTGATCCTGTCAGTAGAAAAATTGGAATTGCCTTTCATATTGAGACAATGCTTTTCCTTCTGCAGTGAAATCACTAACACCATCACCCCTGCTGCTTTAATGCTGGAAAAGTTAATAACTTTCAGGGGATAACTGCGCTTCCCATTCCACTGCACTCTCTGCAGAATCTTATGCCGCGTACACACGGTCGTACTTTTCGTCTACAAAAGTCCAACGGACGCTGACGGACTAAAGCTGGCTGGTAATCCGATCGTGTGTGGGCTTCTCCGGACTTTCAACGTACTTTTTTAGCCTCAAATCCGACGTACTTTAGATTTGAAACATGCTTTAAAACTTTACTTCGTAACTACGACGGACCCCGAAATCCGCTCGTCTGTGTGCTAGTCCGACGGACAAAAAGCCACGCTAGGGCACCTATTGGCTACTGGCTATGAACTTCCTTATTTTAGTCCGGTGTACGTCATCACGTACGAATCCGACCGACTTTTGTGTGGTCGTGTGTAGGCAAGTCCGTTCGTTAGAAAGTAGGCCGCAAGTCCGCCGCAAGTCCACCGAAAGTCTGCCGGAAGTCTGTCGGACAGGCTGTCTGACTTTTGTAGACGAAAAGTACGACCGTGTGTACGCGGCATTAGACACTGTAAAAGCACTGCTCAGTCCCTCCAATGCTTTCACCCCTCACTCCAAGGTGCATGAGAAATCCAGCTTCTCAGCAGCATTTACCATAAATATACAGATACACATTAAAAAAGGTCAAAGGTCTAATGCCTGTCAATCACTCTGGCAGGATTAAAGCATTTGTGAACCCAAAAAAAAAAGAAAAAGGAAGGAGGATCCTGCTCTTTTAAAGCATTTTTGACAGCACAGAGCTTATGCTGTGTCATTTGGCCCCCTGTAACACCTGAAATATCTGGCTGATCCTGCCAGTTTCTGCCCTCCCCTATGTAAACTGACTACGGTTCATCATGGCTGCTGAACCCTGACACCATGGTCAGCTTACGCGCCTCCGTCATCCGCAGCTCTCCTGTCCTCTCCCCCATCCCTGCCTATCGACTCCTGCGTCACCCCCCCGCTGCAGAAATAATATGATTTACTTTATATAATCTGCTCAGTCTCCTAAGGATATGTCGTGTGTGTGTTTTATATATATATATATCTATATCTATATTTATATCTATATATATTAAAAAAAAAAAAAAAAAGAAAACTGTATACAATGTAGGGGATCAGACTCAATGCAGGGACAAACTCACAGTTTCTTTAGGAAAACATCATGTTTAATCCACAGGATATTCCTGATCGGCAGTCAAGTGACCCGTCGGCTCTCTCCTCCCTCCAGACTGATGTCAGCGGGGGGAATCTCGGCCCCTCCCGCTGCATCTGTCAGACGAGGAGAGAGCCGGAGGGTCACGTGACCACCAATCAGCATTCACAAATAAGGTATTGTAGAGGGGTGCCTGTGAAACACATTAAAATTACAGGAAAAGTGATGTGATATGTTCCTCCACAGATTCTTAGATTTGCAATCTAAGATAATACCAGCAAAGACTTCAGGGTAAAGAAGGATAGTTCTTTACCCTGTATAGGTAAAGTCCGTTCCGGGGCAGGTTTTATTGGGGGTCTGATAGAGATCTGGGTGGGACAGACTCCCAAGTCCGTGGACCGCAGTTTAATGTTTTCTTTTCAGGTCCTGATTAACCACTTGCCGACCGCCTCACGCCTATATACGTGAGCAGAGCGGCACGGGCAGGCAAAATCACGTACCTGAAACGTGATTGCCTTCCCGCGGGTGGGGGGTCCGATCGGACCCCCCCCCCGGTGCCAGCTGCGGTCGGCATTTGGTTGGAAGCGATGGGAGACGAGGGGGAGGCCATCCGATCGTGGCCCCCCCCTCGCGATCGCTCCCAGCCAATGACAAACATCCCCTGCCTCTGTATAGTACACAGAGGCAGAGGATGTGATGTCATCTCTCCTCGGCTCGGGAGTTTCCGTTCCAGCGCCGAGGGGAGATGACATGTAAGTGCACCAACACTCACACACACACAGTAGAACATGCCAGGCATACATTACACCCCCGATCGCCCCCCGATCCCCCCCCAATCACCCCCCCCCCCCCTGTCACAAACTGACACCAAGCAGGTTTTTTTTTTTTTTGTTTTTTTTTTCCTGATTACTGCATAGTGTCAGTTTGTGACAGTTAGCAGTTAGGGTAGTGACTGTTACCCCCCTGTAGGTCTAGGGTACCCCCCTTACCCCCCCTAATAAAGTTTTAACCCCTTGATCACCCCCCGTCACCAGTGTCGTTAAGCGATCATTTTTCTGATCGCTGTATTAGTGTTGCTGGTGACGCTAGTTAGGGACGTAAATATTTAGGTTCGCCGTCAGTGTTTTATAGCGACAGGGACCCCCATATACTATCTAATAAATGTTTTAACCCCTTGATTGCCCCCTAGTTAACCCTTTCACCACTGATCACCGTATAACCGTTACGGGTGACGCTGGTTAGTTTGTTTATTTTTTATAGTGTCAGGGCACCCGCCGTTTATTACCAAATAAAAGTTTAGCCCCCTGTAGGTCTAGGGTACCCCCCTTACCCCCCCCTAATAAAGTTTTAACCCCTTGATCACCCCCTGTCGCCAGTGTCGCTAAGCGATCATTTTTCTGATCGCTGTATTAGTGTCGCTGGTGACGCTAGTTAGGGACGTAAATATTTAGGTTCGCCGTCAGTGTTTTATAGCGACAGGGACCCCCATATACTATCTAATAAATGTTTTAACCCCTTGATGGCCCCCTAGTTAACCCTTTTACCACTGATCACCGTATAACCGTTACGGGTGACGCTGGTTAGTTTGTTTATTTTTTATAGTGTCAGGGCACCCGCCGTTTATTACCGAAAAAAGGTTTAGCCCCCTGATCGCCCGGCGGTGATATGCGTCGCCCTAGGCAGCGTCAGATTAGCACCAGTACCGCGAACACCCATGCACGCACCGTACACCTCCCTTAGTGGTATAGTATCTGAACGCATCAATATCTGATCCGATCAGATCTATACTGGCGTCCCCAGCAGTTTAGGGTTCCCAAAAACGCAGTGTTAGCGGGATCAGCCCAGATACCTGCTAGCACCTGCGTTTTGCCCCTCCGCCCGGCCCAGCCCAGTCCAGCCCACCCAAGTGCAGTATCGATCGATCACTGTCACTTTTTTTTGTAGCGTTTTGGTGAACTGGCAAGCACCAGCGCCCTAGTACACCCCGGTCGTAGTCAAACCAGCACTGCAGTAACACTTGGTGACGTGGCGAGTCCCATAAGTGCAGTTCAAGCTGGTGAGGTGGCAAGCACAAGTAGTGTCCCGCTGCCACCAAAAAGACAAACACAGGCCCGTCGTGCCCATAGTGCCCTTCCTACTGCATTCGCCAATCCTAATTGGGAACCCACCGCTTCTGCAGCGCCCGTACTTCCCCCATTCACATCCCCAACCAAATGCAGTCGGCTGCATGAGAGGCATTTTCTTTATGTCCTCCCGAGTACCCCTACCCAACGAACCCCCCCAAAAAAGATGTGTCTGCAGCAAGCGCGGATATAGGCGTGACACTCACTATTATTGTCCCTCCTGTCCTGACAATCCTGGTCTTTGCATTGGTGAATGTTTTGAACGCTACCATTCACTAGTTGAGTATTAGCGTAGGGTGCAGCATTGCACAGACTAGGCACACTTTCACAGGGTCTCCCAAGATGCCATCGCATTTTGAGAGACCCGAACCTGGAAGCGGTTACAGTTATAAAAGTTACAGTTACAAAAAAAAAGTGTAAAAAAAAAAAAAAAACACAAACAAAAATAAAAAAAAATAGTTGTCGTTTTATTGTTCTCTCTCTCTATTCTCTCTCTCTATTGTTCTGCTCTTTTTTACTGTATTCTATTCTGCAATGTTTTATTGTTATTATGTTTTATCATGTTTGCTTTTCAGGTATGCAATTTTTTATACTTTACCGTTTACTGTGCTTTATTGTTAACCATTTTTTTGTCTTCAGGTACGCCATTCACGACTTTGAGTGGTTATACCAGAATGATGCCTGCAGGTTTAGGTATCATCTTGGTATCATTCTTTTTAGCCAGCGGTCGGCTTTCATGTAAAAGCAATCCTAGCGGCTAATTAGCCTCTAGACTGCTTTTACAAGCAGTGGGAGGGAATGCCCCCCCCCCCCCCCACCGTCTTCCGTGTTTTTCTCTGGCTCTCCTGTCTCAACAGGGAACCTGAGAATGCAGCCGGTGATTCAGCCAGCTGACCATAGAGCTGATCAGAGACCAGAGTGGCTCCAAACATCTCTATGGCCTAAGAAACCGGAAGCTACGAGCATTTTATGACTTAGATTTCGCCGGATGTAAATAGCGCCATTGGGAAATTGGGGGAGCATTTTATCACACCGATCTTGGTGTGGTCAGATGCTTTGAGGGCAGAGGAGAGATATAGGGTCTAATAGACCCCAATTTTTTCAAAAAAGAGTACCTGTCACTACCTATTGCTATCATAGGGGATATTTACATTCCCTGAGATAACAATAAAAATGATTTAAAAAAAAAAAAAATGAAAGGAACAGTTTAAAAATAAGATAAAAAAGCAAAAAAATAATAAAGAAAAAAATAAAATAAATAAAAAGCACCCCTGTCCCCCCTGCTCTCGCGCTAAGGCGAACGCAAGCGGCGGTCTGGCGTCAAATGTAAACAGCAATTGCACCATGCATGTGAGGTATCACCGCGAAGGTCAGATCGAGGGCAGTAATTTTAGCAGTAGACCTCCTCTGTAAATCTAAAGTGGTAACCTGTAAAGGCTTTTAAAGGCTTTTAAAAATGTATTAATTTTGTTGCCACTGCACGTTTGTGCGCAATTTTAAAGCATGTCATGTTTGGTATCCATGTACTCGGCCTAAGATCATCTTTTTTATTTCATCAAACATTTGGGCAATATAGTGTGTTTTAGTGCATTAAAATTTAAAAAAGTGTGTTTTTTCCCCAAAAAATGCGTTTGAAAATCGCTGCGCAAATACTGTGTGAAAAAAAAAAAATGAAACACCCACCATTTTAATCTGTAGGGCATTTGCTTTAAAATAATATATAATGTTTGGGGGTTCAAAGTAATTTTCTTGCAAAAAAAAATAATTTTTTCATGTAATCAAAAAGTGTCAGAAAGGGCTTTGTCTTCAAGTGGTTAGAAGAGTGGGTGATGTGTGACATAAGCTTCTAAATGTTGTGCATAAAATGCCAGGACAGTTCAAACCCCCCCCCCAAATGACCCCATTTTGGAAAGTAGACACCCCAAGCTATTTGCTGAGAGGCATGTCGAGTCCATGGAATATTTTATATTGTGACACAAGTAGCGGGAAAGAGACAAATTTTTTTTTTTTTTTTTTTTTTTTTTTTGCACAAAGTTGTCACTAAATGTTATATTGCTCAAACATGCCATGGGAATATGTGAAATTACACCCCAAAATAAATTCTGTTGCTTCTCCTGAGTACGGGGATACCACATGTGTGGGACTTTTTGGGAGCCTAGCCGCGTACGGGACCCCGAAAACCAAGCACCGCCTTCAGGCTTTCTAAGGCCGTAAATTTTTGATTTCACTCTTCACTGCCTATCACAGTTTCAGAGGCCATGGAATGCCCAGGTGGCACAAACCCCCCCCAAATTACCCCATTTTGGAAAGTAGACACCCCAAGCTATTTGCTGAGAGGTATAGTGAGTATTTTGCAGACCTCACTTTTTGTCACAAAGTTTTGAAAATTGAAAAAAGAAAAAAAAATTTTTTTTTCTGGTCTTTCTTCATTTTCAAAAACAAATGAGAGCTGCAAAATACTCACCATGCCTCTCAGCAAATAGCTTGGGGTGTCTACTTTCCAAAATGGGGTAATTTGGGGGGGGTTTGTGCCATCTTGGCATTTTATGGCCTTCAAAACTGTGATAGGTAGTGAGGAGTAAAATCAAAAATGTATGCCCTTAGAAATCCTGAAGGTGGTGCTGGGTTTTCGGGGCCCCGTACGCGGCTAGGCTCCCAAAAAGTGCCACACATGTGGTATCCCCGTACTCAGGAGAAGCAGCTGAATGTATTTTGGGGTGCAATTCCACATATGCCCATGGCCTGTGTGAGCAATATATCATTTAGTGACAACTTTTTGTAAATTTTTTTTTTTTTTTTTGTCATTATTCAATCACTTGGGACAAAAAAAAAAAAATATTCAATGGGTTCAACATGCCTCTCAGCAATTTCCTTGGGGTGTCTACTTTCCAAAATGGGGTCATTTGGGGGGGTTTTGTACTGCCCTGCCATTTTAGCACCTCAAGAAATGACATAGTCAGTCATAAACTAAAAGCTGTGTAAATTCCAGAAAATGTACCCTAGTTTGTAGACGCTATAACTTTTGCGCAAACCAATAAATATACGCTTATTGACATTTTTTTTACCAAAGACATGTGGCCGAATACATTTTGGCCTAAATGTATGACTAAAATTTAGTTTATTGGATTTTTTTTATAACAAAAAGTAGAAAATATCATTTTTTTTCAAAATTTTCAGTCTTTTTCCGTTTATAGCGCAAAAAATAAAAACGGCAGAGGTGATCAAATACCATCAAAAGAAAGCTCTATTTGTGGGAAGAAAAGGACGCAAATTTCGTTTGGGTAGAGCATTGCATGACCGCGCAATTAGCAGTTAAAGCGACGCAGTGCCGAATTGTAAAAAGTGCTCTGGTCAGGAAGGGGGTAAATCCTTCCGGGGCTGAAGTGGTTAAGGTAGCTGGTCCTAGCTCTCAGGGAGAGAGTGTGTGTCTCCATGTGAGGAGACAACTAGGAGCATGGCTGCTTATTCCCTCACTTTGAAAACAAAGTATTTGCGTTTGTAAGGACACTTACTACAAAACCAAGGACTGGTCAGACTACGGACACAGTAAAGGCCCCATACACACCATTAGATTTTCTGCAGATTTTGGTCTTCAGATTCACCAAAACCATGTAGTGCAAGGGCCTGCCTGATTGCATACAAATTAAAACTCTTAAGGTTTGACCTCATATTATATGGTTTTGGTAAATCTGAAGACAAAAATCTGCAGAAAATCGAATGGTGTGTGTGGGGCCTAAGGCTCGGTAGAGCAGAAGTTTATTTTTGTTTGATGGCAAGATGCCCTTTTTCTTCCGTTTGGGAATATAACTGTCCATCAAAAAAAAAAAAAAGGTTACATAGTAGTAGTAGGTGAGGTTGAAAAAAGACACAAGTCCAACCTATGTGTGTGATTATGTGTCAGTATTGCATTGTATATCCCTGTATGTTGTGGTCATTCAGGTGCTTATCTAATAGTTTTTTGAAGCTATCAATGCTCCCCGCTGAGACCACCGCCTGTGGAAGGGAATTCCACATCCTTGCCGCTCTTACAGTAAAGAACCCTCTACGTAGTTTAAGATTAAACCTCTTTTCTTCTAATTTTAATGAGTGGCCACGAGTCCTGGTAAACTCTCTTCTGCGAAAAAGTTTTATCCCTATTGAGGGGTCACCAGTCCGGTATTTGTAAATTGAAATCATATCCCCTCTCAAGCGTCTCTTCTCCAGAGAGAATAAGTTCAGTGCTCGCAACCTTGCCTCATAACTAATATCCTCCAGACCCTTTATTAGCTTTGTTGCCCTTCTTTGTACTCGCTCCATTTCCAGTACATCCTTCCTGAGGACTGGTGCCCAGAACTGGACCGCATACTCTAGGTGCGGCCGGACCAGAGTCTTGTAGAGCGGGAGAATTATCGTTTTATCTCTGGAGTTGATCCCCCTTTTAATGCATGCCAATATTCTGTTTGCTTTGTTAGCAGCAGCTTGGCATTGCCTGCCATTGCTGAGCCTATCGTCTACTAGGACCCCCAGGTCCTTTTCCATCCTAGATTCCCCCAGAGGTTCTCCCCCCAGTCTATAGATTGCATTCATATTTTTGCCACCCAAATGCATTATTTTACATTTTTCTACATTGAACCTCATTTGCCATGTAGTCGCCCACCCCATTAATTTGTTCAGGTCTTTTTGCAAGGTTTCCACGTCCTGCGGAGAAGTTATTGCCCTGCTTAGCTTAGTATCGTCTGCAAATACAGAGATTGAACTGTTTATCCCATCCTCCAGATCGTTTATGAACAAATTAAATAGGATTGGTCCCAGCACAGAACCTTGGGGAACCCCACTACCCACCCCTGACCATTCTGAGTACTCCCCATTTATCACCACACTCTGAACTCGCCCTTGTAGCCAGTTTTCAATCCATGTACTCACCCTATGGTCCATGCCAACGGACCTTATTTTGTACAGTAAACGTTTATGGGGAACTGTGTCAAATGCTTTTGCAAAATCCAGATACACCACGGCTACAGGCCTTCCTTTATCTAGATGGCAACTCACCTCCTCATAGAAGGTTAATAGATTGGTTTGGCAAGAACGATTCTTCATGAATCCATGCTGATTACTGCTAATGATATCGTTCGTATTACTAAAATCCTGTATATAGTCCCTTATCATCCCCTCCAAGAGTTTACATACTATCGATGTTAGGCTAACTGGTCTGTAATTCCCAGGGATGTATTTTGGGCCCTTTTTAAATATAGGTGCTACATTGGCTTTTCTCCAATCAGCTGGTACCATTCCAGTCAGTAGACTATCTGTAAAAATTAGGAACAACGGTCTGGCAATCACTTGACTGAGTTCCCTAAGTACCCTCGGATGCAAGCCATCTGGTCCCGGTGATTTATTAATGTTAAGTTTCTCAAGTCTAATTTTAATTCCGTCCTCTGTTAACCATGGAGGTGCTTCCTGTGTTGTGTCATGAGGATAAACACTGCAGTTTTGGTTACTGAAGCCCCCCCGATTCACTCGTGAAGACTGAGGAGAAGAATAAATTCAATACCTTCGCCATCTCCCCATCCTTTGTAACCAGATGTCCTTCCTCATTCTTTATGGGGCCAATATGGTCTGTCCTCCCTTTTTTACTGTTTACATACTTAAAGAATTTCTTGGGATTTTTTTTGCTCTCCTCCGCTATGTGTCTTTCATGTTCTATCTTAGCTGTCCTAATTGCACCTTTACATATCCTGTTGCATTCTTTATAAAGTCTGAATGCTGGGGATGATCCCTCAACCTTGTAATTTTTGAAGGCCTTCTCCTTTGCTTTTATATGCATTTTTACATTGGAGTTAAGCCATCCAGGACTTTTGTTCGCTCTTTTAAATTTATTACCCAATGGGATACATTGGCTAATGCCCTTATTTAATATGCTCTTAAAGCAAACCCATCTCTCCTCCGTATTCTTTGTTTCTAATATTTTATCCCAGTTTATGCCTTTTAGCAAGGTTTGTAGTTTAGGGAAGTTGGCTCTTTTGAAATTCAGTGTCTTTGTATTCCCTTTATGTTTCCTATTTGTGTGATTTATACTGAAACTAATTGACCTGTGATCACTGTTGCCTAAATTGCCCCGCATTTCCACATCTGTGATCAGGTCTGTATTGTTGGTAATCAGTAGATCCAGTAATGTTTTATTTCTAGTTGGTGCGTCTACCATCTGACCCATAAAATTGTCCTGCAAGACATTAAGGAACTGGCGAGCCTTAAATGAATGCGCGGTTCCCTCCGCCCAATCTATGTCTGGATAATTAAAATCCCCCATTATGATAACACTTCCCATCCTTGCTGCTACTCCAATTTGTGATAGGAGATCCGTCTCCACTTCCTCCCTCAGGTTTGGGGGCCTATAGCATACTCCCAGTATTATTTTCCCCTTAGCTTTATCCCTTTGGAGCTCTACCCATAAGGATTCCACCTCCTCTCTAGCTCCCTCAGTGATGTCATCTCTCACATTCACTTGTACATTATTCTTGATATATAGGCATACCCCTCCCCCTTTTTTACCCTCTCTATCCTTGCGGTATAGGGTATACCCTTGAATGTTTGCCAGCCAAATACCCTTGAATGTTTGCCATTCCTGTGGATTAAACATGATGTTTTCCTAATGAAAACGTCATCTTGTCTGTATATGCAGAACGTACTTCCCATTTACAATCTGATACGTGGACCAGGGAGAAACAGAGATTTATCTGAAAACACCGCTACCCTTGGATCACTGCGCAATGGTACCTGAAGGAATAACAAAGGTGTAGCCTTGTTTTAACTCCACACGCTGGCATTCATTCACTTTGTCACCCAGGAAGATATCGCCTTGTTTCCCCGACAACAGCCAATTCTCATACATTTCCAGATTTTTGTCTGTAGGAGGTATTAGCCAGAAAACCTAGAGAAGACATTATCAAATCACACACATTATGCTTCAAAGCTAGAAGCAGGCAACTGTACAGTTTTTTTTTACATTTAATCTGTTTACTCTTGTGCCTACCCTGGTTTCCAACAAACTCTCCATTAATAAGTTGATATTTTTAAACAGAAACTTTCCTTTTTTTAAATTAAATACCTGATTTTAGACTCTGACATCATCACTGGGCCTATGTGGATCTCTGTGCAGTGCTGGCAGATTACGGTTGGTGGGAGGGTCTGGTAGGATGCTGTGCATAGCCTCCTGAAAACATCACAGCCCCCTACCTCATTACTCCTCTAAAGAACCCGCAACCCTGAAGTAAGCAGAAGGCTAGCTCTTGGGAGGACTTACAAAAATATCAAAATACCTTGATGGATAGAGGTCAGTCTGGAGTGCGTATTTCCAAAGAGCCTGCATGTGCATGCAAACCGCCTTAGGTAATGCCCAAAAGTGATGCTGAGCCACCATGACTGAAGTCCAAAGAATAAAAAGGGCAGGCTATGGACAGTAAGGCTGGGCTATATAAAGCTGGTCATCCTCCAGACAGGAAAAGAAGTATCTACAAGTACAGAAGTACTACTACAAGCAAGAAGATTACAGTGTGCAGTAAAATCAGAGTAAGCAAGTTCAGTACAGGAGGGGAGCATTTACAAGACTTCATGTAAGGCTGGAGTTAAAGCCCAAGTCCAGGTTTTGCATTACTTTTAATAGTTCTTTTTGGCCAAGTTGGCCCAAATAAACAATTTCCACCACTAAGAAATGTGGATGCAGCTGTTTTACCCATAAAATCCTTTACTTGGGAGTACAACATGGGTCTCAGAGACCCCGCCCCTTCTTTGTGCTTCATGGCCTGCTACAAAACCTGAAGCCTTGCCAAACAGAGGGGTTATGTTTAGGAGGGGGAATGCCTGTTTTTTTGCCAGTGTTCAATCACCTGAAAGTGGCAGCATAACCTATCAGCGTGGATATAAAAATGTTCTGTGTCCTGTGATGTAAATAGTGCATCCGGAAAGTATTCACAGCGCTTCACTTTTTCCACATTTTGTTATGCTACAGCCTTATTCCAAAATGGATTAAATTCATTTTTTGCCTCAAAATTCTTCAAACAATACCCCTTAATGACTAAGTGAAAGAAGTTTGTTTGAAATCTTTGCAAACTTATTGAAATAAAAAAACGGGGAAAAAAAAAATCCCATGTACATAAGTATTCACAGCCTTTGCTCAATACTTTGTTGAAGCACCTTTGGCACCAATTACAGCCTCAAGTCTTTTTGAGTATGATGCTACAAGCTTGGCACACCTATTTTTGGGCAGTTTCTCCCATTCTTCTTTGTAGGACCTCTCAAGCTCCATCAGGTTGGATGAGGAGCATCAATGGACAGCCATTTCCAGATCTCTCCAGAGATGTTCAATAGGGTTCAAGTTTGGGCTCTGGCTGGGCCACTCAAGGACAGAGTTGTCCAGTAGCCACTCCTTTGTTATCTTGGCTGTGTGCTTAGAGTCATTGTCCTGTAGGAAGATGAACCTTCGCCCAGTCTGAGGTCTAGAGCGCTCTGGAGCAGGTTTTCATCAAGGATGTCCTTTTACATTGCTGCGTTCATCCTTCCCTCGATCCTGACTAGTCTCCCAGTTTCTGGCGCTGAAAAACATACCCAAAGCATGATGCTGCCACCACCATGCTTCACTGTAGGGATAGTATTGGCCAGGTGATGAGCATTGCCTGGTTTCCTCCAGACAGGATGCTTGCCATTAAGGCCAAAGAGTTCAATCTTTGTTTCTTCAGACCAGAGAACTTTGTTTCTCATGGTCTGAGTGTCCTTTAGGTCCTTTTGGTGAACTCCAGGCGGACTGTCATGTGCCTTTTACTGAGGAGTGGCTTCTGTCTGGCCACTCTACCATACAGGCCTGATTGGTGGAGTGCTGCGGAGATAGTTTTTCTTCTGGAAGTTTCTTTTCTCTCCACAGAAAAAAGCTGGAGCTCTGTCAGAGTGACCATCAGGTTCTTGGTCACCTCCCTGACTAAGGCCCTTCTCCCCGATTGCTCATTTTGGCTGGGCAGCCCGCTCTAGGAAGACTCCTGGTGGTTTCAAACTTCTTCCATTTACATGATGGAAGCCACTGTGGTTATGGGGACCTACAATGCTGCAGACATTTTTTCTGTACCCTTCCCCAGATCTGTGCCTTGATACAATCCTGTCTGAGGTCTACAGACAATTCCTTGGACTACATGGCTTGGTTTGTGCTCTGACATGCACTGTTAACTGTGGGGCATTATATAGACAGGTGTGTGTCTTTTAAAATCATGTCCAATCAACTGAATTTATCACAGGTGGACTCCAATCAAGTAGTAGAAACATCTCAAGGATGATCAGTGGAAACGGGATGCAGCTGAGCCCAATTGAGAGTGTCTTGGCAAAAGCTGGGAATACTTATGTACATGGGATTTTTTGTGCTTATTTTTTTTTTAAATACATTGGCAAACTAACTTCTTTCAAGTTGTCATTATGGAGTATTGTTTGTAGAATGTTGAGGAAATAATGAACTTAACCCATTTTGGAAAAAGGCTGTAACATAACAAAATGTGGAAAAAGTGAAACGCTGTGAATACTTTCCGGATGAACTGTAATAAAGAAAATACAAGGCTTCCTGTGAATGGCTAAACAGGACAGGACGTTACTATACTGCTGCCGGAACACAGTGCTGTATACTGTATGTAGCGGAGGCTACATACAATTTACACAGCGCTGATAGCAGCCACAACAAATTAGCAAAAAAAATGGCTTGCTTGGGCAAGCATGAAAAAAAAAAAAATAAACTGCCATATCAAATCCACCCATTTAAATTGTAGATTGCTTTAAGGTAAGTCCTATGGCTTCAGGCTAAACATCTGGACATAGATAGATTCTTCCTTAAGAACTGTACAAACATTTTCATTAGGTATCTTTACCTTGCCGCCTCTGAGAATGTGGTACCATACAGATGTGCCACCAAAGTCCACATGGAAATCGGTGTAACAGCCCCGTACACTCATAAGGCAGTATCTATAAAAAGAGATAAAAAGGAGGCATTGCTCTATGATACGATGCAAATGCATAAAACACCAGAGTTGCATAACTAGATGGTTAAAGCGTTAACTGTGGCCTCAGAAGCTCCCCCCCTTTCATGCCTTACCCCAGTGTGTATGTTATGCCATTATTTTAATATGCTTGCCTTTCTCAGTTGTCTTCTGGCTAGCCGTGTAATACAGTGGGTTCTGGTGAACGCAAGGCACCTTGGTGATGCCCCCTTGGAGTTCAGGTCCATGGCACCCTGCATTCACATTATTGTCTTCAGTCTTCTGAGTTGAGTGATGTTGGACATCACTCAATCTGTAAGTCTGATGACACTTTTTGGTGAAATAGAAGTACTTGTGGGGACAGCAATGGACTGAAGAGGAGACAATATTTTTTAAACATAGCTGGGGACTAAAATGTATTAAAAAAATATATATATATACCCCACAGCTGAGCTATGGTTTAGACTCAAAGTACCAAATGTGCAGGTGTATTGCAGTAAAGTGCAATTATCACTTTATAGCAGGCAATATTGTGAAATAATGGAGATTATGGATAATTTATTATGTCCGTTTATTCAATATAAAATAACCTGTTAGGCCTTGTGTCAAGGGGTTTTATTTACTTGAGAAATGCTATAGGCCTCTTTCACACGAGGCGGACTCCATTTCCACGGAGCCCGCCTCGGTCCGCCGGCTCAGCGGGAGATCAGTCCGTTGATCTCCGCTGAGCCGGCGGATGACAGGTCCCTCTCTGCTCACTCAGCGGGGAGGGGCTTGTCAGGTGCCGCTGCCGCCTATGAAGGCATCGGACGAAAACGGACAGCGTTTTCGTCAGATCTCACCCGATCCGATAGCGACGGACCTGGATGTAGAGCCATCCGTCTGCTTTTCAGCGGATCGGACCGGGTCGGATGTCAGCGGACATGTCTCCGCTGACATCCGACGCTCTATAAACTAACATGGAGCGCCCGTTCAGGTCCGCTGTCAAAACTGACAGGCGGACCTGAACGGTACGATCGTGTGAAAGGGGCCTTACTCCCTGGCAAAAGCAGCAGAATCAGGTTAACTGCACCTGCAATAAATTCTGAATGATCTCAGAAGCATCTCAAACTGAAGTCAAATGCACTTATTTGCTAATTAAAAATCTGTCATACTGGCTGTGAAAACATTTTGTGGCCATTGCTACATCAGTACTAAAAAATAAAACATTGTACATTTACGTGTTACATGAACTGAGTTCTATGGACTTGGAAAAATGAGACACGACAGAGGAAACCAGAGGGGAAAAAAAGGTACTAAATCCAAGGTTGTGGGGAGAGTGTCCAGTGTTCGTTTTCTGTAAACGTGAACTAATCCTTTAATTACAAAAACACTTGTTTTCAGGGTCCTGACAATCACCATAGACCAGCAAGAGAAATCTCTCTAACAGCAAGACAAATAGAAGTAAAATGCTTTTTAAAGTAAACTAGGGGAATGCTTGAACCTCTATCGGCTCTTTGTGGTTTGCCCATTGCAAGTTATTTTTCTCACTGCCTGTCCAGAACAGAAAGTGAGAACTGCTTACCGGAGCCCCAGATAGCAGTAGAACCTCACAAGGGTTTTCCCATTCAATAAAAAATAAATAAAAAGCTTTGGGCATTGATACACTTTATCTTTTAAATAGGCCTGTACAATTCTAGGAATTTATATTTGTCTGCAAAGTTGGGATGTGTAGGTAGATATCTTTATTCCAGTAGGAAATGGCAGGGGCACCAGCTGGATCGGCATACTCAGTGAGTGAGAGTGAACAAGAAAAGATTTGGGATGTTTTGGCAGCTGCTAGGTCCCAAATCCAGTGATTTTTGGAAGAGAGGATTCCAGAATTGGCAACTTTAGTTAGCGCACATCATGTCCGCTGGAAAGTCCCTCGTGGTCTTCTGAGTCAGAGACAGCCCCAGACCCAGAGATGCATCCTGGGAGGATTCATCTACAGAGAATTCCCAGTCCTTGACAGCTTTATCCTCTTCTTCATCCCTCACAAAAAGTCGGGGGGGGGGGAAGCAGAGAGCCGAGCCAAGCCAGTAAGAAAAGTTAGGAACTGATCTTGAAAACCAGAAATAGCTTAAACAAATTCTTCCCTTGACAAAATAGGAACAGGACTGTGTCCCTGAGACAGTAGAATACCAGAAAATGGTAGGGATTCAGAACTAATCTCACCTTACCAGGTAGAGACCATGTGCCCAGTGCTCTAGAATATGGTCACACAATTAGCCCTAGAGGGAGCCCAGAGCACCAATCTGTTGGTTTCCACTGACACAATGCATGGGTGGGTATATTACAGCAAGTGCGACAAAGTGTAAACATGCCCTAAAATGCACTATAATGAACTGTGATATGCAGCCATCACTCACTTCTGCACCTTGGGGTATTGCATTTCCTGGATGACGTTGGTGGATTCAGTCTGTTTATCCTTTAAATGCCTTGGCCAAATGTTGTCCACCCAGTCTATCTGATCCACCTGTGCGAGACAGAAAAACAATCTTGAAAAATGTAAACACAATTACCACACACTGCGCACAGAAGGCTGTGACACTCAATCTTACCCGGTGATCAAAATATAAAAACTTATAAACTCGTGAACAATGGACAAAATATAAACTTGTAAATGTCACTGCTGCCACTTTAGATATAAGTAGATACCATACGACACACTGAGCTCTATAAACACAGCTTCAATATGAGCGGTAAGGACCCATCAGAAGAAGTCGTTGGACGAAACGCGCTAGTGTCGGACTGCAGGACAACCGAAGTGATGTCAGGTCCCCACTGGAAGTGATGTAGAGCTAGCTACAGACTGTTCAGACGAGATGCCGTTTACTCAGCAGGCTGATGCTGTTGTAGGTCATAAGTAAAACACTGCATGGAATTTTTAATGGGCTGTATTTTACTGTCTTTTTAAGTGCCATTCTTTATGTGAAATGGAATAAATACTTGTATAACACTACAATGCTATTAGTTCCTTTTTTTCCTTTTTATTTGTGACTGCCTGAGCAACCTCTTATAAAAAGGGAAGCGGCTGAGCTATAGAGAGCAGAGGAGAGATCCTGTAAAGCCAGGTACACACGAACCAAATGCCAGAAGACAAACGCCCTGTTAAAAAAAAAACAAAAAAAAAAAAAAAAAAAAACGGCCCATGTGTATGTCGGACATGCATGCTGGAAAACCAGCATCTGATCAACTCCTGACTGGAGTGTTCTGGCAGTGCGGCCATCCCACTGTCAGAACACAACAGTTCAGCCGGGGAGATCCCTGAACTAACCTTGCATGGTTAGTACAGTGGGTCCGACCGGAGCTGACGGGTTGAAAAAAAAAAAAAAAAAAAAACGAATAGTGTGTACCAGGCTTAAACCTCTTTAAAGTGCTTAGGCTTATCAGTAATGTGATAAGCATGAGAAGTCTGTGAGTGCAGAGTGTTGGGGATTGATCGCTTTTCACGTGATGACGTGGCATAGAACATGTGGAATAATCTCTAATATGTGTTTGATAAAGAAAAAAAAATGTGGGACTTTTGGACACCTAATCACTGGTGGAGAGGACTGTTCACATTTTAAAACTACACAGTTTATTATATTTTGCATTTATGCAATGAGTTATTAATCACGACACTACCTCATATTGGAGCTGTGTTTATAGAGCTCAGTGTGTTGTATGGAATCTTGAAAGCTTAGAGCAGTGGTAATGCAAGCCAGAAATACTTTGTGTCAAGTGGGTTCACAGAGTTTTACAGAGATGTAACATCTGTAATGTAATCCATAACAACTGGAATAGTTTTTTAAAAATCGAAAGGCAAACTCGAAAATAAGTGGTAATGCAACACATTTGTCTTTTGCTTTAGTACCAGTTTTATTATGAAGGTATACAGAAGATATTGTTTGTTCTGCAAAAACAACAAGTGCCTAATGTGAACAACGAACGTCACTTACCTGCTCTATTTTTGTCTGTTAAATTTTCCACGGAATAGGTTTTATATCTTTTCATAAAAATATTTGTTGATCCTGCCAAAAATTTTGTGAGCTGGTAACTCTGTGGTTTTAACCTCTACTGCACAGTTATCAGTCACAAGGTTCCCAGTTTCTTTCTGTGGACTACATATCTCCTACCTGCTATATTATGGAGATAAGGAGTGTTTTGTAATTCCACCACACTTTCTGTCCTAGGGTTATAATGCTGCTCCTCCACAGACAGTACAGCGAGCTAGATTTGTCACCCTGTCAGGACAGGAAGTGTCTTACTGACAGGATCGAGAGGTAAAAAAGGAAAAAAACTGTCTTAAAAATAATATATAAAAAAATAAATAAAATATTGCAGCCACTAAGTGAAGTATGTCTTCCATTCCCGATGAAAGCCCTAGTGGAAGTATCCTATCAGGAACTGTAGAAACCACAGATTCAGGAGGTACCCCTGTCCCCTTCAACAGCCATGCCCTTAAACATTTTGCTGCCACCAACATAAGGTTTATGTCAGCAGAGGCTTTAGGCTGGCCATTAGACAAAAAAAGATTTCTCCATCAACACAAATGAGGTAGATGGAGGCATCCACCCCACAAGAGAAATATATTCTGAAAGTGGGACCCGCCTCTGTCAGAATACACTGATCAGTGCCTGCAGCTGATTGGCTGCAGGCTGATCGAGAAATTTTTTTTCCCAACATGTCTCTTCAACAGAAGTTGACCAAAAAATCTACTTCTGTCAGGCAGGGACAGCCACACACTGATCATATCAGCTTTACACACACTCCTAGCTACTACAGACACCTGACTGAGTAAAGAAAACTTATCACAGCAAGATACCATCACATAAAAAGGTAAAAAAAGTACATGTCAGGGGCACTTATGTAGGATGACGACTGCGCTATACATTACCATGCAAGCTGGAGTGAGAGGAGTATTTCTAGGGCCATAATCCATAGGTGCCTATATACAGATGACCAATAGGAGATTTTAAAGCATTGCCTATGGTGAACTTTGGGTATCGAAGTTAGTCGCCGTTTCACATGCACGCACAATTTTAAGGTTTGCCATGTTTGCAACTTTGTCTTATACTTTAATGAAATGGGTAAC
Source organism: Lithobates septentrionalis (assembly GCA_037952835.1). Lineage (NCBI taxonomy): Eukaryota > Metazoa > Chordata > Amphibia > Anura > Ranidae > Lithobates > Lithobates septentrionalis. Next base: position 705,833 of record JBBDGP010001647.1, on the reverse strand, counting down.
ATGTTGTGTTTGTGTGCACTAAAATTAGCTTTTGTGTATTTTTTATTGAAAATACAAACATTTGATAAAATGTGTACTAATATGCAACATAAAAAATGCAAATGCCACAATTTTATTCTCCATGGTCTCTGCTTTCAGAAAATGTATAAAATTCTGGGGTTTTAACTATCTTCAGGCCTTTATTCTTGAAGCCTAAAATGTGCATTTTAAAAGATGAATTCCAGGAATTCAGACACTTTCTAAAATGTTCTGGATTACTAGGGGTTAAGTGGTACCTCGTGAAGTTCAATTTAAAATGTTTATTTTTACTGAGCACTGGGTACATAGCCATCATTGTACTTCTAGTGCTTCAATGCCCCTCCACTTCTCCTGACCAATCACAGCACACTTTGTGAACCCATTCAGAAAATACAAAGGCTTCTGTGAATGGACAGCAGAGTGGAGGGGTGGTGTGAAGCAGAGATGCAGCTGTATGAGAAGGCAGTGTATATCCTGTCAGAACACTGGGAGTGCTGCTCAGTAAGGGTTCATACACACTAGGCAGCACAAATGACAGAACACTGCCAGAAAAAGCAGCATAAAAAATTCTCATAGTGGCTTAGATTGTGCAAGAGATTATGCGCATTTGTTTTTAAACATTCCCTTCTGCTCATTTTTCACTATAAACAATGTACACTTGAAAAATGCCAAACACTCCTAAATGCCACGTTTATGCGCATCAAGAGTTTTTTCTACATGCTTCCGTGATATCTCTACATAGCTGTAAAGCTGAATACTGGCTCCAAGAAAGGTCGCTCACTGATGGTAAGGAGTGGAGGGCCGCTGCCAAGTAGACTGGCTGGCTGCCACACTGGAAAGACGGCTCCCAGGTCTCATATGCCTTGGGACACAGCCCATACCATGGATACCACATCAGCCTGGGCCAATCTGGAATTCTGATCGCTATAATGCTCTCCAGTTCAATCCTGAAAAGCAGACAAAGAAGAGGAGGAAAGGCCTCGATCAGGTTGTACTGTTCCCACAGAGCCACCAGGGCATCTACTGCTTCTGCTACAGGGGTAGGCAACCTCGGCACTCTAGCTGTGATGAAACTACAAAGCTAGAAGATCCCTGTATCTGGAGATAAACCTGTTGGCCAGTAAGGCCACGTTTGGCTTCCCACACCTGCGACACAGGTCCTAGAACACCCTTGGGTGTAGGAACTACTGGTCCATGCCTGGTATGTACAAGGCTAGATCACCAAGGTCTGCTGAAGACAAGATCCGATCTACCTCTCGCTATCGCAAGACTTCAGACTCATTCCTGATAGTTCGTGTACACCACTACCGTGGCACTGCCCAACGCTTTAGCTGGATGTTCCAATATGTTAACTGGAAGAGACTCATCTGATGACCAAGTCTCCTGGTACTGATGCAATGTCCAGGACTCCTCCACAGCCAGACAGGCCACCATGGTAGTGAGGATTCTCCAAAAGATGGGAAGGAAGGACTAAGCTAGGGATAATACAAAGCTAGGGATAATCTGGTCTTTGGGCCTTGTTCACACTTGCTCAAAATACTGACGCTCAACAAAACATGCCTATAGCATTAATGCAAGTTGTTTGTTGAGTTTGTGTCACGTTTAACACGCATTAAAGGGGAGTTAAAAATGCTCCCCAAACGCCCTATGCGCACTTGAAACGTGTTTGAGAAGTGTTAAAAATGCACCAAAAGATGCCTACGTTTTTTCTTGGCTGCTGTGAACAAGCCCTAAAGTGCTGCAAATACGCCTCAAACACATTGCACACTCACTGCAAACATACGTTAGTGTGTTTTTTGCTGCATTACCATAGACTTGAACAGGAGTTGTTGAGATGCTTTAAATCCTTCCAAACTCCACATGAAGCTTTATTTTTGAAGTGCAGTAACGCAACGCAAACGCTTCATGCTTTGAGAACGTGAACAGCACTGTGTGCTATCCAGATTATCATTGCAGACTGCGCCCCGAACTCCTGCTTTTAATGCCAGTGTGAACAGAGCCTTGGTCTTCTGGTTCTTATCCAACGTCAACACAATGCTGCATTTTAAAGGTCTGAAATGGAACTGGGCAAATGGGACTGCCCAAAGAAGGCTACCATCAGGATAAATACACAAAAAGGGAGACTGGGGGGTCACTCCCGGACTGTGGAGCTTGAATCTGAGGCAAGAGTGTCAGAAGTTTCTCCTGTGGAAAAAACATGATGGCCAAAGCGGTGTCCAGACCTAGACCCAGATACTCCAAACGTTGTGTTGATTCCTGGGACATTTTCTAAAGGTTCAGCATCCAGCCTAACCACTATAAAATGTTTGGACAGTCAAAGCCATGTTGTCCCACACAGCCCAAACCGACTCTTCCCTTAAAAGAAGGTAGTTAAGTACCCTACAATGGAAATGCCACAGAGTGAGCCTAACACTTTGGTGAACACCTAAAGTGCAGACAAGTGACCGAAGGGCAGGACCATGAACTGGTAGTGTTAAGGGCCCCACAACAAAACATATGAAATGTTGTTATACTGGAAAGAGACGTGTAGGTATGTGTTCTTGAGGTCCACAGAAGCCAGAAAGTCTCCCTGGTGGAGAGACATGACAACAGATTTGGTGAATTATATGAAAAATGTCTGGGCTTGAATGAAGACAGGCTTTCAGGATGGGGCGAATGCCCCTTCTGAGTTGAACAGGGTGGAGCAACATCCCCCGAAACCGTTCTGTCAAAAGAACAAATGTAATACTGACATATAATCACACACATAGGTTGAACTTGATGGACTTGTGTCTTTTTTAAACCTCACCTACTATGCAACTATATGAAACTATGTAACAAGAGCAATGACACCTTGATTTAGACTAGAAGTCTCCAGAGGAGACCTGCTATTCTGTTTGCCGAAACCTAAAAATTCAGACAAAACACTTGTGATAGCAGTGGGTAAAGCGGGGTAAATCTGGCCATACATTCAACGATAACCCCGACGAAATACAGGGAAACCTGGGCATGTTGGATTCATTATAGAGGTTCCACTGATGCTACAGATCTGACTACTAACATCGCCACACCCAATTAAAAGTTAACATCTTCAAACTCTTCGAATACACCACAGATCCCTACCGCTTCTGTCATCGTCCTCCCCCAGCCTATCCCCCTTTCACTACTTGGATGACCTAAAGTTCACACAAGAACTCCATCCCACGGTGTTCTTCACCAATTCGTGCAATAAAGTAGACCTAAAAGACCTCCAGGACACTTGGAGGACCCACATATAACTAACATACACTTAAGAGGGGGCTCACCTCCGCTTCAAAACAAACCGAATATATTTAGTACACAATCATAAACGCTTATGGCCTCCACCCACTCACAGTTTGATCCCATTAGGGGTGAATGGGTTTTGTGGTGGCGTACTTCGGTTTACACCATCATATTGCTTGAAGCCCCGCCCATATCACCAACCTAACTCTTCAGCACAGAGACTTTGAGAATGTTACAAGACTTTGGCCACCAACGACGAAATATCCCCCATGTGGATATGGAAATGTTTCAATATACAGGTTTCAGCGTAAACTCCTTCTTTGAAAGATAATGTGAAAATGTATGCCACTGTCAAGGATATAATGTATGTTATATTTTGTACGTTGCCGTTTACCTTTCGTAACCTTTCTTGTGATCTCTGTAAACTTGAAAACTTTAATAAAAATTTTATAGAAAAAAAAAAAAAAGCTGGCCATACATGGATCGAAATTCAATCTATGTATGGGCACTGTGGTTGAACAGAAGTCACTCTATCGATCAACTTTTCTGCAACTGCCCTCCATTCGATCAGAGCTGCAGCGTACACACTGCAGTGCTGATCAATGGATTCTGACTGCAGGCAAGTCTCCTCGCCATCAGAACACAAAGACATACCTGGGAGGATTCCCACATCCACCTCCAGGGTGTGGATGGGGAAATTAGGTCATTTTTCTTTCATTCAACCTACTGGTTGAATCAAAAAAAAAATTGACTCATCTATGGCCAGCTTTACGTCACTCAAAAACTCTAATTGTCCCTCTACCGCCGGACCTTTAAGGTTTCTAAAACGCCAGGAGGCGGAGGCAGGCATTCAGGTCATGTGATTGGCTCACAGTGGTCACATGATCGGAAAGCTCCCGATCGCTAGTATGCATCTGGAGCTTTGCGGTAACCGCGGCTACCATGCTGGGAGCGTGCTCTCAGCAAGGTAAGTGGTTTACACAGGGCCGCATATATGCGGCTGCTTGGTATGAAGGCCCACAACACAGAGGCCACATATGTGCGTTCGGCCGGAGTGAAAAGGTTTAATTTGTAAACTGAAGCGCCCAGTAGCAATAAAGCTGATCAAGGTCATCTAGTATAAACAAAAGCAGAATATTTCAAATTTAAATGAAATGCCTTTTAACTAGGAGTCACCAATTTCAACAAATTTAAGTCAAATTCCCCAATCCCCTTCTCAAGTTCCGAAGAAGATTTTTTTTTTTTTTACTTTCTTTTGTGGCTGGTCAAATGATACACTTGGTCCTTATCTATAATGCACTGTGAGGTCAGGACACTGTGCTCACAGTCTCTAGCATCACCTGACACTTGAACAGGGGCTGGTGTGGCTGCACACCCCAAAGTAATTTTTACCAGAAAAGTTGTGGAAAGTCCCCGTGGGGTTATTTAGCAGCAATCATAAAAAAAGGATTTTTGTAAAAAATATGTTTTGATTAGCAAATAAGAAGAATTTAAAAATATGAGCTCCGGTTTCACACATAACGAAGCATAAGGAGTACATGTGTAAATCAAGCAAAAAGATTATCACATAATTAGGGCTGCAACTAACGATTATTTTCATAATCGATTAGTTGGCCGATTATTGTTTTGATTAATCAATTATTCGGTTAATAACCTTAAAAAAAAAGTGTGGTGTATAATTTAGTTTAATATGTAAAGTTTAAAAAAAAGGAAATGTATTCCTAAATATCTCAATGCAGTGGTAAATATAAATTACCAACTTTATGGTTAGGGAGCAAAAGCTCTAATCCACTCTTAGAAGAAGACAGGAGAGATATACTGTATATACAATTAGAAGAGATATACTGTATATACTATTAGAAGAGATATGCTGTATATACTATTAGAGGAGATATGCTGTATATACTATTAGAGGAGATATGCTGTATATACTATTAGAAGAGATATACTGTATATACTATTAGAAGAGATATACTGTATATACTATTAGAAGAGATATACTGTATATACAATTAGAAGAGATATACTGTATATACTATTAGAGGAGATATGCTGTATATACTATTAGAGATATACTGTATATACTATTAGAGGAGATATGCTGTATATACTATTAGAGATATACTGTATATACTATTAGAAGAGATATACTGTATATACAATTAGAAGAGATATACTGTATATACTATTAAAGGGAGAATCTGGTACATATCATCAGACTCAGAGATCAATTTTTTTTTATTTAAAAAACAATGTCTTCCGTCAAAAAAAAGTCATTTTAAGAACGTTCGTTCAATTTTCTAATCGTTAGTGGGGTCAAATCGACATTCATTTTCAACAACAGTGAAGGGAAAATTTAGAAATAATAGAAAACTTCTTGGTCAAAGGAATTTTCAGACAGTGTATGTGGTTTTCGTTTAGAAATTACATTAGTTTTAAAAACAGAATGTTAAAAAAAAAGTTAAAATTTCAAACATTCTTTCATTCAGCAAATGTACAAAGATTTTTCGTCTGAAAATGGACCGTGTGGCCAGCATAAGGCTCGGTAAACACCTATGAAGTTTGGTGGCACCGTGGAAAAAACAAAATCAAAACATGAAAAAAGTATTTCACTCATTAATACAAAGTCTTTTTTACACTTAGCACAAGGAATCCTCTCTAACAAGAGGATTTATTTACTTAATATACTTTTTTTCACGTTTTGGTTTTGATTTTGTTTTTCCCACGGTGCCACCATATTTTTTATGTCCTACACCCCCCTTTCTTTTTCTTTGTCACACTGCTCTTTATCATCACTGATTGTAACACACCAGTACACACCAACACATTAGAAATAAGGTTTATTCCAGGTATAATAAAATCACAGCATGGTTTAATTTTTATTTAGTAAATACCCTTTTATTTTATTTTAATATTTACTTCATTTTTTGTCTACATACACTAGGTATATTCATATCCAAATTTTTAGTCACACGCGCTATAATATAGACTCCTATACAACCTTTTTAGTTATTTATTTTTCTCATTTATAGCTATTTATAATATATTGAATAGATCTTTTTGATTATAGTATAAGGCACTAAGAAATTTCTTTATTATGATAAACTTATAGGTATCCTATTCTTCCCCGTTTCCTCCTCCATCTGTGGAGGAGAGCCATTCATCTGTGACCATTCGTAAGCCCCACAGGTCGGTCCAGCTTTTCCCTTGAGACATAGGCAGGGATGGCGATGTAATTGAGTCCGGCGCCACAAGTGGGGGGATTTTTCTGCCTTTTCCAATTTAAGATATCTCCGATATCGCTGTTTTACTAACCTGACAGCTTATTACTCTAAATAGGAAACCTTCATTTTGTTTGCAAATATTAAAGATTCTAACTACCAGCAAGAATAAGTCCTTACATTTAACCACTTAAGCCCCGGATCATTTTGCTGGCCAAAGACCAGAGCACTTTTTGCGATTCGGCACTGCGTCGCTTTAACTGACAATTGTGTGGTCGTGCGATGTGGCTCCCAAACAAAATTGACATCCTTTTTTTTTCCCCACAAATAGAGCTTTCTTTTGGTGGTATTTGATCACCTCTGCGGTTTTTATTTTTTGTGCTATAAACAAAAAAATAGCGACAATTTTGAAAAAAAAAAAAAAAACGCATTATTATTTACTTTATGCTATAATATCCCCAAAAAATCTATAAGAAAAAACTTTTTTTTCCTCAGTTTAGGCCGATACGTATTCTTCTACATATTTTTGGTAAAAAAAAATAAAAAAAAAAATCGCAATAAGCGTTTACTGATTATAGCGTCTACAAAATAGGGGATAGTTTTATGGCATTTTTATTAATATTTTTTTATTTACTAGTAATGACGGCGATCAGCGATTTTTATTGTGACTGCGACATTATGGCAGACACATTTTTGGGACCATTGGCATTAATACAGCGATCAATGCTAAAAAATTGCATTGATTACTGTAGAAATGTCACTGGCAGTGAATGGGATAACCACTAGGTGGCACTGTAGGGGTTAAGTGTGTCCTAGGGAACGATTCTAACTGTGGGGGGAGGGGCTGTGTGTTACACTACACTGATTACAGGGAGCTGTGATCAGTGACAGTGTCATTAGGCAGAACAGGGAGATGCTTGTTTACATTAGCTTCTCCCCGTTCTTCCTCACCGTGCGACGATTGCGGGTATCGTGGACATCGTGGTATCGGGACATCGGGTCCACGGGACCTGCGATCACACTCACGGAGCTCCCTGCGGGCGTGCGCCCGCAAGCCGGCTCTTAAAGGGCAACGTACAGGTACGTTAATCTGCCTGTACGTGCCCTTCTGCCGCAGGATATCTGCGGTCATTTCAGATCCATCATTGCAGGGCCTGTTAGCGGGCATCCACTCACCTGCTGCTGTCACGTCTCTCCCTTGTTGTGTCACTGCCGCATTACTAGCCATCCTATTAAAGTAAATGGGACTGTCGGTGAGTCAACAGCGGGTCAGAGGAGGAGCCGCTGCGGGACAGAAATGACAGTTTCTCTTTAAAAATTATGATTTAAATCAAGACTTTTTACTAGTGATTTAAATTAAATCCACCCTGACTGCAGGGAGAACGTTGGATTGAAGGCGAGTGTCTCAGCCAGTCCAGTATTTTCCTTACCCCCATTGCCTGTGAGAAAGTGGCCTTAATTCAAATTTTGTTGCTCAAACTTTTTGAACCATCTAATAGGTCAAGTAATCGATATGTCCTAATAGCGTCCTTGGGGGGGAATGATGTCATGTGTCAGTACCACAAACTGTCAGTATGGCCCTAAAGCCACAAAACACAAAATTAGCAGCAGGTTCAAGAGAGGCCAAAGTGGTATAGAAAGCAACCAATGATGATGTGCTCACCGTTGCAGGTCTTTGCACCAAATTCTCCAGCTTGGTGTGGCTAAACTCCAGGCTGATTACATTATATAATTTTTCTCTTTCTTCATCTGGGGTTTCATAATATTTTGCCCATTGTGCCATTGTCATCTCTATTCCTCTTTGGGTGCCAACGTCCATCACGTCTACAATACGCTTGCTCCCTAGAAGACAATTTTAAAGTGTATGTAAACTTTAGCAATACATTTCTCTTATTTGATTCCTTTTGGTCTGTTAAACACTTCAATACTAGGAACTTTCACCCCCTAGCTGCCCAGGCCACTTTTTATCTTTCAGCGCTGTCACACTTTCAATGACAATTGCACGGTCATGCAACACTGTACCCATATGAAATTTTTGTCATATTTTCACACAAATAGAGCTTCCTTTTGGTGATATTTATTCACCACTGGTTTTTATTTTTTTTTTTTGCTAAATAAATGAAAAAAACACCAAAAATGTTGAAAAATGTTTTTTTTTTTCGTTTGTTATAAAATTTTGCAAATACGTTTTTTTTTAATAAAATTTGGGTCAGACTGTATTCTGCTACATTGTCTTAGTGACAATAACTCAAATCAGTGTATATTATTTAGTCTGTAGGAAAGTTATAGAGTCCACAAACTAATAATACAATTATATATATATATATATATATATATATATATATATATATATATATATATATATATATATATATATATATATATAAATAAATATATATATATATATATAATATATCTATCAATACTATTGTACTGATGGCCTATTTCATTTCTTGATGCCCTAAAACGCCAGGACAGTACAAATATCCCTCAAATGATCCCTGTTTGGCAAGTAGACAGTCCAAGGTATTTAGTAAGAGGCATGGGGAGTTTTTTGAAGTTGTAATTTTTTGTCACTTTTTTTAGAACATTTTTTTTTACATACCGTCACCAATGCAGTACCTATACAGTATGATAACTGATGTGGCGGTGATCAGGGACACTGGTGACAGTATGCTGAAAAACTGACCAGAGAAATACAGTGTTGCCATATTAACACTGTACTACTCTGGGGAAGTGATAATATTAATAATATTTTTTTTTGTACACAGAAATACAAGAATATTTTTTTTGTACACATTATGATTGCTTATACCAGTGAATTTCAGTGTCTTTTGTTGTGATTGGCAACAGCTAATCACATGGTACAGATGGGATTTGATTGGTCCTGTCTGTACCATGTGATTACTGTACCATGTAATCACAGCTAGCAACACAATTGTATACAATGAAATGCATTAAATCGAAGCCATTGTTTACAACTGTCATGTGATCTGCTGTGATTGGTCACAGCGATCACATGGTATCGGGAGCGGGCCGGGTACACTGATCAGTCATCGGCTGTGTCCGGAGGACACGGCCATTGACCGATCGTGCCACAGCGCAGCCCGGGGAGCTTTCCGGCAGGACGTCATATGACATTTACCCAAAATGACAAATGTCCCGCCCAGTCATCATTTGACAATAGGCTGGGCAGGAAATGGTTTCCTGCCAGAAATCACGTGAGCTGATAACTTCCTGTACACCCTGCCTCGGGACGGTTATTAGTTAGTAATGTTCCCTGCTACCTCTGTGGACTACAAAACATGTCTGAAATTTATGGAGAAGAAAGGGAAGAGTTATGTAGTCCTAATACACTCCATATCCTAGGGTAACAATGCTCACTTGCTGCACTTTATCTTTGGAGAGGCTGTGTTGTTCCCCTAGGCTGCTCCCTTGATCTGGATCACAAACACCTTCCCCCCTCATCTCCATAACTTAAATGGGAGGTGCCCCATAGTTCACAAAAGATAACTGGGAAGGCTGATAACGTTATTTGGAATTTTAGTTCAGTGCAGAGGAAGTTACAAGGACACTGGATTTCTCTGAGGATTACAGGTATTTTTCTGTACTTGTAGAAAATGTATGTAGCTTGAAAAATTAAAAACAAATGCATTAACCACATCCACGGACTAATAAACTGCATTATATTGTTTATTTTAGAAATACTTTAATTTCAAGCTGGGTTCAGCCTGATAGTCTGCTACTTTTGAAACTGTAATGCCAAATTATATGAAAATACCAATTCAGATTTAGCATGTCACTGTTATTTTATATTTGTATTTAATATCATCAATGGTTAGGATTATGAAGTTGCGCTGATCACTTTATATTTCCATTCATCTATGTGCACTGTGTACATTATAGGTCTAGCAGCAGTTTCATTTATCACGTTTTATTCACTTGGTAGCGCGAGGGACCACACTTTTCATACCTATTCAGATTTCATTTCCCTCTAAACCCCTACAGAGGTAAGTTTGCTCTTTTTTTAAATCAGATTTTTTTTTTGTTTACTGAAAGGGGTATTATTATTTATTTAGTTCAGGTACTTATATTGTGCTGACAATTTACATTCAGATCAGTTCCTGCCCTCAAGGAGCTTACAATCCAAGGTCCCTAACTCACCTGCAAATACATACAATGGTAAGAAAAAAAAGTATGTCAACCCCTTGGAAAAGTAGGTCAACCCCTTGGAAAAGTATGTCAAGCCCCTTGAAATTAAAGTGATTGTAAAAAGGAATTCTATGCATTAAGATAAAAAAGCCTTCTGTGTGACCCCCCCCCCCCTATACTTACCTGAGACCCCCCTAGATCCAGCGATGTTGTGGGAATGTCTCAGCTGCCCGGGACTCCCCTCCTCAAGGGCTGAGACAGCAGCATGGTGACATTGGCTCCCGCTGCTGTCAGTGAAAGTCAGTCATCCAATGAAAAGAGAAAGGGGCGGGGCAAGGCCATGATTCCATGTCTGAATGGACACAGGGAGCTGTGACTCGGAGCCCCCATGGCAAGCTGCTTGCTATGGGGGCATGTGACAGGAGGGAGGGGCCAGGATCACAGAAGAGGGACCCAAGAAGAGAAGGATCCAGGCTGCTCAGTGCAAATCCACTACAACAGAGCGAATCAAGTATAACATTTTTTTTTTTATTTTTTTTAGGTTAAAATAACAAACAACTGGTTTTCTGCAGCAATTTGCCATCAAATGTGATCTGAGCCTCATCAGCAGTCACAATGATAGACAAACACAACGTGCTTAAGCTGATAACACAAACAATTCTAATTTCTTGTGTCTTTACTGAACACACCCAATAAAAACATTCACAGTGCTAATGGCTGCAACCAGATACTGGCAACCCTTACTCCATGCTAAAAGCTGAGGCACCTCAGCTTCTCCTGTAACGTGAGAGGGAATCCCCAGACCCCCTGAACTATCTAGGATGACCACACTTAAGGAATGGAATGCAGGATTAGGGCAGGTCATACACCAGGGGTCTCAAACTGGCAGCCCTCGGGCTTTTGCAAAACTACAAGTCCCATTATGCCTCTGCCTGTGGGAGTCATGCTTGTAACTGTCAGCCTTGCAATGCCTCATGGGACTTGTAGTTTAGCAACAGCTGGAGGACCACCAGTTTGAGACCCCTGTCACACACGGTGCACCTTTCTTTCCAGCAACCACGGATAGTGCTGATAGGGGTCTCCCTCCTGCTGAGCAGTTGTGTGCAGGAGGGAGCCGTCCCCACTGGGAGAAGACAGCGATCACCACTAGCGGTATTCGCTAGCGATAATCTCAAGAGAATCCGACAGGCTGGTTGAACCCAAGTTGATCAACTTAGTACATTCAGTCTGCCGATTAACAGTTCGAATCTTGGGCAGTTCCTACTAAACTGGCCTGAGATTCAAACAGTGTATGACCGGCCTTAGGTTTGACACACCTGTTTACCCTTTCCCTTAACACCCCCTGTGGAACAGCCAATCTTTACCCCATTTCTATTCATTCCCTGGTCCACAATGGACAAAATTTTATATCAAAACCATCACCCATACCATAGGGGAATGTTGCTTTCTCTCCTTTGATAGCCTTTGCACTGATCCCCCCCCCCCCCCCCCCCCCCCAGTATAGCTTTAGATACCTGCAGATTTAGCATGCCTTCAGATCTCAATTTTTTCTGTGTCATATAAACCCGGCCCATTCCAATCTTGAATCTCTGCTTCCAGAGGACTGTCACTTATTTTTCCTTGCCACTGTACAATGGACAATTTAGACAGGAGCCAAATAACCTACCAGCATGTTTTTGGAGTGTTCAAGATAACGTGAATACCCAGAGGTAATCCCTAAAAGCACAGGGTGAACATGCAAACTCCATGCAGGTATCATTGTGGTTGAAATTTAGATCGAGGACATCAGTGCTGCAAGGAACAAGTACTAACAACTAAGCCACTGTGCTGCCCCACATACATTCACAAGAAATAAAAACCATCTTCACTTACCTACAAACAACTTCACATCATTCACACTAAAGTCAGGATCTGGCATTCTAGAAAAAGAACAATAGTAAATCAAGAAAAGCTTACTAAAAATGTATCTGTAGAATTAACCTTACCCAATCTATATGTGTCATCAATCTCACATTACTATTCTGAACTGCTGTCATGATCGTCAGAAGTTCATGGTTGTATTTTGTGCCCATGGGTGCATCTTATTCTATTTTGTTGTTGGAATGTAATAGAAAAAAAAAAAAAAAAAAAAGAAACAGGAATATCTTGGCTTCTCTGATATAGATTATACACATTTATACATACATACATATACACACACCTACATACAATTAGGTCCACATAGATTTGAACACAGGCACAATTTTCATACGTTTGGCTCTGTATGCCACCAGAATAAATTAAATGAAAAATGCAATGAAAAACAATCCAAAATTAATTTAAAGTGCAGACTTTCAGCTTTAATTCAAGGGGTTGACCATAAATATCAAGTAAAATTTTAGGACCTGCAACCATTTTTGTACACAGCCCCTCCATTTTCAGGGCTCAAATGTAATTGACAAATGAATATAATCATAAATAAAATGTTCATTTTTAATATTTTGTTGTGAATACTTTACTGGCAATGACTGCCTGAAGTTTGGAACCCATGAATATTACCAAAGACTGGGTTTCCTCCTTTCTGATGCTTTGCCAGAAACTGCAGCTGTCTTCAGTTGTCCTTTGTTTGTGGGTCTTTCTGCCTTTAGTTTTGCCTTCAGCAAATGAAATGCATGCTCAATTGGGTTGAGATCAGGTGATTAACTCGGCCATTGCAAAATATTCCACTTCTTTTCCTTCAAAAGCTCCCGGATTGCTTTTGCAGTGTATTTTGGATCATTGTCCGTCTGTATTGTGAAGCGCCGTCCAATCAACTTTGCTGCATTTGTCTGAATCTGGGCTGACAGTCTATCTCTAAACACTGCAGAATTCATCCGGCTGCTTCTGTCCCATCATCAATAAACACCAATGACCCAGTGCCACTGGAAGCCACGCATGCCCATGTCATCACACTGCCTCCACCATGTTTTACAGATGACATTGTGTGCTTTGCATCATGAGCTGTTCCAAGCCTTCTCCAAATGTTTTTCTTTCCATCATTCTGGTACAGATTAATCTTAGCTTCATCGGTCCAAAGAATGCTTTTCCAGAACTGATCTGGCTTGTTTAGATGTTGTTTAGCAAAGTCTAATCTGGCTTTTCTATTCTTCAGGCTTATGAATGGTTTGCACCTTGTGATAAATTTGCCCTTGTGAAGTCTTCTCTTGATTGTAGACTTTGACCATGATACGCCAACCTCCTGGAGAGTGTTCTTCACTTATCTGGATGCTGTGAATGGGTTTTTCTTTACCATAGAGAGGATCCTGCGATCATCCACCACTGTTGTCTCTCCTGGACGTCCAGGCCTTTTTATATTGCTGCACTCACCAGTGCGTTCTTCTTTCCTCAAAATGTACCAAACTGTTGATTTGGCCACTCCTAATGTTGCTGCTATGTCTCCAATGGATTTGTTTTATTTTTGAAGCCGTACAATGACCTGTTTCACTTGCATGGACAGCTCCTTTGAACGCATGATGTAGGTTTACAGCAATAGATTCCAAATGCAAATACCACACTTAGAATCAACTCCAGACCTTTTACCTGCTTAAATGATGAAGAAAGGAGTAGCCCGCAGCTGGCCATGAAAAAGCTTTTGAATCAATTGTTCAATTACTTTTGGTCCCTTGAAAAAGAGGAGATGGCTAATCTTAAGAGCTGTATTTCCTAAACCCTTCCTCCAATTTGGATGTACATACCCTTAAATTAAACCTTGGAGTGTGCACTTTCAGCCCATACCCATTATATAAATTATGGCTTGAATATCTTTTGGTAAATACCTGAAAAAAATAAAAAATAAATAAATAAAATTGTGCCTGTGTCTATATATAGATACATATATACACACACACACACACACATGCACACATACACACACGCTCAGCTTGGGATCAGCTTTGTGTCGATGTGCCAAGCTGGACAAACCATTTTTTTTTTTTTTTTCTTCTTCTTTTTTTACATTTCAGTGTTTGTCAGTAAATAGGGGATATACAGAAGCCCTCACAAGAGTAGAAAATGATTTTGTAACAGGCTTTCAGTTCTTGCACATTATCTAGCTGTGGTCCAATTAAAGTAGTCGTGAACTTCGGTAATACAAAAAAATGTTTTGAATAGTTAAATATAACCCTCTAATAAGTCCGTGTTTAGATGTTATTTATTTTTTTAAACTTGCCTCTAATACATTTTTTGGCTTGTAAAGTGCTGTGTCAGACACATACACACAGCCCGGCTCGGGATCGAGTCTGCAGGTGTGCAGCAGCTTGCTATTGGGGCAGACAAAAAAGAGGAGGAGCCAAGAGTGCCGGCATGGGTCCCCAGAAGAATTGGTTCGGGGATCGCTCTGTGAAAAACCTTTGCAAAGAGCAGGTAAGTATGATATTTGTTTATTTTTTGTTTTAATAAAAAAACCTTTAAAATCACTTTAAGCCCCAGTTCACACAGTTTAAAATCACATGACAAGTCGCACCCTGTTGCCTGCACTACTTTTTTGCAATTTCATAGCGACTTGCATTGACTTCTGTTAAATGAAGTCACAAGCCGCAATGAAATCGGAGACCCAAATCTCATTCTTCTGCAGCTTTGAAATGGCGATGAAGTGGCTTGATTTCAAAGCTGCACTACTTTGAACCAGGGCCAAGTCAAATTCAGGTAACTAAAGCAGGAATATTTAAAACAGCATTTAAAAATGTTTTTAATGAAATACAGCAAGGATGTTAATTGTTCTGTGCAGTGGAGATAGCTATGAACAGGCAGGTAAAACTGCTTCCATATGTGTATTTAACAGTTTGCCTGGAGTTTAGCTTTATAAGCTCTGTGTTTTCTCACTGCTTCTATTTCAAAATTCATGACATGAAGGAAGAGACCAGCCCAAAACCAGAAAATATAAGAAATTGTTCAGGAATTCTCCATCCAATAGTTTTTTGTTATGTGAACTGATCCTTTAAAAAATACAAATCTAATGTATGGGCAAGACAAACTGGGGGGCAAAGCCTTAACCTCTCACTTACCTGATGCCAAGTCCTTCAGAACTTTTAAATATCAGCGGGTCCCTGAGTCCGCCTTGCTGAATGTACCTCATATTAAAGTCTGAAAAAGAAAGACAGTCAACAGCATGTTCACCAATCTTCTGCTCCTCCTGAATTATTACCCATCACTTAGTCCCCTGACCTTTGCCCTCCATGAAGATGATAAAGTTGGAGTTGTACTTCTGGCTATAAAGCTTCTCCTCCAAGTCAAAAGTTCTTTTGCCCTCAATCTCCTCATCTGAGATGCCATCATCTTCATATCGACGACGACGTGTGCTCCTCTAGAGGACAGAAAAGTTCACACATAGACAATTACATAAAAGGAGTCCACCATAAACAGATTACCCATATGCTTTATAGAAGACATTCTCAGCTTTGACCTTTGCCGTGGTGCAACCTGAGAATCGCCTATAAATAAAGCCCACTTTCCTTCAACCTACCCAAAAACCATGGGGTGACAGTACCGCCACACTAGCATCCCTTTTTATACCTGTAAAATTAAAAAGTACCGGTTTGACTTGAACGCCCCTCAAATTTTGGCTATAATTCTCCTGGATAACATGAGTACAGTACATTCTGCAATCCTGTGACCCATTCTCAGCTGTTTTTAAAGTCTGCTGAGGGCTGGTGTCACTGAGCCAGTCCCGGGTCTGAAAAGATCACAACCATATGGCTGGGATCCACCCAGATGCCTGGGCTGGAAGCAAGCTCACCCTCTCAGCGAGCCACTGAGAGCCTGAGCCAGCTGCTCCTGCCCCCTCCAGTGAGCACTGGAGGGGAGAGCAGAGAGCCAGAGATGGACAGTCACCAACTCTCTGCAGCCTGAAAACTGAGAACAAAACGATCTACGGTCTTTGATCGCACAGTTCTTTGTCTAATGCCCCATACACTTGATCGGATTTTCAGACAACAAATGTTGGATGTGAGCTTGTTGGCTGAAAGTCAGACCGTGTGTATGCTTCCTCGAACATTTGTTGTCGGACTTTCCGTCAACAAATGTTGGCTAGCAGGTTGTCAAGTTTTCCACCAACAAAACTTTGCTGTCGGAATTTCCGATCGTGTGTACACAAGTCCGACGCACAAAAGTTCACACATGCTCGGAATCAAGCAGAAGGAGCCATACTGGCTATTGAACTTTCTTTTTCTCAGCTCGTCGTACGTCTTGTACATCACCACATTTGTAATTGGTGTGTATGCAAGACAAGTTTGAGCCAACAACCTTTGAACAAAAATCCACGGTTTTGTTGGCGGAAAGTCCGATCGCAGTTTACGGGGCATTAGAGCTGGCAGGGGACAGG
Organism: Lithobates septentrionalis; assembly: GCA_037952835.1. NCBI lineage: Eukaryota > Metazoa > Chordata > Amphibia > Anura > Ranidae > Lithobates > Lithobates septentrionalis. The sequence continues at coordinate 688,862 of JBBDGP010001647.1, read as the reverse complement.
TGCAGCTGGGATCGGTGCTACATTCACCTAGGTGAGTATAAATGCTATTTGTGTTTTTTAAAACCCGAATTTCTCTTTTAATTTTGTGTAGTCTGAGGGTTGAATTGTGAAATATTCTCATTAATGCAGTGTCAGCTTATCTGCACTGCACAAAATGTTGGATTGGCTGAAGGGCAGCAAGGTCAAGCTTGTCATTCCTGTTTTTGTATATATTTTTTTTTTCAGCTCATTAAAAGTAAGAGTGCGCGTATGGGTGAGGACAGAATGTGGAATGGACAGAAAACCACAGGAGAAGGTGGATACAAGTTCAACCAACCTAATCACGGACAGAAAACACCAGCGACTGGCCTTTAGGCTCCATTTACATTAGCGCTTTAATCGACTTTGGATCCAACTTTACATAGTACAGATCAAAGTTGCACCAAAAGTTGCACAAATTTGAATGGATGCCATTGAAAAAATGGGGTACGACTGGCCACGTGCCGAAGTCACATGACAAATCACACAAGTGTGAATGGAGCCTAATGGCCCGTACAGACGATCTGAATATCTTATGAAAACTGACGTCCGAGGAAGAATGATACGTTTTTCGGATCGTGTCTACACTCCTTTCGAGAGCCGATCACGGCAGTTCATCCAATATTATTCGATCTGACAAGCATGAAAATTTTCCTCATACGATTTTCATTTAGTCAGTACCGTTGTCGTCCAAAAATTGTCGACTACTGCAACTCCCTCCTCATTGGTTTACCTCTAAATAGGCTATCCCCACTTCAGTCCATCATGAACGCCGCTGCCAGGCTCATCCACCACACAAACCGCTCAGCGTCTGCTACACCCCTCTGCCAATCCCTCCATTGGCTGCCACTCAGTCACCGAATTAAATTCAAGATACTAACTATAACTTACAAAGCCATCCACAACCTGGCCCCCAGCTACATCTCTAACCTAGTCACAAAATACCAACCTAATCGTTCTCTTCGCTCCTCCCAAGACCTCCTGCTCTCAAACTCCCTTGTCACCTCATCCCATGCTCGCCTTCAGGACTTCTCCAGAGCCTCCCCCATCCTCTGGAATGCTCTACCCCAATCCGTCCGATTTTCTCCTACTTTATCCACTTTCAGACGATCCCTGAAAACTCATCTCTTCAGAGAAGCCTATCTGGCCCCCACCTAACAACTGTACATTCATCTTCTCAATCAGCACATCACCCACAGTTATTACCTCTTGTATCTCTTGACCTTCCCTCTTAGATTGTAAGCTCTAAGGAGCAGGGCCCCCTGATTCCTACTGTATCAAATTGTATTGTATTTGTACTGTCTACCCTCAAGTTGTAAAGGGCTACGTAAACTGTTGGCGCTATATAAATACTGTATAATAATAATAATAAAAATACAATACAAATACATTACAACACAACACATGACATCACTTCCGATTTTTTTTTCTGTCGTACGAGAATTTTCATGAATTGATTTACCTATTCAATATCTACTTGCGACTATTAAGCGAAAAAAGTCGCACGATCTGTCGTACGATATTCGGATTGTGTGTAGGGGCCATTAGCTAGGACACCCCCACCGCTGCATATCATGAAGTCTGGCAGACTTTGCTACAGATGAATAGAACAAGCACTAAGTTGTAGCAATTTCGATTTGCCCAAATAGGACAATGTAATCTAGAGGAGCGGCCACACAGTAGTTCTAGCTTGTTTTTTTTTTTTTTTGCTTTACAGGAAGGGTTGATTATATAGCATAAAACAGCATAGATAACATTTAAATTCTAATTTCATTTTAATAAATAGGTATTGCTTAGCTACACGTCACAGGTCTTCGTAAAACCAAGACTTTTTTTTTCTTCTTACCAGTCTACGGCTGTATCGCACTTGCTCGTCTTCCATATCTTCCAGCTTTTCAAAACAATTTTTATAGTACTACCACCTGTAGAGGAAAAAAAAAAAAACACATAACTATCAAAAGAAACTAACCACCCTGACATACATACAACATGTACCACACTATACCGAAATACACTTCCCAAAGTATGTTGTGATGTCACATATTTTAAATGGCACCCCAACACACTAATATAAATGTGCTACCAGTATGGTGCACTGTATTTGAAAAAGAGGGGACATGTACAATTTTTCCTACATTGTGGTGCACTAGCAGCCCATTTAATTGGATCAGATGCCTTGGCACAACACATTTTAAAGCATGGGATAAGGTGTGTTAACCTGGTATTGTATTATGTATAGCCAGCCTTAAACACATCAAAAAGGGAGAGGACGTCACTTAAAACATGGCAAGTCACAGCATGCAGTTCTGAGTGGCAGTATAAGGAGGACATCGCCAGAGGTCTAGTCAAACAGCTGATATTCTTGGGGTGGTGGTGGTGGTGGGGGGGGGGGGGGGGGTGTTGGAAAATGCAATTGTGAGGACCCAAAAGATTTCTAGGAGGACCAAAATATGCTGTGGAAAAAAAAGGGGGAGGAGAAGTGGAGGATTCATAAAATGACAGTAGTACATTATTTTACTAGCTCGTTTTCACGATACCCTGCACTCACAGTATGCCCTCAGTCTTTTGGGTAGAAAGATGCCTGGCTGGAAGACTGAGGACATCTTGTGGCAGAGAAGAGGCATTGCGGGGGAGAGTTTCACATAAAAGGTTAGTATTTCAGCCTAGTGGTGTTTTGTTTGTTTTTTTATATTGGGGTACCAATTAAGCTATGCATCTAAATGAACCTTTAAGAGCTAGTTTATTTTTTTCCCTCTTTTAAAAAGGCAACATTTGCTTTAACATAATCAATGCTAGGCTCCCGTTAAAAAAAAAAAAAAAACTAAAAAAAATAATTTGTATAATATTTACTACTTAAAAATATTACCTTGCCTAAGATTAAGCATTTACTAAACCTTAAGTGTTTGATGCAGCAGGCAGGAGTAACCCTTGAACCTGTCAGAAATAACGCTGGTGAAGGCGGTACCGCTGGTTAACAAACTCTCCTTTGGAATAGCAATGCCTAAAACAGACAAGAACATAAAGCTGCAATTTTCAAAAAGTGTGCAGGGAACGCGACTCCTGGACTGCAGCCAAATCTGTCCTTATCGGTTGCCATTTTCACCTCCTGTGCCCAACTGTTTTGAGGTTTTCACCCACCATGTACAGCAAGGTTATGAAAATGTATACCACACCTTTACCAAGCCTCCCACTTTAGTGCGGGTGGGCGCTGGAAAACGACAGCAGAACTCACTGATCCTGCGGGCACCTACAGACTAGACTTCCTGAGGGCACTCCAACTGAGTCACTTCCTCCAAACCATTCAACCCCCAACGAACGGACAGATACTCACCGAATTCGAAGACATATGCTCAACCCCAGGGGCCATACCACACACACTCTCCCTGACCTACAACATCCTTAATACTCCCCAAACAGATTTTGTCCCACCAGGACTGATCAAATGGGAAAAAGAACTGAATTTAACATTCAGCCTAGCCAAGAAACAACAGATTCTAAAATTTACACACAAATCTTCTATATGTGCCAAAACTCAAGAGACGAACTATAAAATTTTATCACACTGGTACAGAACCCCAACACAATTAAGCGGTTTCTTTCCAGCAACATCTGACCTTTGCTGGCGATGCCAAACAGAAAAAGGAACACTATTACACATCTTTTGGTCTTGTCCAGGTCTGACAGTTTTCTGGCAAACCGTAAAACGGACCATACAAAAATTTACAGAATATAATATAACTGATGATCCGGCCTTCTTCCTCCTGCATGCGGCAAACATTCCCATGAAAACATATAAAAAGTCAGTTCTGCGACATCTTTTAGACGCAGCTAAGGCCTGTATCCCACTATATTGGAAATCCACAACTCCACCACCCATAACATTATGGATCAAAAAAGTTGAGGAGATCAAACATATGGAAGATCTCATCCATACAGCGCAAAACAGACAAGAAAAATTCTCCAAAATGTGGCAGTTGTGGAACATGTTTATATTCTCCAGTGAAGGACAGGCTTTACAAACAACTATGCCGATTTAACCTGATTTGCCGCGTGCCGGACGCAGTAACTTCAGTGCTGCTGCTATATTACATCAAATTCGATCCATGATCCTGGGGACTCTTCCCCCTCCCCCCCAACTCTGCTTTCCCCCCTATATTTCCCCACTCAATATCTCTTCTTTTCTTCTTTTCCTTACTACCCCTTTCTTCTCCTGCTCGCAGGACCCCTCTATAACTTTTTGGAAAAAGGGAAAAGAGTAGGAGAGGGAGAACACATGGGACTATACCAATTAATTCACCAAGATTCCACAAACATATCTGCCTTGAATGTACTGTATTAAGTTAAAAAATCAGTGATGGAGATGTATTGTTGGATGTACTGTTTGGTCCGTGTGGACTCGCTCTGCCTGTGTTCATAAATAAAAAATTTAAAAAAAAAAAAAAAAAAGAAAATGTATACCACAGTATTAGTACCTAAATTAAAGAAATAAGCCTAATCCTGAGCAGAAGCACAACTCCACATATACGGGTGCAGTGAAAGTAGACAGGTCCATAACAGGGGAAACAGAAGGTCACCAGTAAAGCAACTTTTGTGTGTGTGGAGCTTCAGACCCAAAACCCGCCTCACCTCTGCGTGCGGAGCTTCAGACCCAAAACCCCCCTCACCTCTGCATGCGGAGCTTCAGACCCAAAACCTCCCTCACCTCTGCGTGCGGAGCTTCAGACCCAAAACCCCCCTCACCTCTGCATGCGGAGCTTCAGACCCAAAACCCCCTTCACCTCTGCGTGTGGAGCTTCAGACCCAAAACCCCACTCACCTCTACGTGCAGAGCTTCAGACCCAAAACCCCCCTCACCTCTGCATGCGGAGCTTCAGACCCAAAACCCCCCTCACCTCTGCGTGCGGAGCTTCAGACCCAAAACCCCCATCACCTCTGCGTGCGGAGCTTCAGACCCAAAACCCCCATCACCTCTGCGTGCGGAGCTTCAGACCCAAAACCCCCCTCACCTCTGCGTGCGGAGCTTCAGACCCAAAACCCCCATCACCTCTGCGTGCGGAGCTTCAGACCCAAAACCCCCATCACCTCTGCGTGCGGAGCTTCAGACCCAAAACCCCCCTCACCTCTGCGTGCGGAGCTTCAGACCCAAAACCCCCCTCACCTCTGCTGGCGGAGCTTCAGACCCAAAACCCCCCTCACCTCTGCGTGTGGAGCTTCAGACCCAAAACCCCACTCACCTCTACGTGCGGAGCTTCAGACCCAAAACACCACTCACCTCTACGTGCGGAGCTTCAGACCCAAAACCCCCCTCACCTCTGCGTGCGGAGCTTCAGACCCAAAACCCCCCTCACCTCTGCGTGCGGAGCTTCAGACCCAAAACCCCCCTCACCTCTGCGTGCGGAGCTTCAGACCCAAAACCCCCCTCACCTCTGCGTGCGGAGCTTCAGACCCAAAACCCCCCTCACCTCTGCATGCGGAGCTTCAGACCCAAAACCCCCCTCACCTCTGCGTGTGGAGCTTCAGACCCAAAACCCCACTCACCTCTACGTGCGGAGCTTCAGACCCAAAACCCCCCCTCACCTCTGCGTGCGGAGCTTCAGACCTAAAACCCCCCTCACCTCTGCGTGCGGAGCTTCAGACCCAAAACCCCCATCACCTCTGCGTGCGGAGCTTCAGACCCAAAACCCCCCTCACCTCTGCATGCGGAGCTTCAGACCCAAAACCCCCCTCACCTCTGCATGCGGAGCTTCAGACCCAAAACCCCCCTCACCTCTGCGTGCGGAGCTTCAGACCCAAAACCCCCCTCACCTCTGCGTGCGGAGCTTCAGACCCAAAACCCCCCTCACCTCTGCGTGCGGAGCTTCAGACCCAAAACCCCCCTCACCTCTGCGTGCGGAGCTTCAGACCCAAAACCCCCCTCACCTCTGCATGCGGAGCTTCAGACCCAAAACCCCCCTCACCTCTGCGTGTGGAGCTTCAGACCCAAAACCCCACTCACCTCTACGTGCGGAGCTTCAGACCCAAAACCCCCCTCACCTCTGCATGCGGAGCTTCAGACCCAAAACCCCCCTCACCTCTGCGTGCGGAGCTTCAGACCCAAAACCCCCCTCACCTCTGCGTGCGGAGCTTCAGACCCAAAACCCCCCTCACCTCTGCGTGCGGAGCTTCAGACCCAAAACCCCCCTCACCTCTGCGTGCGGAGCTTCAGACCCAAAACCCCCCTCACCTCTGCGTGCGGAGCTTCAGACCCAAAACCCCCCTCACCTCTGCGTGCGGAGCTTCAGACCCAAAACCCCCCTCACCTCTGCATGCGGAGCTTCAGACCCAAAACCCCCCTCACCTCTGCGTGTGGAGCTTCAGACCCAAAACCCCACTCACCTCTACGTGCGGAGCTTCAGACCCAAAACCCCCCTCACCTCTGCGTGCGGAGCTTCAGACCCAAAACCCCCCTCACCTCTGCGTGCGGAGCTTCAGACCCAAAACCCCCATCACCTCTGCGTGCGGAGCTTCAGACCCAAAACCCCCATCACCTCTGCGTGCGGAGCTTCAGACCCAAAACCCCCATCACCTCTGCGTGCGGAGCTTCAGACCCAAAACCCCCCTCACCTCTGCATGCGGAGCTTCAGACCCAAAACCCCCCTCACCTCTGCGTGCGGAGCTTCAGACCCAAAACCCCCATTACCTCTGCGTGCGGAGCTTCAGACCCAAAACCCCCATCACCTCTGCGTGCGGAGCTTCAGACCCAAAACCCCCCTCACCTCTGCGTGCGGAGCTTCAGACCCAAAACCCCCCTCACCTCTGCGTGCGGAGCTTCAGACCCAAAACCCCCCTCACCTCTGCGTGCGGAGCTTCAGACCCAAAACCCCCCTCACCTCTGCGTGCGGAGCTTCAGACCCAAAACCCCCCTCACCTCTGTGTGCGGAGCTTCAGACCCAAAACCCCACTCACCTCTACGTGCGGAGCTTCAGACCCGTCACCCCTCACCTTTGTGTGCAGAGCTTCAGGCCCATCACCCCTCAACCTCTGCTTGCAGAGCTTCAGACCCATCACCCCTCAACCTCTGCTTGCAGAGCTCCTATGACCCATCACCTCTCTACTCCACGTTCTGCTCCTTCCACCGGCCACCTGTTTTGTGCATGTTCTTAGACCTCCCATTTGTGCTGTCCCTCAGGCTTGTCCCCTCTCTCCTCTCTCCTCTCTGTGCAGCTCCCCCCGGGGAAGTGGGTAATGGGGGTTGCGGGTTCCACTGCATGGATACATTTAACAGCAACTTATGCTATTATCCTTACCCCCAGCTCTGATACTTGAGAAGTCCCTTTGGCTTTAAAGCCATCAGCTTCATATCTACATCCATTCACTTCAATTCCTTTATCTTATACAATGGCCACTTACTGAATTTGAAAGTTGCATTTAACAGAGACTGCTATACTGTATAACTTAGTTCTCCAAGACCTCTACCCACTAAAAGGATTTTTGCTCCATATCCTTTTAGCTGCCCGCACCATCAAAGCAAGATAGTAAGAAGTAAAGTGGATACACCTGCTATGACAGAATGGGTATACAAGATGAACAAGATTTAATCTATGGAGAAAATGATAAAAATAAACGAACACTAAATCTAAGCCATATCGGTATTCCCTTGGTGGTACCAATGGGAATTGGACCTCTGTGGAATTCTCCATATATCTTTATTGAAACGTATCCTTAATTGATCCACAGAGACTTCTGCAGCCTCTCAGAAATCCAGAAGGGGCAACAATACTTCTAACTATTTTTTCTCTTTGATTCCTTCTGACCTTTATTTTGTAGGACTTACCATATACCTTTTTCTCCCCCATTTTTTTGATGGATGTAGAAATAACTCCTTGAATAGTTGTTGTTGGTAATAGCAGAACACTACCTAATAGCTATCAATACAACAGTGTATGATTATTTAAACTGTTCAATATATTGAATCGTGATAATAGAATTTTCAGAAATGGCCATCTATATCAGTACCACATCATAACATCTGTGTACATCTCTCATATTTTGTCATAACCCGTCTATCACTGCACTTCATGACAAAAAAAAAACAGAATATGTAGATTTTTATTCATTTATTATACCTTGCGATGTGCAAATATAATTCGCTGCAATAACTACTGAAAGTTACTTATTGTTGCTTCTGTACTTTTTCATATGTAAAAGTTCACTTTACAATTTGACCTACGCTCATTTATACCCATAGAGGTTATGTCAGCAGTTTTGCTAGAATGGATAAAGTGGTCCCAAAAGCGTTGAAATACCGTCCTTTACTGGACGAAAATTCCCCTCCAGGCTCCTGTCAGTGGGGACCATGACCCACATGAGTGCTACTGGATAGGAAACATGAAATCCTAGGTTCCTGTTCAACAGAATACCCAGGAAATGCCAAGGTCTTCAGACATGGGCACCCTGAGAAAGAATAGAGAAGAATATTCTCCAAGAAATGCAAATAATTCAGCCCTTCTATTTAAATACAGTGTGTGTGTGTGTGTGTGTGTGTGTGTGTGTGTGTGTGTGTGTGTGTGTGTGATTTCGGGAGGGCTGTGGGCTTGCATAACTGATGCATAAGGCCTCATGCACACAAGATGCTGTTAAACCCGCGTTCAGAGGCAGTTGGACACTTTTTTCAACTGCCCCTGAACTCATTCAATGTTATCCTATGTGTCCATGTACACAGTCTCGTTTTTTGGCGTTTTTAGGCAGTTGTGTTTAACCTCGTTTTTCCAGAAACAAAAAAATGGGTTCAGACGCCAAACGCGGCTAAACGTGGTACCGGCGCTAAGGCGCGTTTGCGATTATAAGTGTTTTTAAAGGAACCCTATTTTTTTGGACCAGAAAACACAGAAATATGATGGTAAACTGCAGCAGAGAATATGACATTTTGCGACACAACTTTGGGGCCCCATATCTTAGGTCCACTTGGTGTTAGGAACCCCAAATTTGGAGTGCAAACACAGTGGAACTAGCACTACAACATATCCAAATTACGTTATTACTAAATACAGTAATAGCTGAGCACAGAGGCAATTATTAAATATGATAAAGAGTAAATACATTTATATGGTTTTACAGAAAAAAACATAATGCTCATGCGGCCTGTAATAAAATGGAGTCTGATACCCCTGCTCTAGAAGATAATGGAAAAATAGGATTTTTTAAAAACAGCTTACCTGTAAAATCCTTTTCTTTCAAAGGACATCACGGGACACAGAGCCACAGTAATTACTGATGGGTTATATAGGTATCACTGGTGATTGGACACTGGCACACCCTATCAGGAAGTTCAACCCCCTATATAATCCCTCCCCTTCCAGGGATACCTCAGTTTTGTAGCCAAGCAATATAGTGTATTAGAAGAGGGGCGGGACCTCTGTGTCCCGTGATGTCCTTCGAAAGAAAAGGATTTTACAGGTAAGCTGTTTTAAAAAATCCTATTTTCTTTCTCGAACATCACGGGACACAGAGCCACAGTAATTACTGATGGGATGTCCCAGAGCAATGCTACCTGAGGGGGGGGGGGGCCACGACCAAGTAGGGTGCAATCAGACCTGAGGACCCTGTACCGCTGCCTGCAGCACACTACGCCCAAAGGCGATATCCTCATGCCTTCTCACATCCACCTGATAGAATCTGGTGAATGTATGAACTGAAGACCAGGTTGCGGCCTTGCAGATTTGAGCCATAGAGGCCCGGTGATGCACTGCCCAAGAAGCACCAATAGCCCTTGTGGAATGTGCCCTGATCTGAAACGGAGGAATCTTCTGTTTCAAACCGTAAGCTTGAATGATCAACTGTCGAATCCATTTAGAAATGGTAGCTTTTGACGCTGCCTGTCCTCTATTGGGACCCTCTGGCAGCACAAACAAAACATCCGTCTTGCGGATCTGAGTAGTTGCCCCTAGATAGGCCTTAACTGCTCTTACTACATCCAACGAATGTAGAGATCTCTCTTTCGGAGAACAGGGATCTGGAAAAAAGGAAGGTAGAACAATGTCTTGGTTTAAATGAAAATCAGAAACCACCTTCGGTAAAAAACTAGGATGAGGGCGTAGTACCACTCTATCCTTGTGTATAATCAAATAAGGCTCCTTACAGGAAAGAGCTGCTAATTCTGATACTCTTCTAGCAGAAGAGATGGCCACCAGAAAAATTAACTTCCTTGTCAACAAGACCAAAGGAATCTGACTTATTGGTTCAAAAGGCTGTCTCTGTAACACAGCCAGGACCAAGTTCAAGTACCAGGGGTTTAGGGGCGCTTTAACCGGAGGATTAAGACGCATCACCCCCTGCATAAAGTTTCGGACCAAAGAATGCGAAGCAAGTGGCTGCTGAAATAATACTGATAAAGCAGAGACCTGGCCCTTGATGGTACTCAAGGCCAGCTTCATCTCTAATCCTAATTGTAGAAAATCAAGAATTCTACCTATGACATATTTCCTGGGATGCCAACCTCTGCATTCACACCAGGTTATATAAGCTTTCCAGACTCTATGATAAATCATCCTGGAAGCTGGCTTCCTTGCATTAATCAAGGTAGATATGACAGGACCTGAGAGCCCACGACTCTTCAGAACGTGGGTCTCAATAGCCAAACCGTCAAATTTAGCGTTTGTAAGGCAGTATGGAACACTGGACCTTGAGATAACAGTTCTGGGCGTACCGGTAGGGTCCACGGGGAACCTACTGTCATCCTTACTATTTCTGCATACCAAGTCCTTCTGGGCCAAGCGGGGGCCACCAGAAGTACCGACTTCCTTTCCTGCCTGATCCTGCGAAGGAGTCGTGGTAATAGCAGAATAGGCGGGAATGCGTAAATCAGTGAGAACCGATGCCACGAAATCACCAACGCATCCGTCCCGCATGCAAGAGGATCTTTTGTCCTTGCCACAAATCTGTCTGTCTATCTTTTTGTTGAATCGGGATGCAAAGAGATCTACATCTGGAACCCCCCATCTTTGGCATATGGCCCAAAAGACATCGGGATGCAGAGACCATTCCCCTGGAAGTAACTGCTGGCGACTTAGATAGTCCGCCTGCCAATTCTCTATTCCCGGGATGAAAACTGCCGATATGCATGGCACATGCCTCTCTGCCCAGACTAAGATCTGGTTCACCTCCTTTTGAGCAGCTCGGCTCCGGGTGCCTCCCTGATGATTGACATAAGCCACTGCTGTGGCATTGTCGGACTGGATCCTGACCGGACAACCCTGTAGCCTGATAGTCCAGGCTTTTAGAGCTAGATGTATCGCCCGGATCTCCAGAACGTTGATGGGTAAGGTCCTCTCTGTCTTGGACCATACCCCTTGGACCGCAGCCTGTTCCAGAACTGCTCCCCAACCTGACAGACTGGCATCTGTTGTTACCACCGTCCAGGTAACCGGTAGAAAGGATTTCCCCTTCTGCAGGTTTTCGGGTATGAGCCACCAATTGAGGCTCTGACGCACCGCATGCGACAGGTGCATCGGAAAGTCTAATGCCTGAACTTTCTTGTTCCAGGTCGACAGAATACTGTGTTGCAGCATTCTTGAGTGAAACTGAGGATAGGGAACTGCTTCAAATGAAGACACCATCTTCCCTAGTAGCCTCATACAAAGGCGGACTGAGGGACCCTTCTTGGTCCTTACTGCCAGAATCAGCTCTCTTAAAGCAGCGATCTTTGCCTGGGGTAGAAATATTTTCTCCTGGCTTGTATCCATAATCAGACCTAAATACTCCAGTCTTCTTACTGGTTTTAGGAAAGACTTTTCTAAGTTGAGGATCCAACCCAGGTGTTCTAGATACCTGACTGTGGTCCTCAAATTTCCATTCAAAGAGGCTACCGACCGGTCTATCAAGAGCAGGTCGTCTAGGTATGCTATGACAGCTATACCCTGAGCCCTTAATCTGGCCAGAGGAGGAGCCAAGATCTTTGTGAACACTCGAGGTGCAGTGGCTATCCCGAAAGGCAGAGCCACAAACTGGAAATGGCGCCCTCCTACCTCGAAGCGCAGAAACTTCTGATGAGCAGGAAAAATGGGCACATGCAGATATGCATCTCTGATGTCTATCGATGCCAGAAATTCTCCTTCCTGCAGGGTGGGAACTACTGTTCGAATTGATTCCATGCGGAAGGATTGAATCCTTAGGAATCGGTTCAGATCCCTTAAATCCAGAATGGGCCAGACATCCCAATTTGGCTTTTGGACCGTAAAAAGGTTGGAATAGAAGCCCAATCCCTGGTCCTTTGCGGGAACTATCATAATGACCTCCTGCGACAAAAGTCGCTCTAACGCTAGAAGGAGCGACTGCTTCTTCTCTGGGTCTCTGGGGACACTTGATCTGAGGAACCGAGGAGAGGGGAATTCCTGAAACTCCAGCTTGTACCCTAGGGTTACCGTGGAGATTACCCATCTGTCCTGGAAATCCTCCTGCCAGAGCTCTGAGAACTGTCGCAGTCTTCCCCCCACTCGAGTGAGCGGGGGCGCCCCCTCATGCAGAGGTCTTAGTGTTTTGCCTAGTAGGCTTCTTCCCCCAGGACTTCTTTTGTCCCTGGGGTTGACTCTTGTCTCTGGACCACGATGGAGGCGGCCGTTGAGACTGCCTGGAGGCTGAAGCCCCCGGCGCTGGGGAAAGAGTACGTTTGAAAGAGGGACGCTTACTCTTCTTCTTGACAGGTAAGAGAGTGCTTTTCCCACAAGAGATTCTCTTGATATAGTTATCCAAGTCCTCTCCAAACAACCTTGCACCACGAAATGGAAACCCAGCCAGTAGCTTCTTACATGGTGCTTCGGCTGACCAATTTTTCAACCATAGGATTCTACATATATGCACCAACCCCAGTGAAAGACGGGAGGTTTGCACGATAGAATCTCTAATGGTGTCAACCACAAAGCATAAGGCCGCTGGAAGGTTAGCAAACCACTGGGCCTGCTGTTCAGGTAATACTTTGATGACCTGCTTAACATGGTCTCTTAAGTATTGACAGACTCCAATCGCTGCTACTGCAGGTTGGGCCACTGATCCTGCTAAGGAGAAAACATCCTTCAATAGGGATTCCATCCTTTTATCTACAGGATCCCTGAGCATCTGAGCATTGTCTACAGGACAAGTCAGGCTATTATTTATGGAGGAAATGGCGGCATCAATAACCGGTATTCCCCACATCTTAATAAACTTTTCTTCCATCGGATAAAGTGTTGAAAACGTTTTCGTCGGAAAGAAACGTCTGTCTGGGTGATCCCACTCAGAATAAATGAGCTTTTCAAGTAAATTATGAACAGGAAAAGCATGTGCTGCTTGGAAAGGTTTCAGTGACCCCAAAGCAGAAGAGGATTCTTTAGTAGTTTCAGGTGGGGGCAACCTAAATGTGGAGCGGACCAATCCAGTGAGGATCTGCACTAAGACTTTCTCCTCTTGGGAAATCGCAGAGGGTCCCTTTCCACCTGATTCCTCCGAAGAGGAATCATCCGTCCCATCCCGATCCTCTGAAAGGGATTCATCTCCTTTATCCCAGAGCTCCTCTTCCTGAGGGTCTTGGGGAACAGAGGAAGGCCTAGTGCGTTTTCTTCCACTGAGTGAAGACTTAATCACGGCCATTAATCTTTCCTCTAGACCATTAATGGTTGAGGAAAAAACCTCTTGTGTAATATATACAGGGGCTGAAGTGCCAGAAGCAGGTGTAGCCCCTGATCCCGATGGCTCTCCCTGGCTAGCCGTCCCTGGCCCATCTTTAGGGGGGGAGGATGCTGCCGACAGGGGGCCCTCAGAACCTGAATGAGATCCCCTAGTGTCTCTGGTTCCTGGGGTGCTTGAACCTCTTCTACCCATATTGCAAAGCAACAAGGTGTGAGGTATACAAATGAACACTGCCTGCTGAGCGATGTAGTCTGGCTAAAAGCCTTGCTACCCAATGCTCAGTCTGGTGTTACTTCAGTAAATGCTGCCTAGGAGAATGCCTGTGTCCCACCTTACATGTGACCGTCAGCTCTGTGTCTCTCCAAAGGCTGAGTGCACCTGTACAGAGTGCCTTTAATAGCCTGCAGCTGGCCTGAGTGGGAGTCTAAGCACTCTGTGCTGACGTCCCGCCCCCCCCCTCTACCACCCCCCCCCCTCGAGTTTTGAAAAAAAACTAGCGTTTCCCGTGCTGGCCGACTCTCCTGTCATGCTTCTGGAGGAAGGCTGGGGGCGGGGGAGGAGGGAGAGAGGCTGGTAGTAAGATCTGCCTGAACGGCTATAGTCAGAGATGGTGCCTGAGGCCGCAGAGCCCGAGTGGTATAACCACTTTCTAGACCCCTGTGGCCCCTCTCTAGCCTGGGGGGAACATTCAAACATGAGAAATCCCCCCTTCCATCTTACCTTTGCAGCCGGCCTGAGACGCTGAAGACATGTGCAGCGATGAAAACACTGAGACAGACAGTCAGCATGTGAAGGTATGTGCTCTTGGCAGCCCCCAGTGGTCACAATAGGCATAGCATGCATTTACCTTAAAGGAGAAAAGCCACTAGAACTCAAAAATTCTGTGGAATCTCCTCTTACCTTATCCAGCCGCAGGGTGCTGTTTACACAGACCCAATCGTCACCTGTCACGGTGGGCTCCGTTTGAAAAAACCGTCAGAGACTGGGGCCCCCTACGAATAGGGGGATCCAACAGTTCTGGGACCGTAAAGCACCCTGCCAGAAATTAGGAAGTTTAAAGCCATTTTCTGATCTGCGGGGTCCAGCTCTCTAAAAAGAGAAGCGTTACGGGTAAAACCTCGTTTCTTCGGACACGAGGCCCGGGTACCATTCAATTCGGCCATGAAAAGACACTTTGAATGGATCCGGTTCGCCTGGCTTGCCCCAGTATAGGATCTTAGGATATTCCCTTTGGAGCTCAGCACAGGACATCTTTACACGTCCATCACCTAAGACACTGGCGTAAAAACTGAGGTATCCCTGCAAGTTGGAGGGATTATATAGGGGGTTGAACTTCCTGATAGGGTGTGCCAGTGTCCAATCACCAGTGATACCTATATAACCCATCAGTAATTACTGTGGCTCTGTGTCCCGTGATGTTCGAGAAAGAAATATAAGCATATGACTCGGAATATCCCCATGTTAGATTACATCATCTGACAGGGGTACATGTGTGTACACATTAGTACATGCATGTTATATAGTCATTTCACTGCTTTCCCAGGATCTCACTGGAAGGAATGTGAAGCCTAGGCACCATGGCTGAGGACAGGGATAATGCAAACACAAATCCAACTTTCCTTTATTAGGTACATTTTGGAACATCAGGTGATTTTTTTAACAGCTTCCGAACCAGCCGCCGGCATTATAATGCAGCAGGTACGTTCCCGCGAACCGTAGTAGCTGTACGTCCCTTTAAGCGGGGATAGCAGGCATATCTTGCGCGACCGCCGGCCACAAGAGCCAGAACAGGGACGTACATGTGTGTAAAACACACAAATCCCTGTTCTGTGAGTAGAGACAGATCGTGTTCTACTAGCTAGGAACAACAATATCTCCTCTGGTCAGTCCCATCCCCCAACAGTTAGAACACACACAAGGGAACACAGTTAACCCCTTGATCGCCCCCTAGTGTTAGCCCCTTCCCTGCCAGTGACATTTACACAGTAATCAGTGCATTTTTAAAGCACTGATCGCTGTATAATTGTCAACGGTCCCGAAAATGTGTCAAGTGTGTCCAATCTGTCCACCAAAATGTCGCAGTCCCAATAAAAATGCCATAAATCTTTCCCCTATTTTGTAGACGCTATAACTTTTGTGCAAACCAATCAACATATGCTTATTGCGCTTTTTATTACCAAAAATACGTAGAAGAATACATATTAGCATAAACTGAGGGAAAAAAAAAGCTTTTTTTAAAAAAAAAAAAAAAAAAATTGGGTATATTTATTATAGCAAAAAGTACAAAATAGTGTTTTTTTTTTTCAAAATTAGCACTTTTTTTGTTTATAGCGCAAAAACTAAAAACCACATGATCAAATACCACCAAAAGAAAGCTCAATTTGTGGGGAAAAAAAAAAAAAGGACGTCAATATTGTTTGGGTACAGCGTCACACGACCGCCCAATTGTCAGTTAAAGTGACGCAGTGATGTATTACAAAAAAATGGCCTGATCATTGAGCAGCCAAATCTTCCAGGGCTGAAGTGGTTAAAGAGGGAGGGGGTCAAGTAAGTATATGTAGACCTGGAATTTTACAGAAAAGGTCGCACTTAACAGTGTTACCAATACAAACAGACATACACAGAAAAGCTATGCATGAATACTAAGTATTACATACAAGTAATAAAGTCTGCTGGGAGAACGACACTTGTGGGAATATCCATCTCTTGAGTTTAATTGGCAAGGCTCACAGGATACAGCACTGCCATGAAGATCAATGGGAGGAACCAGTGAGGGCTGTGGGGGACCCAAGAGATCGATCATTCCAGAAGTGTTGGGTTTCCAAGCTGACTGAGCAGCATTCTGGTGTCATTGGCAGTGTCACTTTAAATCATTTAAGTTTCTTAAATCCACTGGAATCCTGTTTTGATGTTTGAATCTGGGTTCCCAGGATGTACCTGTCTCCAGGGGCGGACTGACCATTCGGGATCTCGGGCACTGCCCGAGGGCCCCATGCCACTAAGGGGCCCCCATCAGGGTTGCCAGCCTCAATAAAACCAGGGACAGTATGTAAAAATCTGTTGTTTTTTTTAAATCCCAAGATTATAGCTGCCCTGCCTCTCCAGTAACTTTTTCAGTGTGTGTATGTGTATTCTGTGTGTGTGTATATTGTGTGTCTGCATGTGTACACTGTGTGGCCCCATAATCTACTGCCTGGGGGCCCCATGAGTTGTCAGTCTGCCCCTGCCTGTCTCCATCCATTTACATACATTTGTGTGTGTGTATACTGTGTGGCCCCATAATCTATTGCCCGGGGGGCCCTATAATCTCCTATTGCCCGGGGGCCCCATAATCTTCTATTGCCCGGGGGCCCCATAATCTTCTATTGCCCGGGGGCCCCATAATCTTCTATTGCCCGGGGGCCCCATAATCTTCTATTGCCCGGGGGCCCCATAATCTTCTATTGCCCGGGGGCCCCATAATCTTCTATTGCCCGGGGGCCCCATAATCTTCTATTGCCCGGGGGCCCCATAATCTTCTATTGCCCGGGGGCCCCATAATCTTCTATTGCCCGGGGGCCCCATAATCTTCTATTGCCCGGGGGCCCCATAATCTTCTATTGCCCGGGGGCCCCATAATCTTCTATTGCCCGGGGGCCCCATACTCTTCTCCTATTGCCCGGGGGCCCCATGAGTTGTCAGTCCGCCCCTGCCTGTCTCCATCCATTTACATGGACATCTTGTTTCCCTGTTGTAGTAATATTATATTTGAAGATGATATAGACTGACAATCCCATGCTAGCTATTAAGAAATGCCTACAGATCTACTCAATATATGCGATTAATCAAAATTAAATTGCAATCAAAATAAAAATATAAATAAATATAAAAGATACTAAAAAGAGTGGCTGCAAGAAAAAAAAATTGTGTTCCCACAACGTATACTTCTATACCATCACAAGTGGCAACCGGAGGAGGATCTCCAAAAAAAGGCTTCGTCTAAGTGGAACCTGAAAGTAGCCCCGAAGTGAGGAAAAAGTGTTACTTGACCTAAAAATTTGCAAGGCCGTCATTTGAGATAAGCACATAAAAGAATGGTGCTGGGAGTCACTATGATATTACCAGAACACAAGTGGTGGATTATAAGAAGTATTGGATGTAGAAGAATACAGATGTGGCCAAAAGTTTTGAGAAGGACACAAATATTAATTTTCACAAAGTCTGCAGCTTCAGTGTGTTTAGATCCTGTTTGTCAGATGTTACTATGGTATGCTGAAGTAGAATTACTAGCATTTCACAAGTGTCAAAGGCTTCTATTGCCAATTACATAAAGTTTATGCAAAGAGTAAATATTTGCGGTGTTGACCCTCCTTTTTCAAGACCTCTGCGATTCGCCCTGGCTTGCTGTCAATCAACTTCTGGGCCTCATCCTGACTGATGGCCGCCCATTCTTGCATAATCAATGCTTGGAGTTTGTCAGAATTTGTGGGGTTTTTTATTCACCCGCCTCTTGAGGATTGACCACAACTTCTCAATGGGATTAAGGTCTGAAGCGTTTCCCGACCATGGACCAAAAGTTTGGATGTTTTGTTCCCCAAGCCACTTAGTTATCACTTTTGCCTTATGGCAGGGGTGTCCAATCTTTTTTTAACCACTTGACGACCGCTCACTGTATATGTACGTCATTTTTTTGAAGATGGATATCTCGGTAACGGCAGCAGCTGCTGCCACAACCGAGGTATCCATCTTTACAGTGAGCGGTTCTGTACACGATAGCGGTGGTCTCTGCGGCGAACCGTTATCGGCGGCGGGAGAGGTGCCACCCCCCCTCCCGCCGCTCTCCCGCTTACCGGAGCCGTCGGTAGCGGCGGAGATCGGGACCTGTCACTGCCGAGGTACTGAGACGAGTGAGGCCAAGATGGCCCCCACCCGTCTCTATACCACGTGACGGCCGGAGCGACGTCGTTATGACGGCTCCGCCCACTTCTCTTAAAGGCACAATTTTTTGTGTCATTTTTTTAAACGACTTATTTTTTTTTTTTTTTTTGCATTTTAGTCTAAATATGAGATCTGAGGACTTTTTGACCCCAGATCTCATATTTAAGAGGACCTGTCATGTTTTTTTCTATTACAAGGGATGTTTACATTCCTTGTAATAGGAATAAAAGTGATCCAAATTTTTTTTTTTTTAAAACAGTGAAAAAATAAATAAAATAAAGTAAAATAAATAATAATAATAAAAAAAAAATTTTTTAAACCCCCCTGTCCCGACGAGCTCGCGCGCAGAAGCGAACGCATACGTGAGTAGCGCCCGCATATGAAAACGGTGGTCAAACCACACATGTGAGGTATCGCCGCGACCGGTAGAGCGAGAGCAATAATTCTAGCCCTAGACCTCCTCTGTAACGCAAAACATGCAACCTGTAGAATTTTTTAAACGTCGCCTATGGAGATTTTTAAGGGTAAAAGTTTGACGCTATTCCACGAGCGGGCGCAATTTTGAAGCGTGACATGTTGGGTATCAATTTACCTGGCGTAACATTATATTTCACAATATAAAAAAAAATTGGGCTAACTTTACTGTTGTCTTATTTTTTTATTCAAAAAAGTGAATTTTTTCCAAAAAAAGTGCGCTTATAAGACCGCTGCGCAAATACAGTGCAAAAAAAAGTATTGCAATGACCGCCATTATATTCTCTAGGGTGTTAGAAAAAAAACCATATATAATGTTTGGGGGTTCTAAGTAATTTTCTAGCAAAAAAACCTGTTTTAAACTTGTAAACACCTAAAATCCAAAACTAAGCTGGTCCTTAAGTGGTTAGAGAGGATCAGATTTGATGAAGTGAACATGTGTGAGGGCTGACCATTTTGCCCGACATTCTTTGAACCATTAAAATTAAATACAAATTAATTAATACATTGCCCAACAAGAATTCTCTTGCCTTTGTGGCTGTGTGTGGTGAAGAATGAGCTCGGGTGTGTTATTTGGAGTGGCGTATAACACACACCTTCATTTTAAGAGCCAAGTTTCAGGAAAAAAATGTAATTTTAAATAGAGAACTGTGAAGCAAAATAAGGGTCAGTGCCCATCAATGCAGCCTAATAAGTGCCCATCTGCAGCCTCACCAGTGCCATGAATGCAGTCTCACCAGTGCCATGAATGCAGTCTCACCAGTGCCATGAATGCAGTCTCACCATTGCCATGAATGCAGTCTTACCAGTGCCATGAATGCAGCCTCACCAGTGCCATGAATGCAGCCTCAGTGGGACGAGTGCCAACAGATTACATACAGGAGAATCTCCTATTTACTCGTCGGCCTCTTTAATACAAAGTCCCGCCTCTTATGATAGACAGAACAGTCGTCCAATGCCAACCCAGGAGACAGGACTTCCTATTACAGATGTCACCAAGTAAACAGGAGATTCTCCTGTATGTAATCTGACAGGACCCATCCCACCCCCTCTGCGCGGTGCTCAGGGATTCATTGGGGACCACAAAAAAAAAAAATCCAAATTACCAGTGGGGCCGCATTAAACTGGAACGCAGGCCGCAATTGGCCAGTGGGCCAGACTTTGGACATGCCTGCTCCATCATGCTGGAAAAGGCATGGTTCCTCACAAACTGTTCTTGGTGGGTTGGGAGAAGTTGCTCTCAGAGGATTTGTTTGTACCATTCTTTATTCATAGCAGTGTTCTTAGGCAAAATTGTGAGTGAGCCCACTCCCTTGGCTGAGAAGAAACTCCACACATGCATGGTCTAAGGATACTTTACTGGTGGCATGACATAGGACTGATGGTAGTGCTCACCTTTTCTTTTCTGGACAAGGTTTTTTCTAGATACCCCAAACAATCGGAAAGGGGATTCACCAGAGAAAATGACTTTACCCCAGTCCTCAGCAGTCCAATCCCTGTACCTTTTGCAGAATATCAGTCTGTCCCTGATGTTTTTCCTAGGGTTGTCCCGATACCGATACTAGTATCGGTATCGGCACCGATACCGAGCATTTGCCCAAGTACTTGTACTCGGGCAAATGCTCCCGATGCTTCCGCCGATACTATGACAGTCAGCGGTGATCGGCGTGTGGGGGAGCTACTAGCTTCCCCCCGCGGCTTTCAGTGACATACAGCGGTGATCGGTGCTTGTAACTTCCCCACGCGATCACCGCTGACTGTCACTGCATCCCCCTCCATGCCCCCTCTGTTCCTCTGTCCCCCTCTCCTCTGTCTCCCTCCGTTCCGTTCCTCTGTCCCCCTCTCCTTATCTGTCCCCCTCCGTTCCGTTCCTCCGTCCCCCTCTCCTTCTCTGTCCCCCTCCGTTCCGTTCCTCCGTCCCCCTCTCCTTCTCTGTCCCCCTCCGTTCCGTTCCTCCGTTCCTCTGCCTCTCCGCTGTCCCCTCCGTTCCTCTGTCCCCCTCTCCTCTGTCTCCCTCCGTTCCGTTCCTCTGTCCCCCTCTCCTTATCTGTCCCCCTCCGTTCCGTTCCTCCGTCCCCCTCTCCTTCTCTGTCCCCCTCCGTTCCGTTCCTCCGTCCCCCTCTCCTTCTCTGTCCCCCTCCGTTCCGTTCCTCCGTTCCTCTGCCTCTCCGCTGTCCCCTCCGTTCCTCTGTCCCCCTCTCCTTATCTGTCCCCCTCCGTTCCGTTCCTCCGTCCCCCTCTCCTTCTCTGTCCCCCTCCATTCCGTTCCTCCGTTCCTCTGCCTCTCCGCTGTCCCCTCCGTTCCTCCGTCCCCCTCCTCCTTCCTTTGTGAATGGACAGAGTCAGCTGACTCTGTCCATTCACATAACTGAAACATTGTAATCTCCTGTGATTACAATGTGTCAGTTTATGAATGGAGAGGAGCCGCTGTCTTCTCTCCATTCATTCTCAGTGCAGCTGAGGCTGCAGAGAAAGGGACTGGGGAATCTCTATCCTCGGTCTCTTTCTCTGTCTCAAGGGGTAGATATCAGGGGTATGTTAAGACCCCTGATATCTCACCAAAGCCCCCCAACAGGGCTGATTTAAAAAAATAACAAAAAAAAACATATTGCAAAAATGAATAAAAAAATTATTATTGTAAAAAATAAAAATTGTAAATAATAAAAAAAAACACACAGACACCGTTCACCCCTCCCCCCCCCCCCCCCCCACCCCGAAAAAAAAGAAAGCATTGTTAAAAAAAAAAAAAAAAACTGTCACGTGACATAAAAAAAAAGTATCGGTAATCGGTATCGGCGAGTACTTGAAAAAAAGTATCGGTACTTGTACTCGGTCCTAAAAAAGTGGTATCGGGACAACCCTAGTTTTTCCTGTAGAGAAGTGGCTTCTTTGATGCCCTTCTTGACACCAGGCCATCCTCCAAAGGTCTTCTCCTCACTGTGTGTGCCCATGTACCTACACCTGCCTGCTGCCATTCCTGCTCAAACTCTGCACTGGTGGTGCCCCCGATCCCACAACTAAAACAACTGTAGGAGACGGTCCTGGCGCTTGCAGGACTTTCTTGGGCGCCTTGAAGCCTTCTTCACAAATGCAGTGGAAAGGTTTTTTTATGAGATTTGGTTAATTTTTATGGCAAAGAGGGACTTTGCAATTAATTGCAATTCATATAATCGCTCTTCATAAAATTCTGGAGTATCATAAAAACTGAGGCAGCAGACTGTGTTCACGTAATTAATAATCGAGGTGGTGTACATTTTATGCTACTGGATATTTAATGGCTTATAAAGTGATGTTGCACTTTGTACACCTAAAAGGGATTGAGATTGGAGGGAACTGTTGACACCGAGGTAGGTGCAGCATTCTCATATATATTTTGTGAAGAACACCAAAACTCCAAGGTGGGCAGAAACATAGCCAGGAACTAGAACAGGTAAAGCTCACCCGTCAAGTTTACAAGTAATACAGGAAGCTTACTTGGCAGAATTACCCTACAACACAATACATTTTTAATTCTTGAGCCTTGAGGTTGCATTTTAGAGTAGTGTTTTTTTTTTGCAATATAATTGCATGCCTTAAAGTGAAAGTAAAGGAAATTTCTTTTAAATGTGCTGACAGGAAGGGTATTTATGAAGGAAGAGACCCTAATGGTCTCTTCTGCCATAAATGCATCCTCCTGCCTATCAGCTGTCAAGGACACTGAGCCGCGCATGCGCAGCTCAGCGAACATTTACGTCCCCTATCTGTGCGGCAGCGATGTGTCTCCCATGCGCATATGCACAGCAGGAGCTGATCGGTGGGTATGGTGGACTCAAAATCCACCAATGCTTGTACACAGGCAGGACGGCAGTCTGTCTATGTAAACAAGGCAGATTGTTGTTCTGTGCATGGATCCTGTGTTCCTGTAAAGCAGAAACACTGATCAATGCCTTCCACTAGTAAAAGCACCCCCCCCCCCCACACAATGAATCACAAGCTAGGCACACACAGTTAACCCTTTGATCGCCCCTAGATGTTAACCCCTTCCCTGCAAGTGTCATTAGTACAGTGACAGTGTATATATCTTAGCACTGATCACCGTATTCGTGTTACTGGTTCCCAAAAAAGGTGTCAGGTGTCCGATTTGTTCGCTGCAATATCACAGCCCCGCTTTAAGTCACTGATCGCCACCATTACTAGTACAAAAAAAAAAAAATTAAATACATTTTTTTTCCAAAATCCCATAGTTTGTAGACGCTATCACTATACGCTTATTGGGATTTTTTTTTTTTTTACTAAAAATGTAGCAGAATACATATTGGCCTAAATGGATGAAGAAATGTACTATTTTTTTAATTGGATATGTTTTATAGCCAAGTGTAAAAAAAAAAAAACAACAACAACAACAACAACTGTTATTTTTTCAAAATTATTGTTGTTTTTTTTTTTTTGTTTATAGTGCAAATAAATAAATAAATGCAGAGGTGACCAAATACCAACAAAATATATCGTTATTTGTGGGGCAAAAAAAAAGGACATAAATTTTATTTGGGTACACGTTGAATGTCCACGCAATTGTCAGTTAACGTGACACAGCATCACAAAAAGTGGCCTGGTCATGAAGAGTGTGGGGGGGGGGGGGGGGTAAATCTGTCGGAGGTCAAGCGGTTAACAAATTAGACACAATAAAATAAACATTCCCCAGTAAACTATTTGTTACAATTTTTTCCCAGCACCTGCAGCTTACAACTTTTAATGCTGCTGCCTCCTGTTCTATTAGTGCTGCTTCCCTGAATTTACAGTCTTCACAGGAAAGTGTTAACAGTTTACAGTGCAGTCCAGAGTCAGCCTGGAGAAGGGAGGAGCAGGGAGGTGCCCTGCCATCCTAGACTATGGGGCTGTGTGTGCTATTGATGCACACAAAGTAGGGACACACAACTCTAATCCGTACATGCAAGGATGGCTCCATAGTATGCTGCAAGACAATAAAGCGCCAGCCATAGATGGTTCGAATCTCCATTCATCCATTGATCAACTTGGGTACAACCAGCATGTCGGATTTTTAGAAAGCAATGATTACTGTGCTCTCCCAGCAGGGATGGCTCCATACACAATCCCCTCCCCCCCCCCCCTCCACAATAACTCAATGGGAGGGAACACAATCAGTGTTGATGGGGGAATCGAGCGACCCTAAAACAAGAAACCTGGGGCAGCAGTCATGACACCAGCTTAAAACAAGAACACATGGCATGCAAGAACTAAAAGAGAACGCATTCGAAATAGATGATTAAAAAATCTGATCACTTTAAGGTTCGGTACACCTAAATAAAAGATCATACGCCACTCCTAAGGTGTCACAGCACTTTTAAAAGTCAAAGCTAAGTATACAGGACATGAACATAAATAGGCGGTATGCAGAAGAAGGTGTACAGACATGCACAAAGGCCACAGTCATGACAACTGCCAAGT
This sequence comes from Lithobates septentrionalis, assembly GCA_037952835.1. Taxonomy (NCBI): domain Eukaryota; kingdom Metazoa; phylum Chordata; class Amphibia; order Anura; family Ranidae; genus Lithobates; species Lithobates septentrionalis. The sequence goes on along the minus strand of JBBDGP010001647.1, from coordinate 664,370 downwards.
TTAAAAACAAAATCCAAGTCAAATTAATTACTAAAGACAACTTCCTGGGCAGGTGCAGCAAATCCTGTAATAACCGTACAAATGTATAAAAAACCTGGCATCTGTATTGTAACCTCTATGCTTGTCCATGACAGCAAATAGTTCTGCTGTCTGTAAACAGTAATACAAATATTACAATACATGTTAAGAAAAGGACAATCCAACTATGTGACTACAATAGACCAAAACACACCAGAATCAACTGTTCATTATTCCCTAATATATAACTGTTCATTATTCCCTAATATATAACTGTTCATTATTCCCTATTATCATATAACTGTTCATTATTCCCGAATATATAACTGTTCATTATTCCCTAATATATAACTGTTCATTATTCCCTAATATATAACTGTTCATTATTCCCTAATATATAACTGTTCATTATTCCCGAATATATAACTGTTCATTATTCCCGAATATATAACTGTTCATTATTCCCTAATATATAACTGTTCATTATTCCCGAATATATAACTGTTCATTATTCCCTAATATATAACAGTTCATTGGCCCCTATTATCATATAACTGTTCATTGGCCCCTATTATCATAAAACTGTTCATTAGTCCCTATTATCATAAAACTGTTCATTAGTCCCTATTATCATATAACTGTTGATTAGTCCCTATTATCATATAACTGTTCATTAGTCCCTATTATCATATAACTGTTCATTAGTCCCTATTATCATATAACTGTTCATTAGTCCCTATTATCATATAACTGTTCATTAGTCCCTATTATCATATAACTGTTCATTAGTCCCTATTATCATATAACTGTTCATTAGTCCCTATTATCATATAACTGTTCATTAGTCCCTATTAGTATTATTATTATGATATAACTTTTCATTTGTCCTCATTATCATCACTTTACTAAGTGAAGCTGAACTAATCAGAATACCGCACAACATACTTTATATTGCACTTCTTTATATTAACCTTAAAAGCATTACTAAAGGATTTTATTCTATTATTAAAATAGCCACTTGAGCTCTGGAAGATTTTACCCCCTTCATGACCAGGCCATTTTTTGTTATTCAGCGCTGCGCTACTTTAACTGGTAATTGCGCGGTCATGCATTAAAAATTTATATCATATTTTTTAACACAAAAATAGCGCTTTCTTTTGGTGGCATTTGATCACCTCTGGGGTTTTTTTATTACATAAACTAAAAAAAGACTGAAAACGTAAAAAAAAAAAAAAAAAAAAAAAAAACACAAAACATATTTTCTACTTTCTGTATCCAACATATCCAATGATAAAAATAAAATTTCTACATCATATTAGGCCAAAATGTATTCTACTACATGTCTTAAAAAAATACTTCCAATAAGTATATGTTAATTGGTTTTGTGTGAAAGTTATAGCATCTACAACTATGGTATATATGCTGGATTTTTTTTTTTTTTTTTTTTTTACTATTTACGGCAGTGGTCAGCAACTTATAATTAGACTGTTGCAGACAATCTGACACTAACTGCCACTGACATCACCAGTTACACCAATACAGTAGTCAGTGATAATACTGTATTCTGTCACTGTACTGTTACTGGCTGGGAAGGGGTTAACATCTAGGGCGATCAAAGGGTTAACTGTGTGCCTAACACATATTAATGTGTGTAATGTGTGGTACTTTTTACTAAATATCTGTTTCTTATCCCCGATTTGCAGGGATAAGAAATGAATATCGTTCCCTCTGTACAAAGCCCTGTGTTGATTGTTAACACAGAACTCTGGGCTGTGATTGGACACAGCCAATGAGCAGGTCCCAACAATAATTAATTGGCCAGACTTCCGCAGTGTACAATCACAGCGGGTGTCGGTGAGCGCGCACATCCTAAACCCGGAAGCAGGCAGAGACGTACCAGTATGTCGATTTGCCCGCACGGGCCGCCTGTCCTTAGTAAATTGTGGGCAGGTGGTCTGCAAGTGGTTAAAAACAGTGCTTGCTGTGGGGGGCAGACGTGTGGCTTCCCGAGCCAGGTTCTGTGTATCTGTAGACACACATAGTGCGGCGCATGGCCCCGCCCCCAGCTCCCTCCCCACTGGATGGGACTGGAGGGGATGATAAGGGACTATACAAGATTTTAGTAATGAGAACGGTATCATTAGCAGTAATCAGCATGGATTCATGAAGAATCTTTCTTGCCAAACCAATCTATTAACCTTCTATGAGGAGGTGAGTTGTCATCTAGATAAAGGAAGGCCCGTAGACGTGGTGTATCTGGATTTTGCAAAAGCATTTGACACAGTTCCCCATAAATGTACTGTACAAAATAAGGTCCGTTGGCATGGACCATAGGGTGAGTACAAATGAGGTTCCATGTAGGAAACCTTGCAAAAAGCAGTTCAATCTCTGTATTTGCAGACGATACTAAGCTAAGCAGGGCAATAACTTCTCCTCAGGATGTGGAAACCTTGCAAGAATATCTGAACAAATTAATGGGGTGGGCGACTACATGGCAAATGAGGTTTAAGATAGAAAAATGTAAAATAATGCATTTGGGTGGCAAACATATGAATGCAATCTATACACTGGGGGAGAACCTCTGGGGGAATCTAGGATGGAAAAGGACCTGGGGGTCCTAGTAGATGATAGGCTCAGCAATGGCATGCAATGCCAAGTTACTGCTAACAAAGCAAACAGAATATTGGCATTAAAAAGGGGACCAACTCCAGAGATAAAACCATAATTCTCCCACTCTACAAGACTCTGGTCCGGCCGCACCTGGAGTATGCTGTCCAGTTCTGGGCACCAGTCCTTAGTAAGAATGTACTGGAAATGGAGCGAGTACAAAGAAGGGCAACAAAGCTAATAAAGGGTCTGGAGGATCTTAGTTATGAGGAAAGGTTGCGAGCACTGAACTTATTCTCTCTGGAGAAGAGACACTTGAGAGGGGATATGATTTCAATTTATAAATACCGTACTGGTGACCCCACAATAGGGATAAAACTTTTTCACAGAAGGGAGTTTAATAAGACTCGTGGCCACTCATTACAATTAGAAGAAAAGAGGTTTAACCTTAAACTAAGTAGAGGGTTCTTTACTGTAAGAGTGGCAAGAATGTGGAATTCCCTTCCACAGGCGGTGGTCTCAGCGGGGGGCATCAATGGTTTCAAAAAACTATTAGATAAGCACCTGAACGACCGCAACATACAGGGATATACAATGTAATACTGACATATAATCACACACATAGGTTTGACTTGTGTCTTTTTTCGACCTCACCTACTATGTAACAGTGGAAAATGATCGACTCCCGCTGCTGCCTCCATGCCCAGTGAGGGGGGGGGGGAGGGGGAGAGGGAGAGAGACGATGCTTTTATCGGACACAGAGCTGGTTCAAGTTTGGGCTCAGGTAAGTAAGTATTTGGGGGGCCTATCTTGGAAGGTTTTTTACTACAGGTGTTGTCATCGGATGGCCGCGCCCCATGGCTATATAAGAAATGTCAGACAGCGGGGGAAATCACAACAGAAGAAGACAGCCTCAGGACGACAGTGGCCTTTTTTGTTTTATAGTGGGTAACCAGTGGCAAAGGAGAAGACGGCCCGAGGAGAAGACGGCCCGAGGAGAAGACGTCTCGGAGCTATTTTTTTTTAATAAAGGACTTGTCATAAACCGCCTCGTTTATTTTTACATTTCACTGCTTTTTAGGGTGAATATGTAGGGGTACGATGTAGCGTGGGGGTGTCCCCTCCAAATCCATACCAGACTGAAGGGTCTGGTATGGTCTTTGGGGGGGGGTGGGGACCGCCGTTTTATTTCATGAACTTTTTAGCCGGCAGTTTGTTTTTTTCTTTTAGCTGTCGGCGGGGAAGACCGCTGACAGTTGATGTCTCATCTGTTGTTAAGGAGCAGGTCGGGAAGCCGTCCGCTGCATCCTTAGCATCCAGCTCTATACAGTGAAAGTAAAAAAAAAAAAAAATGCAATTGGCAGCAAAAATTGCCGGTTAAAAATGCCATACTTGCGTTTTGGATATGGGTCCATTGAAGTCGATTACATGCAAAACGCTGCATTTTGCGGGAAAAAGGTCCCTGACCCTTTCAAAAAAACGCATTGACGTGAACGTGTTGCATAGGAACCCATGTTAAAAAAATTCCCTGCCTGTCAGCAAAATGCAAAAAGCATCCAAAAAACGTGTGAATGGAGCCTAACAAACTAAGCAAATAAGTCCCCCACACCATTACACCACCAGCCTGAACGGTGATACAAGGCAGGATGGATCCATGCTTTCATGGGTTCCCTCTCTCTTTTATGGCATTTGGTATATGATGGGAGTTCTTTTGAACCACCAAGGACGGGACAAACTCTAGAGTGCTACACAGTGGCATATATATATATATATATATACTGTGAATGTCTCAGGAGGGGGAGAAATTTGTGGTGGGTGCAGCCACAATAGGAGCAGGAATAAGGCACGCATGGTGTGATCACCTATTGGAAAGTGAACTAGATCAAGCGTTGTTACCTTCACTGGCACAAGAGCACTTTATTGACTTTAACCATTGAACCACATTGTATATTTTTGGACTATCATTTACCCATTGGATTGCATTGTCACTTGGTTTTAGTATCACATTTTGGTACATTTATTTAGTTTTATATGCATATCTTTATTTTTTAATTTTGTTTAGCATTTTAATATCACATTTTGGTACCTCTACTTAGTTTTATATGCATATTTATACACAATATTTTTTGGATCATCAATTTGCACTATTTCGAATTATTGATTATTGGTTAGCAGTGTCAATTGATTTTGGCATATTCATATAATTTTTAATATCACGTATATGGTTTATTTATATGAAGAAGACTATATAAATTTTAAGCAGCAGCTTATGCACATTTAAATGAGCACTATCAGCCACACTTAATTGGGTTTTAAATTGGAATCACCTGTCACCAGGTCCACATTAGAATAGAACAGCGCCACATCTACTTTGTTTACTTTTTTTCCCCAAAACAGACTTGCTAGCTTCAAATATTATCCAATTCACTGACTTGAAACAAGTAAGAAGAACAAAACAGTCACCACTCCTTGTTTGCATACAAGGCACATCTAAAGCCAGAACTTTGGACAGAGTAGGGGACGGTCACCGTTGTCAGTTTTTGTACCATCTGTGTCTCATTAAGGAGATTTCCCTTCACTTCCTATCCTACAGACTCAACAGGAAGTGAGAGCAACGCTCTCCAAGGTGGAGGAAATCCCACACGTTACAGGTACAAGTATCCCATCTGGAAGATTTCTCCTCTATCCCTGGTTTGGAGGCATCTCAACATTTTGGATTCACCCTCCACTTCATTCCCTGTGACTTTAGTGACAATTAGAGCTCATGAATCTCCCAAACGCTCGGTTCACACTGGTGTGACATTCGTCCAACTTTGAGAGCACATGTCACATCACACGTGGCACGAGGTGGGCATCTTAACAACCACAACATACAGGGATATACAATGTACTATTGTAATAAACACACCCACACAGGTTGAACTAGATGGACTGGTGTCTTTTTTCAACCTTACTGACTATGAAGTTGTGGCAGTGTGAACCGGGCCTAAAAGGGACACAGACAATGAAAACAGACAGCCATTCTAAAACCTCAGGACTATCCAAATGAAAAATAAAGTATCCACCTTAAGAAAAATCACTTAAAGCCCCCAAATAATTATATAAAATTTTCTAAGGCAGAGGCCCTGTAGAATAAAAAAGGTGGCCGTCGTAATTTTTTGTCGCACAATATTTGAACAACTGTTTATCAAACACAGATTTCGAGGAAACAAACAATAAAATATCTGTTATTTGGTAAAACATAAAAGATGGGGCTGTGTCAAGTAAATAGATACCAAACATGTCAAGACTCAAAATGGTGAAAAACTACAATACCCAAAACTATTATTGTGAATTAACAGTGAACGATGGCCCTAAAATGATCGCTCTTACTCCATTTGCAACAATAACTTATATGTGCTGCAACTGCTGTTTACATACATTTGTACATAGGGCAAAAAGGTGCTTTGAATTTTTTTTTTTTTTTTTATAATAATGTATTTAAAACTTTTTTTTTCCTCCTTTTAACTTTATTGCTATCACAAGGGGGCCATCGCTGTCATAGCATGGGCAGGTTCTTTTTATGGAGACATTGGGATCTGTTGACCCCCCAATGTCTCCCCTTTAGCTAATCAAGCCCAAATTGTGCTGGAGTAGCTGCATGCCCCACGGTAGTCGGGGACTTAAGCCAGCCATAAACGTTTTCAATCTTTGCCGGTTCAGCAGGGACCAGCCGAGACTTGAATCATGTATGAGTAGGCTGATTGTACACAAGTTGATAGATCGATTAACATGGGTACAACCAGCCTGTCTGATTTTTCATGTGATTATTGCCAGTGGCTAGAGTCGCTGGCAATAATCAATGTATGTTCTCCCAGTAGGGAGGGCTCCCCCCCGGTTGATGGAACACCAAAGCTCCGCAGGAGGGATTCACCCATCGACACTGACTGTGTTCATGGGGGAATCAAGCAATCTGTGGTTGCAGAAAAGTAAACCGCAGTCTATGGCCGGCTTTAATGAACTAAATCACGAAGGGATAAAATGCATGCTGTTCCTGGAATCAATCATCACAGAGAAGATTAGAGAATGGATGTTCCTCAATCTCTTCCTGTAATGGGAGAACTGGGAACCACACGGGATTGGGGCGGCAGTATGGTGAAAGTGATCAGGCAGCTATAGAGCCACCCAGATTACTTTTACTGGAAAGCTGACTGTCAGCTGAAAGACAACGTACAAAGCTCACAGCTGCTCCTGTCAAATGGTTTCCCAACCATTTGAATTCCAGATCATTAACAAAATGCCTTAAAGCGGAGCTCCAGCCCTCCACAAAAAAAATAAAAAGTCAGTAGCTACAAATACTGTAGCTGCTGACTTTTAATACAGGTATATGGACAGATACCTGTCCTAGAATCCAGCGATGACAGCACCCCAGCCAATGTTTCCATCTCTCTCTCGGGTGCTGCCACCTCCACTGCCTGTAAGGGAAACCAGCAGTGAAGCCTTACAACCCTACTGCGCATGCGCAAAGCATACCCGGTGGCGCGGGGGCAGGACTACTGGGGGACCTTTGCCATAGCCAGGTCTCCCAGAAGTGGGGACGGGTACCTATCAAAACCAGGTAACCGTTACACACACACCCCCCTGCCCCCGGAATGTGGCACCGGAGGGAGGTGGCAGATAAGCGGAGCTTTCCCTTTTGGGTGGAGCTCCGCTTTAAGGATGCTAAGTAGATAACCACTTCCCGCCCAGCCCATAGCAGATGATGGCCGGCCGGTGGTTCAGTTATCCTGACTGGGCGTCATATGACGTCCAGCAGGATAACATGCCGCCGCGCACCCGCGCATCGCGGCGATCGGTGGATCAGTGTGTCAGTCTGACACACCGCTACACTGATCTTGGTAAAGAGCCTCCGGCGGAGGCTCTTTACCACGTGATCAGCCGTGTCCAATCACGGCTGATCACGATGTCAATAGGAAGAGCCGTTGATTGGCTCTTCCTCACTCGCGTCTGACAGACGCGAGTAGAGGAGAGCCGATCGGCGGCTCTCCTGGCAGGGGGAGTCTGCGCTGATTGTTTATCAGCGCAGCCCCCCCTCAGATCACCACACTGGACCACCAGGGATCGTCACTAGGACCACCAGGGAAGGGGCAACATGTGGATGGCCAGGTATGTACCCCATGGCCATCCACATGTGCCCAGTGTGCCCAGTCAATGCCCAATCTGTGCCAATCAGTGCCCACAAATGGGCACTGATTGGCACCATTATATAGCACTGGTGCCCAGCAATGCCACCCTTAGGGGCATCAGTGCCATCAGTCAGTGTCATCAGTGCCACCCAGTGTCCATCGGTGCCACCTGTCAGTGCCCACCTATCAGTGCCCATCTGTGCCAACTATCAGTGCCACCCATAACTACCCATCAATGCCACCTGCGAGTGCCCATCGGTGCCACCTACGAGTGCCCATCGGTGCCACCTACGAGTGCCACCTATCCGTGCCCATCATCAGTGCCACCTCATCAGTGCCACCTCATCAGTGCCACCTCATCAGTGCAACCTCATCAGTGCAACCTCATCAGTGCAACCTCATCAGTGCAACCTCATTGGTGCCCATCAGTGCCGCCGTATCAGTGCCCGTCAGTGCAACCATATCAGTGCCCGTCATTGAAGAAAGCGTACTTATTTACAAAAACGTGTTTTTTAAAAAAAAAATTTGGTCTTTTTTTATTTGTTGCGCAAAAAATAAAACCGCAGAGGAGATCAAATACCACAAAAAGAAAGCTCTATTTGTGGGAACAAAATGATAAAAAATTTGTTTGGGTACAGTGTTGCATGACCGCGCAATTGTCATTCAAATTGCGACAGCGCTGAAAGCTGAAAATTGGCCTGGGCGGGAAGGTGTCTAAGTGCCTGGTATTGAAGTGGTTAAAGAACTCCAGTCAAAAAAAAAAAAAAAAAAAAAAGGTAAAAATCAAAGTCAGCTTTTGCTGCAATAATAACCTTTATTCTAGAGACACCGCCCCCCCCCCCCCCCCCAGCAGTACCACAAAAACGTCCACAGTATGATGGTCAGCATCATTCAACTTCTTCTGGGCAAGATCATCCTAAACACACCTCAGCTTGAGACTGTACAATGACAGGAGAAGCAGCAGCTCTGCTACTCTCCTCACTCTTGTCAGCCTGCATGTTCTCTGCATATCAACTAACTACTGGCTCCTTGTTCTGCTTCTCGTACACTCCAGCCCTGCTGTATGTACAGGGACTGCAAACAGGGATGGCAAGAACATGATTTCTATTGTCATGCATGCCACCCCTTTTGTATCATATATAAAATGTTACAGGTGCACCAGCCTCTGCTCCCTGCGTCTTCTAAATCAATCTACGTCATTCATTCACAGTGTTCTGTGAAGGTGAAAACTACAAGTACTCTCATCCTTTGGGGCTGTCAGCTTGTAGTTTTCTATGAACTACTATGGTGCTTGTTGAACGCTCTGATAGTCCATTGATGGTTCCTGTCACAGTGTTACCCGTATCGGAGGTACAAGCATTCAGATACACAGACAGTCTGCAGGACCGTGGAATAACACCCACAAATTGCTGATCGTGGGTACAATACTTTACAGGCTCCGCACAAAAATAATAATAAATGAAAAATGTGCACTTATTATTTTTATATAAAGGTGAAATTATCCTTTAAATTGAACATACACAATTTCTTCCAAGAAATAAATAAAAACAACCAATTCTTCCATCTACATTTCACAGCACAGATGAACATCCCCCGGTGTGTCTAATGTTCCTCCATATCAATGTCTGCAGCATGAACAGCGATCAGCCATAACATTCTGACCCCCCACCATAACCTGCCCAGGCGTGGGACTTCACTAGACCTCTGAAGGTATCCTGTGGTCCCTGGCACCAAATCCTCAGTAGAAGATCCTTCAAGTCCTGGAAGTTGGGAGGTGAGGCCTCCATGGATCAGACTTGCATTTCTAGCACATCCCACAATTGCTCAATTAGATTGAGATCTGAAGAATTGGGAGGCCAAGTCAACACCCCCAACTTGTTGTTGTGTTTCTCAAACCATTCTCGGTCAATTGTTTGCAGTGTAGCAGGGACCATTATCCTGCTGAAAGAAGCCACGGCCATCAGGGAATACAGTTTCCATGAAGGGGTGTACTTTGTTACCAACAATGTTTGGGTAGGTGATACGTGTCTAATAACATCCACATGAACAGCAGGAGCCAAGGTTTCCCGAATCATCACACTGCCTCCCCCGGCTTGTCTTCTTCCCATAATGCATTCTGGTGCCATCTCTTCCCCAGGTAAGTGACCCCCGGCCATCCTCATGATGTAAAAGAAAACGTGATTGGTCAGACCAGGCCTCCTCCTTCCATCCCTGGTCCAGTTCTGATGATCATGTGCCCATTGTAGGCACTTTCGGCTGAACATGGGTCATGATTAGAGTTGCCCCCTCATCCCTTTAAACCCGAACACATATAAATTACACAGGTTCTGAGGCTAATTGAATGCAGGTAAGGCACCAAGTTTAATTACCACCTTAATCGGGCACAGAACCTGTGTAATTCGGGTTTAAAGGGATGAGGTGGTAACCCTAGTCCTCATGGGCACCCTGACCAGTGTGTAGCTACTCAGCCCCATACACTACTCTGTGTTCTCACACCTATCAGAAACAACAACAATTGGATGTACAGGTGCCTTCTATTGGATGGGACTACACAGTGCAGCCTCCCCCCATCCATCAATGTACCATGGCTGCCCATCACCCACATACCTCCCAACATTTTGAGATGGGAATGAGGGACACCAACTAGCAAATGTATGTAGGACAGACCCCCCCGAATCAGGGACAGACCCTCCGAATCAGGGACAGACCCTCCGAATCAGGGACAGACCCCCCCGAATCAGGGACAGACCCCCCCGAATCAGGGACAGACCCCCCCGAATCAGGGACAGACCCCCCCGAATCAGGGACAGACCCCCCCGAATCAGGGACAGACCCCCCCGAATCAGGGACAGACCCCCCCGAATCAGGGACAGACCCCCCCGAATCAGGGACAGACCCCCCCGAATCAGGGACAGACCCCCCCGAATCAGGGGACAGACCCCCCCGAATCAGGGGACAGACCCCCCGAATCAGGGGACAGACCCCCCCGAATCAGGGACAGACCCCCCCGAATCAGGGACAGACCCCCCCGAATCAGGGACAGACCCCCCCGAATCAGGGACAGACCCCCCCCGAATCAGGGACAGACCCCCCCGAATCAGGGACAGACCCCCCCGAATCAGGGACAGACCCCCGAATCAAGGGACAGACCCCCGAATCAGGGGACAGACCCTCCGAATCAGGGACAGACCCTCCGAATCAGGGACAGACCCCCCCGAATCAGGGACAGACCCCCCCGAATCAGGGACAGACCCCCCCGAATCAGGGACAGACCCCCCCGAATCAGGGGACAGACCCCCCCGAATCAGGGGACAGACCCCCGAATCAGGGACAGACCCCCCCGAATCAGGGACAGACCCCCCCGAATCAGGGACAGACCCCCCCGAATCAGGGACAGACCCCCCCGAATCAGGGGACAGACCCCCGAATCAGGGGACAGACCCCCGAATCAGGGGACAGACCCCCCGAATCAGGGACAGACCCTCCGAATCAGGGACAGACCCCCCGAATCAGGGACAGACCCCCCGAATCAGGGACAGACCCTCCGAATCAGGGACAGACCCTCCGAATCAGGGGACAGACCCCCGAATCAGGGGACAGACCCCCCGAATCAGGGGACAGACCCCCCGAATCAGGGGACAGACCACCGGAATCAGGGGACAGACCCCCCAAATCAGGGGACAGACCCCCGAATCAGGGACAGTCCTCAGAATCAGGGACAGTTGGGAGGTATACATCACCCCTCCCCGGGTGTTTCCTTCCTTGGACCCGTCTTGGCGGGTCCTGACCGCGGGGATCATCCCACAAGAGATGTGGTCCTGGAGTTGCTCTGACACGATCGTCTATCTATTACAATCCGGCTCTCGTCTGTCACTATAATCCTTCCACAAGCCCATATTTTCTACTTTCAACACAACTTCAGAGACAACATGTTCACTTGTCACCAAGGTCCAGATGTCATTGTGACAGATAAGCCGTGTTGTTGTTGTTGTTGTTGTTATTCCCGGTCGCTGATCATGTTCTATCTGATGGGTGGACAATCTCCTGATCTCTATGGATACAAAGTGCTGTAAACTCAGGTGCAGCGATCACCCATGGCAACCGATGACTGAGCACAGCTGACACATGTGACCAGCACTCCCCTCCAGGGGGCAGAGGACCTGTTACCCCTGACAACAACCAATCAGCTGCTACAGACAATGTGAAAGTTTCCCCGGCCGCCTGTTTAGAGTGCCAAGGGCCCCCCCCTCCATACACCACACAGCGCCCCCTTCCGCCTCACCTCAGCCGGGGCGTCCCATTCCTCCCGCGGGGCTTTGTTAGTATAGAGAAGAGCCGAGATGTCAACACTGTCCACAGCGCTCGCCTCTCCTCCGCCTCCCTCCGCTGACGTCACTGGCTCGCTTGAGTGACGTCACTGACCGCTGGTAGGAAAAAAAAAAAAAACCTCTCGGAGCCCCTCAGCTGCGCTCCACAGACGACGCGGTCGCCATTTTGGACCGAACCAGAAGTGACGCGACCGGCGGCTGCTGTGCGGAGTGGGCGGAGTCCGAGCGGCAACACTGGCCAGCCGCTGAGAGGGAGGGGAACTGAATGCGGATTGGCTACAGCTGAGTAAGGGCGGATAGGATTCGAGGAAGAGCGAGGAAGCCACGCCCATTCCTTTGAGCTGGGGAACCAATAGGAGTCCGAATGCAAATTTGTAAGCAGGGGCGTGGCTAGAGTAAAGAAAAAAAAAAAGGTCAATAACTCTGAGTGCGTTCAGCGATTGGCTATTGGGGCGTATGCGCGCTTACGTCAGAGCAAGAGTGTAACAAGGCATCGAAGAAGTGAGCTAATGACAAGACGTGAGAGAAAATGTGATATTGATAACTAACAGATAACTCGTAAAGGAGACTCGTTTATGTGTGTAGGTCCGTCCTCTGTGTTATCTTAGCACGGAAGCTCCAGTGCCCGACTTCAAAATGGCGGAAAGTGAGTCAGTGCCTGATCATGTGGTCCATCAGCTTGCGATCACGTGGGGATTCAGCCGCACGCTTGCAGTCTCACGTGCACTATAGCAGGCGCGTCCTGTGGGATTGGCTAGGGGTGGGGCTTATGTGGGAAGCCCCGCCCCCAGCATGGTAGGAGTCAGGAGTGAAAGGTCAGACGAGGCTAGCAGCAGCAGCAGTATGGCAGAGAGTGTGGACGGGAGGACAGAGACCCGGATGGTGCCATTGTAGTCAATGGGATTACTTGTGCATGCAGCTCTTCTGACCTCATGGATTCGCCTATGGATGATGATTTATATAAGTGCACTCCTAATACATCTAAACAGTAACTGAATGGCAGTTCTGTGTATTATAAACAATTGATACCCCCTTTTTTTTTGCAACGTTTTGTTGCACCTTGCTGCTGATCTCCTGCAGCCTCTTTCCCCCACTTCCTGCCTGTATTTTTTCCAGTATTGGTTGCATTTCATGTCTCTCAATGAGTTGCCTGCGCTGTACACCAATCGGATGTAACGTGATGACAGGTACAGTGAATGACATGCATTATCTGGTTACAATGGCATGTAAAAGTGGGTGGGATATATTAGGCAGCAAGTAAACATGTTGTCTCTGAAGTTGTGTTGAAATCGGAGAAGAAGGGACAAGTGTAAGGATTGTTGCAGCTTTGATCGGGGCCAGATTGGGTTGCCTAGATGACTGGGTCACAACAACCCCCAAACTGAAAGCGGATGTGAACCCTTTCATATACCTAGTGATGTGAACAGCCTTGGATAATACACAGAGGTGAAACAAATCTCCCTACATAAGTTTTACTTGTTTATCTGCAGTCTTCTCCTCTCTACACCCTTTCAAAAGTGCAGATTGTGTTTAAAAAGCTTCATCTGTCAGCAGCACGGAGGAGGAGGTGTAGAGAGGCTGCAGTTCTAGTGTGTGAGAGCTGATTGGAGGAAAGGAACACACACCCCCCCTCCACCCAGCAGAAGAACTGTGTTGTGAATAGACCAGCTCCTTCCTAAAATCCCTCCCCGACACAAATGGAAAACAGAGGAACAGAGCACCAGAGAGAAACAACACTTAGAGCTTTGGAGAGAGACAAGTAAACACTACGGGTATATGTGCTTTGCTCAGATTCCATGACTGAGGTTCACAACCACTTGTTGGATGTTCCTGGTCAGGACCTAACAAAAGTGGTCCAAGGAATGAGAACCAGGGACCAGTAATAGGTGGCCAAGGCTCATTGATGTACGTGGGGAGGGAAGGCTGGTCGGTGTAGTCCGATCCAATAGAAGAGCTACTGTAGCTCAGATTGCTGAAAAAATAATGCTGGTTCAATAGGTGTCAGAACACACCATTGTGTATGGGGCTGTGTGGGCACAAACTGGTCAGGGTGCCCATGCCGACTCGTGTCCACATACAATGGGCATTAGAACTGGACCATGGAGCAATGTAAGAAGGTGGCCTGGTCTGATGAATTTCATGAATGATTTGAGATGTTGACTAGGCCTCCAGATCAAAATCTATTGAGCACTTGTGGAACGTGTTGGAAAAACCAGTTTGATCCATGGAGGCCCCACCTCACAACTTACCGGACTTAAAGGAGAAGTCCATCCTGAGCTCGCTTGGCTGGGCTTCTCCTATCGGTCACAGGAGTTCAATTCGTTTTGCACTCCTGTGACCCCCTTTTTGGCAGGAAAGGTCTGAAGTCCGCTCTCTGCTTACATCACGGATATCAGTCTAGACAACACGTCATCCCGACAATAAAGTCTGGATCCGCCAGGCGCCTGGACTGACACCCGTCTCAGCCTCTCAGTGAGCTGCTGAGAGCCTGAGACGGCCAGCTCCCCCCGCCCCTCCACAGCTCAGCATTTCAGTAAGTGCTTGGGGGGGCGGGGGGCAGAGCGGAGAGCTGCTGATTGACAGGCAGCAGTTCCTTGCTCTGGGAGCTGTGAGACCTGAGCCATCGGCGGTGTTCGATCGCTCAGTGAAGAGGTGGCGGGGGACAGATGCTGCATCCACCTAGGTTACTATGAAACTGCAAAAAAAAAAAAGAACAACACATACTTCTCTTTTAACCCGCTTCAGCGCCGGAAGATTTTACCCCCTTCCTGACCAGAGCACTTTTTGCGATTCGGCACTGCGTCGCTTTAACTGACAATTGCACGGCCGTGCGACGTTACACCAAAACAAAATTGACGTCCTTTTTTTCCCACAAATAGAGCTTTCGTTTGGTATTTTATCACCTCTTGAGCTATAAACAAAAATCCTAGAAAAGCTACAATTTCTGGGGAAATTGTAAAAATTGTTCTTGCCTCTACAACTGGAGTGGGCGGAGTAACTGTGAAGTGTTAAAAAGCTTAATATTTTAAAAAGTATAAATAGTAGTAAAACAGTTGAAGTCCCATCATTAGCTGAAAGAACTAAACATTTTTTTTTAAAAATGATTTTTTTTTTTTTTCAAAAATGATTTTTTTTTTTTTAAAAATGATTTAAAAAAAAAAAAAAAAATATATATAAATATAATTATATATATATATATATAATAATAATTATATATATATATATATATATATATATATATATATATATATATATATATATATATATATATATATAAAAATGATTTAAAAAAAATATATATATATAATAAATAATAATAATATAATTTTTTTTTTTTTCATGGGGTGGTCATAATGTTTTGGTTGATCATGGGGGGGTCATAATGTCAGCTTTTGTCACCTCCCACTCTAGTTTTGAACATTTCGCCATTCATTCCTATGGGACCAATATTGCCGCAAAAACTACGATATTTCGTGAACCATTCGGCAAAACGTTCCACAAAGTAATATTACTTGTCTATGTAGTGTAAAAGCTGTGGGAGGAGTTAGGGTGGTAAATTTGGCTATAATAATAATAATATATATGTGAGATAACAGTAAGTGGTCTTGCTATTCAAGAACACTTAATGAGCGACAATTTTGAAAAAAATGCAATCATTTTTTACTTTTTGCTATAATAAATATCCCCAAAAAATATATTAAAAAAAAACTAATTTTTTTCCTCACTTTAGGCCAATATGTATTCTTCGACATATTTTTGGTAAAAAAAAAATCGCAATAAGCGTATATTGATTGGTTTATAGCGTCTACAAAATAGGGGATACATTTATGGCATTTTTGTTATTGTTTTTTTTTTTTTTTGTAGTAGTAATGGCGGTGATCTGCGATTTTTATCATGACTGTGACATTATGGCGGACACATCGGGCACTTTTGACACTATTTTGGGACCATTGTCATTTATACAGCGATCAGTGCTATAAAAATGCATTGATTACTATGTAAATGACAAGGGCAGGGAAAGGGTTAAACATAGCGGGCGATGAAGGGGTTAAGTGTGTTCTAGGGAGTGATTCTAACTGGGGGGTGGGGTTTCCACTGACATGACAGCGATCACCGCTCCCGATGACAGGGAGCAGTGATCTCTGTCATGTCAAGGCAGAACGGGGAAATGCCTTGTTTACATGCCCCGTTCTGCCTCTCCGTGACACGATCGCCTGGAGACTGGCGGACATCGGGACCTGCGGGCATGGTCACGCTGTACACGGCAGGCACACGCGCCCACTAATTAAAGGGGACGTACGGGTACGCCTATTTGCCCACCGCTGCCATTGTGCTGACGTATATCGGCAAGTGGTTAAAGGATCTGCTACTGACAGCTTAGTGGCATACCACATGGTACTTGCATAGGTCTAGGGGAGTCCATGCTTCGACAGGTTATGGTGAGTGGAACCTGATTGGTTTCTATGCAGAGCTGCAAAAGATTTTGCACTCTAGTGTATTTATACGTTCATGTACTGATTACATTTGGCTCAAGTTTTGGTGATTTGATATTTATTTAGGAGGTTTTGTTTATTCATATTCAGATATATATGTGTGTTTATTCAGTTTTTAACCCCAACATTTTCTAAAGTCTTGTTGTTTTTTCTTTAACTTACTTTTCCTCTGAGGTTGTTTGTTTTTTTTGTAGTTGTTTGGGTGTCATATGACTTTTGAAATCCCATGTTTTAGGCCACTCAATGGGGTTTTGGCATAATGTGCAGACATATTTTCACAAGCCCTGTAGCTAGCGCGAAACTTGTGGGAAAAGAAACCTGGTGGTGGCAGCATCGTATTGTGGGGATGCTTTTCTTCAGCAGGGACAGGGAAGCTGGTCAGAGTTGATGGGAAGATGGAGCCAAATACAGGGCAATCTTAAGCCTCGTACACGTGATCAGATTTTCTGCAGACAAAACATCAGATTTTTGTCCGAAGGGCATGTGCCAGGAACTTGTCTTGCACACAATTGTCGGCCAACAAACATGAACGTAGTGACGTACTACGTGGCTTTTCAGCTTTTTAGCGCCACCCTTTGGGCACCTTCTGCTAATGTCGCATTTGGTGAGCATTGTTTCCGAGCGTGCGTGTTTGTACTTTGGACTTTTGTGTGACGGACTTTTGTACACACGATACGAAAATCTAACAACAGACCGTTGTCCGCTGAAAATTTACTAGCCTGCCATCCAACATTTGTTGGCGGGAAGTTGGACAACAATTGTCTGAAGGAGCGTACGAACGGTCGGATTTTAGGCAAACAGTCTGTCATCACACAATTCCCTGCCGAAAAATCAGATCGTGTGTAACGAGGCTTGAACCTGTTATGCCCCGTACACACGGTCGGATTTTCCGACGGAAAATGTGTGATAGGACCTTGTTGTCGGAACTTCCGACCGTGTGTAGGCTCCATCACACATTTTCCATCGAATTTTCCGACACACAAAGTTTGAGAGCAGGCACAAAGTGCCACGCATGCTCAGAATAAATAAAGAGATGAAAGCTATTGGCTACTGCCCCGTTTATAGTCCTGACTTGCGTGTTTTACGTCACTGCGTTCAGAATGATCGGATTTTCCGACAACTTTGTGTGACCGCGTGTATGCAAGACAAGTTTGAGCCAACATCCGTCGGAAAAAATCCTAGGATTTTGTTGTCGGAATGTCCGATCAATGTCCGACCGTGTGTACGGGGCATTAGAGTCTGCAAAAGACTTGAGACTGGGGTGGAGGTTGACCTTCCAGCAGGACAATGACTCTAAACATACAGCCAGAGCTACAATGGAATGGTTTAGATCAAAGCATATCCATGTGTTAGAATGTCCCAGTCAAAGTCCAGACCTAAATCCAATTGAAAAACTGTGGCAAGACTTGAAAATTGCTCTCCAAGATCTGACAGAGCTTGAGCTATTTTGTAAAGAAGAATGGGCAAAAATGTCACTCTCTAGATGTGCAAAGCCAATAGAGACATCCCCAAAAAGACTTGCAGTTGTAATTACAGTGAAAGGAGATTCTACAAAGTATTGACACTTTTCACATATTTCTTTGTAAAAAAAAAATTAAAAACTATTTATCATTTTCCTTCCACTTCACAATTATGTGCCACTTTGTGTTGTTCTATCACATAAAATACATTCAAGTTTTTGGTTGTAACACGACAAAATGTGGAAAATTTCAAGGGGTGTGAATATTTTTTCAAGGCACTGTAAAACAAACATTGCAGGAAAATTCAACAGGAAGTTTTAAAAAGTTCCGAATTCTTGCAGAGCCGTGGAGAAGTGACCACCATTTGACACTGCTTGGCTTTGTGTTGGCCAGCATGGAACACCCAGAGCTTTTCAGTAGGAATGCAAGAGTTGTATGTCTCAGAGGGCTGCAACTAATGATTATTCTCATAATCCATTGGTTGGGCGATTATTTTGATTCATCGGACAATACCCTTAAAAAAAAAAGTGAGGTGTAAAATTTAGTTAATATGTAAAGTTCTAAAAAAAAGGCAATTTATTTTTAAATATCTCTATGCAATGGTACTGTAAATATAAATAACCAACAATATAGTCATTGAGCAAAATTTCTAATCCACTCTGAGAATAACAGACAGAAGAGATATACTGTATATACTGTTAGTGGTTGAATCTGGTAAATATCATCAGACTCAGATCAAATTTTTTATTTAAAGGAAAAAAATTAAAGACTGTTTTGCCGATTTTCAGACAGAACTGCAATATATTATGTATTCCAGACTCACCTGGCATAGGTAGGTGGCTTGATAAAAGCTCCCTGTGCCTGTTGTCACTTATGCTGGCCATACAAAACAATGTCTTAACCACTTGCTGCCCGCCATATAGCAAAATGACGGCGGCAAAGTGGTTTCAATATCCTGACCGGACGTCATATGACGCACCGCACAGTCTGACGCACCACAAATCCAATCTAGGTAAAGAGTCTCTGACGGAGACTCTTTACCACGTGATCAGCCGTGTCCAATCACGGCTGATCACGATGTTAATAGGAAGAGCCGGTGATCGGCTTTTCCTCACTCACGTCTGACAGACGCGAGTAGAGAAGAGCCGATCGGTTGCTCTCCTGACAGGGGGGGTCTGTGCTGATTGTTTATCAGCACAGCCCCCCCTCGGATCCCACTAAGGACCACCAGGGAAGCCATCCACACTGGACCACCAGGTATGCCCCCTAGACCCCCAGGGAAATACCAATCTGTGCCCAGGCAGCTGCCAATAAGTGCCCACTCCAATGCCTACCACTGCCAATGCCACTAGGGATGCCTATCAGTGCCTCATATCAGTGCCCAGCAGTGCCACCCATAAGAACCCATCTTTGCAGCCTTTCAGTGCCCATCAGTGTCTCCTACCAGTGCCACCCATGAGTGCCCATCAGTGCCGCCTATCAATGCCCATCAGTGCCCATCGTCAGTGCCCGCTCATTGGTGCCACCTCATCGGTGCCGCCTTATCAGTCCCCTTCAGTGAAAGAGAAAACTTACTTATTTACAAAAAATTTTACCAGAAACAAAAGCAAAACTTTTATTTTTTTCAAAATTTTCGGTCTTTTTTATTTGTTTAGCAAAAAATAAAAACCGCAAAGGTGATCAAATACCACCAAAAGAAAGCGCTATTTGTGGGAACAAAATGATTAAAATTTAGTTTGGGTGCAGTGTAGCATGACCGCGCAATTGTCATTCAAACTGCGACAGCACTGAAAGCTGAAAATTGGTCTGGGCTGGAAGGTGTATAAGTGCCTGGTATTGAAGTGGTTTAAAAAAAAAAAATCATTTTCAGAACGTTCGTTTGATTTTCTAATCATTAAGGGGGTCAAATCGACACTTGTTTTTGACCATGGTGACGGGAAAATTTGAAGAAACAAAACGGAAAACTTCTTGGTCAAAGGAATTTTCAGACAGTGTATGTGGTTTTCATTCAGAAATTACATTCTTTTTAAGACCAAATGTTAAAAGCAGGTGAAATTTTCAAACAACGTTCTTTCATTCGGCGAATGTACAAAGATTTTTCGTCTGAATATTCTCGCCTGAAAATCGATACGTGTATGGTCAGCATAAGGCTCGGTTCACACCTATGCTAATCACACCTATGCTGCAATTTGCATGTTGCATTTTTTGATGCTTTTTTTTTTTTTGCCAAATTGTTGTTGGACAGATTAAAAAATGCAAATCGTTGCAAAAACTCACTACAGTGGAACCTCGGATTACGAGCATAATCTGTTCCAGGAGTAGGCTCGTAATCCAAAGTACTCGCATATCAAAGCGAGTTTTCCCATTGAAGTCAATAGAAACTAAAATAATTCGACTTTGACTTCAATGGGATGCAATACCGCATGCGGCCAGAGGCAGGGGGCGCCAGAGAGCCTCAGAAATGGCCAAAAAGGCCCGAGGACACTTCAGCTGACCTCAGAAAGGCTTCCTACCTGAGATTTGCCGAGGTCAGCTGTGCTGTCCTCGGGCCTTTCCGTGCATTTCCGAACGACGGCGATCGGCGACGCTCCGGCGCCCCCCCCCCCCCCCAAACCTCAGGTCAAAAGCGATACTGCACACCCCTTTGGCCTGAATCCTGCTCGTTTTGCGAGACATCACTCGCAAACCGAGTTACGATTTTTAAAAATACAGTGCTCGTATTGCAAAACGTTCGTTAACCGCGTTACTCGCAATCCGAGGTTCCACTGTACATGATTTTCTACAGCTTCTCCATTGAAGTCTATTGAACCAAACAAGCAAAAAAAGCACGTTGAAAAAAGTCCCTGATCCTTTCCAAATACGCAATGGTTTTGCACACAGCAGTCCAGATTCTCCTCTTCTGGGGTCCCCCACCGACACATCTGGCTCCTCCTGCCTTCAGAGTACCCCAATAGCAAGCTGCAAAGTATAATATAGAGTTCCCCTTTAGTAAGGTAAAAAAAAAAACTTCTGCCTTTTTAGAACCACTCACTTCCTGCCCAGGACTACATGTCCCATGAGTCATTGCTTCTCACACATTCACATTTACATGTTCTCAGGCACTTAATGACATGTATGGAGGGTGTACTGAGCTGTATGTGTGCTTCACTGTATTTCCTGATATGTAAACAAATAATGCATTCTGTATGCAGGCCAACTATTCGGCTGACTGATTAATCGAATATGAAAATAGTTGACAACTATTTTCAGAATCGATTACCGTATATACCCGAGTATAAGTTTTTCAGCACATTTTTGTGTGCTGAAAATGCCCCCCTCGGGTTATACTTGAGTGCAGCAGAGAATGACATTTTCCGAGCCGACTTTGGGGCCCCGTATCTCGGGGCCACTTGGTGCTAGGAACCCCAAATTTGGTGTGCAAACCCAGTGGAACTAGCACTACAACATATCCAGCTGGGGTTCCTAGCATTAAGTGGCCCCAAGATACGGGGCCCCAAAGTCAGTCCGGAAAATGTCATTCTCTGCTGCAGAAAAGTGCTTGACATTTTCAGAACCAAATTTGGGGCCCCGTATCTCGGGGCCACTTGGTGCTAGGAACCCCAGCTTGCACACCAAATTTGGGGTTCCTAGCACCATGTGGCCCCGAGGTACGGGGCCCCAAATTCAGTCAACTGTGTCCATCTGCAGCAATGTCATTTTGGGTCCAGAGACCCCAAATTTTGGCTGCAGCTAGGGGGCATCTAGGAACCCTTAACTACCGAGTTTGAAGTTCGGGGGACCTATGGCTGCAAATGGGCACAGTGAGGCTGCAAATGGGCACAGTGAGGCTGCAAATGGGCACAGTGAGGCTGCAAATGGGCACAGTGAGGCTGCAAATGGGCATTGTTGACCCTCTTTTCCACTTACAGTAGCTGCGCATTTCTCACCCTAGGCTTATACTCGAGTCAATAAGTTTTCCCAGTCTTTTGTGGTAAAATTAGGTGCCTCGGCTTATATTCGGGTCGGCTTATACTCGAGTATATAAAGTAGTTGTCGATTAATGAATTAGTTATTTCAGCCCCGTCACCCACATGACACTGTGTGCACTGGTTTTCCAAAGGTTTTCTGTGGTGCCTGAAGAAAGTTGCACAGAGTTCTCATGTGCTGCCAATTTTATAGCTAGTTAATGGGGATTCCAAGAGGGACATATCTTGAATTTCAGATGAAAAAAAAAGGTATAAACACAAAATGGGCATTTATTAAATGTCTTGTTTTTTGGTTGCTAATCTGTTGTGGGTACAAAGAGATTTGGCACATGTGTGCATACACACAGTAGACGCAGGTTATATTTACCATACTCACCATCACCCTAATATGGTCACTACTACCGTTTGCTGTGTTGCATTGCTTTAGGTTGCCCAAAAGTGCCCCAGGTCTTTGACAACCCTAGCAATGGTCCTGGGCTGTATACTTCTAATCTCTTCTGTAATATCATCTATTGTTTCCTGTAAAGAAACCACCGCCCTCATCTCCTGAGGTGCCGTAGGAAATGCATGTGATTAGATCAGATGATGTTGAGTAATATAGCATTATTCAGGACACTTGCAAAAAAGAAGAAGTGCACTAAGGCGTCTGCTGTATTTTATGTGGCTAAGACTTTAAAGGAACTAGTCCTTTATCTTAGTTGAAAGATTTGTATTGGGGCCCTTTCACGCTGATATGTTTCTCCTGCATCTTTGGTGCAGTTTTGAAAACTGCACCAAAAACGCATCTTTCCTTTGAGATGAATGGAAATCGTGGTAAAAATGCACCCACAATTTTGCATTTGTGGTGCGTTTTTGAGTCTCAGGTGCAGGTGGCCCGAAAACACACAAGGGAAACGCAATCTGAAACACAGCAAAATCGTGGTAAAAACGATTTTGCTACAGAGCAGTGTGAAAGGGGCCTTAGCTGTATATAGGGCAAACACAAACCTATACACAATGTAATGTATTTTAACCTCTTGCCACCCGCCATATAGCAAAATGACGGCAGTAAAGTGGTTGTGTTATCCTGACTGGACGTCATATGACGTCTTTCAGAATAACAAGCCGATGCGCGCATCACAGCAATCGTTGTGGTGTGTCAGTCAGTGCCACCTATCAGTGCCCATCAGTGCCACCTGTGTACCCATCAGTGCTGCATATTAGTGCCCATCATCACTGCCACCTCATCGGTTCCTATCAGTGCTGCCCTATCAGTGCCCATCAGTGAAGAAGAAAACAACAGAAACAGAAACAAAAAAAAACGTTTTTTTCCAAATTTTCAGTCTTTGTTTTTTATTTGTTTAGCAGAAAATAAAAATCCCAGAGGTGATCAAATACCACCAAAAGAAATCTCTATTTGTGGGAACAAAATGATATAAATTTTGTTTGGGTACAGTGTTGTATGACCGCGCAATTGTCATTCAAAGTGCGACAGCGTTGAAAGCTGAAAATTGGTCTGGGCAGGAAGGTGTACAAGTGCCTGGTATTGTAGTGGTTAAAGAAAGTGTAAACATTTTAATCGCAGCAAATGAGAAGAATTAATGTCTCTTAAAGCGGAGTTCCGCTTAAAAAAAATAAAAAATTTAAAAGTCAGCAGCTACAAATACTGCAGCTGCTGACTTTTAATAAATCGGACACTTACCTGTCCCAGGGTCCAGCAATGCTGGGGAACGAAGCCCCGCTCGTCTCTCGTCTCCTCCACCTCTCTGCGGCGCCGGCATTGTCACTGTGGGCACGGTGCGCTGTGACTAGCTGGGCAGTCATCTGGGACCTGTGACGTATCCCAGATGATTGCTGAGAGGGAGGGGGAGAGGTGAACTGACTTTAGGCTCTGCGGAGCCCCGGGAGGAAGTGGGAGCTGGAACCCTCTTTTTAGAGGTCTTCCGCCCCCCCAAACAAATGACATGCCAAATGTGGCATGTCAGGGGGTCACCTTCCCTTAAAGCGGAAGTTCCATTTGTGGTGGAACTCCGCTTTAAGCATTGATACGTGGAATATACATATATATATTAGAGGTGCAGCAAAATTTCGACCGAAAACTGTTTTTTCATTCAGCGAAAGGAAAAAACAGCCATACCGAAAAGGAGCGCGGTCCGCCCCAGGTGCCACCCATTGCGGGAGTGTCATCCTGGCGCGCCCAGTCCTCCACTCCCTCTTCCTCTCCGCAATCTCTGTGTGTCACGGAGCTGAATTGCCCAGGCCGTAGTAACAATTTCCCGCCTCCTGTGATAGACGGCACACTGATCCAATGGAGGGACATTGAATCAGTGTGACGTGATCACAAGAGGCGGGACATTGTTACTGCAGCCCGGGCAATTCAAATCCAGCTCTGTGACACATGGAGATCGCCGCTGATGCAGGCAGGCTGCATATGCTGGGCACTGGTGAGGCTACTGGGCACTGGCAAGCTGCATATGACGGGCACTGGTGGGGCTGCTCGGCACTGGCAGGCTGCATATGACTGGCACTGGTGGGGCTGCTGGGCACTGGCAAGCTGCATATGACTGGCACTGGTGGGGCTGCTGGGCACTGGCAGGCTGCATATGCTGGGCACTGATGAGGCTGCTGGGCACTGGCAGGCTGCATATGATGGGCGTTTGTGAGGCTGCTGGGCACTGGCAGGCTGCATATGACGGGCACTGGTGAGGCTGCTCAGCCCTGGCAGGCTGCATAAGACGGGCACTGGTGGGGCTGCTGGGCGCAGGCAGGCTGCATATGCTGGGCAGTGGTGAGGCTGCTGGGCACTGGCAGGCTGCATATGACGGGCACTGGTGAGGCTGCTAGGCACTGGCAGACTTCATATGACGGGCACTGGTGAGGCTGCTGGGCCCTGGCAGGCTGCATATGACGGGCACTGGTGAGGCTGCTAGGCACTGGCAGGCTTAATATGACGGGAACTGGTGAGGCTGCATTGATCTCCTGTACTATGTCTACAGTTTCTGACCATCTTCTGTATCATATCTACTAAAGGTGCATCGAATGGAAATTTTGCTAATACTATTAGCAATGTGTTTAAGGCCCCTTTTACACTGGGGCGGTGGGTGCGTCAGCAGTAAAGCGCTGCTATTTTTAGCGGCGCTTTACCGTCAACTTTTACCCCCCGCTAGCGGCCGAGAAAGGGTTAAAACCACCGCAAAGCGCTGCTACTGCAGCGCTATGCTGGCGGTATGGCCGTGCTGCCCCATTGATTTCAATGGGCAGGGGCGGTGAAGAAGCGGTGTATACATCGCTCCGAAGATGCTGCTTGCAGGAGTTTTTTTAACGTCCTGCAAATGCACCGCTCCAGTGTGAAAGCCCTCGGGGTTTTCACACTGGAGAGACAGGAGCAGCGCTTTACAGGCGCTATTTTTAGCGCTGTAGCACCTGTAAAGCTCCTCAGTGTGAAAAGGGGTCTAAGCAAGAGATTGCAGACATGATACAAGAGATGGTTAGAGATTGCAGACTGCATTTTTCTTGACCTTTCTTGCACTAAAGGTGCCAGTAATGGCCAACAATAAATTCATATTAATTTAAATTGATGACATTAATTTAAAAGTTGAATATAATACAATTATATATAAAGAAACACTTGTTTGCAAGAGGGCAGGTCCATGACACGTTACAATCACTTTATGTCTTCAGTCCTTTCCGGATTACATGACGACGGGTGATATTATAGGGTTGGAGCGCAGAAGTACAGTGCTGGAATGCAGACCCCTATTAAGTCTACATCCCAGGTGCTGCATAAGAGATTTGCAGCTGAATAGTTCCATATACAACTAATGATGGCAGATATCACGCCTCTTTGCATAATATCAGGAAATACAGCGCATCGCTTTTTCCACATTTTGTTATGTTACAGTCTTATTCCAAAATGGATTAAATTAATTATTTTCTTCAAAATTCTGCAAACAATACCCCATAACGACAACATGAAAAAAGTTTGTTTGAAATCTTTGCAAATTTATTAAAAATGAAAAAGAATGAAAAAAAAGAATACGTATTCACAGCCTTTGCTCAATACTTTGTTGAAGCACAAATTACAGCCTCAAGTCTTTTTGAGTATGATGCTACAAGCTTGGCACACCTATTTTTGGCAGTTTCTCCCATTCTTCTTTGCAAGACCTCTCCAGCTCCATCAGGTTGGATGGGGAGTGTCGGTGTACAGCCATTTTCAGATCTCTCCAGAGATGTTCAATTGGTTTCAAATCTGGCTGGGCCACTTAAGGACATTCACAAAGTTGTCCTGTAGCCACTCCTTTGTTATCTTGGCTCTGTGCTTAGGGTCGTTGTCCTGTTGGAAGATGAACCTTCGCCCAAGTCTGAGGTCCAGAACACTCTGAAGCAGGTTTTCTTCAAGGATGTCTCTGTACATTGCTACATTCATCTTTCCCTTGATCCTGACTAGTCTCACAGTTCCTTCTGCTGAAAACCATCCCCACAGTATGATGCTGCCACCACCATGCTTCACTGTAGGGATGTTATTGGCCAGATCATGAGCGATGCCTGGTTTCCTCCACACGACGCTTGCCATTCAGGCCAAAAAGTTCAATCTTTGTTTCATCAAACCAGAGAATTTTGTTTCTCATGGTCTGAGAGTCCTTATGGTGCCTTTTGGCAAAGTCCAGGTGGGCTGTCATTTGCCTTTTACTATGAAGTGGCCTCCTCCTGGCCACTCCACCATACAGACAGATTGGTGGAGTGCTGCAGAGATGGTTCTTCTTCTGGAAGGTTCTCCTCTCTTCACAGAGAAACGCTGGAGCTCTGTCAAAGTGACCATCGGGTTCTTGGTCACCTCCCTGACTAAGGCCCTTCTCCCCTGATCACTCAGTTTGACCAGGGCGGCCCACTCTAGGAAGTCCTGGTGGGTCCAAACTCCTTCCATTTACGGATGATGGAGGCCACTGTGCTCAATAGGACCTTCAGTGCTGCAGAAAATGTTCTGTACCCTTCCCCAGATCTGTGCCTCGATACAATCCTGTCTCAGACAATTCCTTGGACTTCACGGCTTAGTTTGTGCTCTGACATGCACTGTTAACTGTGAGACCTTATATAGACAGGTGTGTGCCTTCCCAAATCATGTCCAATCAACTGAATTTACCGGAGGTGAACTCTAATCAAGTTGTAGAAACATCAAGGATGATCAGTGAAAACAGGATGCACCTAAGCTCAATTTTGAGTGTCATGGCAAACTTCTTTCGCGTTGTCATTATGGGGTATTGTTTGTAAAATTTTGAGGAAAATAATGAACTTAATACATTTTGGAATAAGGCTGTAACATAGCAAAATGTGGAAAAAGTGAAGCACTGTGAATACTTTCCGGATGCACTGTACATGGAGAAATTTGCGTCAGTGCATGGACCTATTGGAACAACATTTTTGGGCTACTTCCCTAATGGCAGTAATCCCAACTGGTAAGATCCTACTAATTCAACAAAAGAAAGGTATGAGCCAGGATACCATGCATGTTTGTACATGATTCTGTTGTACATATGAACTACCGCATGCTTGGATATTAAGCTATGGTACTTTGCCAAAACCACAGCCTTACTATTCCCTAAAATTTATTTTTTTTAGCCATTCTTAAAATTTGCCTTACCATTTTTTCTTCTTTCTCTGCCCCTGACCCTGCGGGGCATAAACACTAAAAGTGAACACACACAAAAATAGTGACTTAGGATGTGTCTTATAGATCCCTTCCGAAGGGGAAGGACCCTTGCCTGACCCCTCATGGCCCAGGAATCCTGACAGGGTAAGGCATACTCCGGTCCACAGAGAGGACCCCCCCCAAGTCAGGCGGAAGGAACCTAATGGACACATATCCTCCCCCTAGACTTCGGGGTAGGCCCAAAGACCAACACCCTAAAATCCAAAGCAAAAAAGAAATACATCTATAAGAGCCCTTGCACACTGGGGCGGGGGGCGGCGTCGGTGGTAAAACGCCGCTATTATTAGCGGCGTTTTACCGTCGGTCTGCGGCTGCTAGCGGGGCGGTTTTACCCCCCGCTAGTGGCCGAGAAAGGGTTAAATACCACCGCAAAGCGCCTCTGCAGAGGCGCTTTGCCGGCGGTATAGCCGCGCCGTCCCATTGATTTCAATGGGCAGGAGCGGTATACACACCGCTCCTTCATCGCTCCGAAGATGCTGCTGGCAGGACTTTTTTTACCGTCCTGCCAGCGCATCGCTCCAGTGTGCAAGCCCTCGGGGCTTTCACACTGGAATGCAAGGAGCGGCACTTTCGGGTCGGTTTTCAGGCGCTATTATTAGCGCAATAGCGCCTGCAAACCGCCCCAGTGTGCAAGGGCTCTAAGGGCAGGGTATCACAGGTGGAGAGAAAATAAATATGCAAAAACCTGGTAACAAAAATTGCTCTGGTCTTGGTCAAAAGGCTTAGCCCATGAGTGCAGAAAAAAGCACATGTGTAATGGCCTAGTTTTGTTTCACACAGTGGGTTCCCAAAAGCATAGTGTTACTCTGGAACCTCCTGGACACCATGCATAGGGGGTGTTTGACATAGACATCTGCCTTCACAGCCCCTGACCAGACAAGGTAGTTCCATCAAATGATGAGGCACTGGGCTCCTTCTCCAGGGAATTACTCCCATACCCCACCTCGCCAAGTTTCTTTTCCCACTGGAAGATCCTTCAGGACCCCCATCATACCAGTAGGGGCACTATATAGCCAGCCATAAGGCCAGAATGATGGTGGACCACCTCTACTGAACTACACTTGATCTTCGCTAAAAGGCAGAGAAATGATAATGATTTGCCATCATCAAAATGTCGGCTGGAACATGTTCCTCCGCAAGTCTTTGCATAGCGGTTTCCATTTTGGATGACTAGTCGCACCTGCTCCCTCCTAAGAGCAAGATGGCTAGTCATGTAACTGCCCTCTTGTGAGGAGCACAGAGCTTTCTTCAGACAGTGGGTCTTACTGGCAGAGCCCCAGTTTGTGCCCCATTAGTAGTCTATTTTAATGGCTGTAAAAAGTCCAACAATTACAAAGAGCAGCAATCTATAAGGGGAATGTAAGTGGATTGTATGAAATGCCAAACCTCACTGGTTCTTCCTCTAATGCCGCGTACACACGGTCGGACTTTACGGCAGACTTTGGCGTACTTTACGACGGACTTTCTGAATGAACGGACTTGCCTACACACAATCCAAAGTCCGTCGAATTTGTACGTGATGACGTACGACCGGACTAAAACAAGGACGTTTATAGCCAGTAGCCAATAGCTGCCCCAGCGTGGCTTTTTGTCCGTCTAACTAGCATACAGACGAGCGGACTTTTCGACCGGACTCGAGTTTGACGGATAGATTTAAAACATGTTTCAAATCTAAGTCCGTCCAACTTTTGAGCAAACAAAGTCCGCTGGAGCCCACACACCATCGAATTGTCAGACGAAATCCAGTCCGCAGGGCAAAGTCTGCCGTAAAGTCAGCTTGTGTGTACGCGGCATTAGCCACACTAGGATCTAAGATGGGCTTGAAGGTGATGTCATCAGCCATGTAATGTAAGATGTTTTTATAATTCACAACCTCAATGGGCAGAAATAATGGTGCTTAGTGCATGGTGATAGGGAGCTATTTATGTGTTATAAGCCTTATCCTGAAGTTGGTTCACCTTAAGCAAAAAACTGTCTATGCAGATAAGAGGCACCTGTACTATTAAAAAAAAAAAAAAAAACTGTGCAGCTTTGACCATAGTTGGATAATGCCCTTAATAGTAAGGGCATTATCCAACTTTGGTCAAAGCTGCACAGTTTTCACCTACAGAGGTGTAGGCCATTTACATACCTTTCAAAAATCTGGCTGGAAAACTTCCAGAGATGAGGTCACCCATCCAGTCTTGTTGCTAGGACATTGCCAAGACACTCCCAACTTTTACTTCTCATGCCCGTCATCACAGGAGCGAGCTCCCAAACCCCCCACATCTGTGGTTCACCATCTCCTCTATGGCAACATCGCTGAGCTCAGAGCTACTGCAACAGGGGAGAGAGAGCACCTGCAAGGAGGTTAAAATCATAGAAGTGAGGTGAGCAGTAATGGCTGCAAGTATCCAGCAACATTCTAGCATCAAGGCATGAAGTGGGGGGGGGGGGGGGGGTCAATTTCTTGGAGTTTTTCAGCCAGGCATCAGGAGGTACTGTATGTAAATAGCCTATACCTGTAGCAAAGGCATTTTTTACCTTTGATCATACAGTCAGCGCTAGATCTCAATGTCGATCACTCCTACAAGCACCCCACACCTGCATAGGTAGTTTTTGGTAAAGGTCAACTAACCCTTAGGCTCAGTTCTGGTGCGACTCTAAAGTTACACGATTTCCAGTGCGACTCGAATATGACTTATTGCACTCTTTGGCACTCAGGTTGCAGGAAAGAAGCATCAAAGTAGTGCAGGAACTTTTTTTTAAAGATCCTGCGACTTTAGTCACATAGATTGGGACGGGTGCCATTGAAACAAATGGGTTTCAACTTCTCATGTGATTTTGTGTGTCGCCTTAAAGTTCATCTGAACACGAAATCACGAAAAACTGTTTTAGGCGCACCATACAAATTACTATTTGACCATACAATCTCTGAACAGTCAAAAGTTCCACCAAAATTATGTAATATGAGGACTCTACCCAATCAGGCAGGTTCTTGCACTAAATACTTGTTGGAAGATCTAAGGGAGATTATACAATTAGATTCTAATGTTTGCTATAAAATTAGTGACTTTGCGTTCCTGATGTTGAATATAAACTGTTGGTGAATGTCATGCAAATGCTCAAATGCAAAGACAGAAGAGAGCTGAAAATGTACGAAATTAAGTAATGCTATAAAGGTACATCTGCTTTTTGTTGCTGGATGTAATATGATTCTGAAAGATCCCGTGATTTTACAGCGGCCGTTTTTGGCTTTGGGCGTTTTTTTCTGCAGCCAGTAAACTCCCCACCATGTGCTCCTAGGTGTCCATGCACACATAGGCTGCTGTTGGCATTTTTGGACAGGGACTTTTTCTGGCTGGAAAACCCCCCTAGAAAAAGGGTTTTAACCACTTGCCGACCAGCTGCCATCATACTGCGGCAGGTTGGCTCTGTCCCACGAATCGCCGTAGCTGTACGTCAAGTCCTTTAAGAGAGACAGCAGACGCGCGGCCACACGGCGGGGGACCCAATGTGCGTGGCCGACGCCCGCTGGCCACCCTCAATTGCAGGAAAGAGAGCCAGAATGGGGATCTGTCAATGTAAACAGATCACCATTCTGATAGGGTAGGAGAGAGATCTGCTGCCTGCTGGTGATTAGGAACAGTGATCTCTTTCCTCCTCCAGTCAGTCCCATTCCCCTACAGTTAGAAACACCTCCCAGGGAACACATTTAACCCCTTGATCGCCCCCCAGTGTTAACCCCTTCCCTGCCAGTGAGATTTACACAGTAATCAGTGCATTTTTATAGCACCGATTGCTGTATAAAGTCAATGGTCCCAAAAAACTGTCAAACGTGTCCGGTCTGTCCGACGCAATGTTGCAGTTCCGCTAAAAATCGCAGATCGCTGCCATTTCTTTGTAAAATAATAAAAATGCCATAAATCCCCTATTTTGTAGATGCTGTAACTTTTGTGCAAACTAATCAATATACGCTTATTGCGATAGTTTTTGCCAAAAATATGTAGAAGAATACATATTGGCCTAAACTGATAAAGAATTTTATTTTTTGGATATTAGTAAAAAATAGTTTTGTTTTTTTTTCAAAATTGTGTTTTTTTTTTTTGTTTATAGCGCAAAAAAAACCAAAAAAAAAAATAGAAGTGATCAAATACCACCAAAAGAAAGATCTATTTGTGGGGGGGGCGCATCAATTTTGTTTGTGTACAACGTCGCACGACTGCGCAATTGTCAGTTAAAGCGTCGCAGTGCCGTATATCGCAAAATATGGCCTGGTCATTCATTAAGGGGGGAAATCTTCCAGTCTCTAAGTGATTAAGAGGATTTTTTCAGCTGTAAAAAACGCTCTAACTTTGCTATTCGGCGTTTATCAGCCATAAAACTTTTGTGGGAGTAGAGTTTTGCTAAAAAAACAACAGCTAAAAAACGCTACTGCAAAACTCATTCTACAGCTAACGCTACAGGCATTTTAGAACGTCCAGTGTGCATGAGGCCCAAGCATTAATGGCACCCCTTGTGTTTTCTTTCAATCAGCACATTTTGTGTGCAGCTGCGTGCGGGAATGCGTGCGATTTGTAATTTCTTAATTTACAGATACCGGTGAATGAACGACTCGGCTGTGTGGGTGGAGCTCCTGTATTCTTTTTCCCCTGTACTGTATGCACTTTAAATCATTTTTTTGTTACATAGTTGGTAAGGTTGAATAAAGACACCAGCCCATCCCAGTTCAACCCGTGTTGTGTGTGTTTGTCAATTATAAATCCCATATTCCTGTATGTTGCGTTTGTTAAAGATGCCCATCTAATAGTTTTTGATCGACACTCCCTGGTGGTGATACCACTGCTTGTGGAAGAGCGTTCCACATCCTTATGTATTTAAATGTTTCACAAAAAGGTAGTTATTGCATACATTGGGTCTAAGGCCCCTTTCAGAGAGGCGCCTGCTCAGCAGGGAATCTGTCTGCTGAGCAGGCGGATGACAGGTCCGTGTCTGCTCCGCTTATGCAGTGCGGACATGGACACAGCCCACTTTCTTCTATGGGGCGGTCGGATGAAAATTGACTGCCTGTCCGTTTCCATCCAATTGTCATCCGACCTGATCCACGAGATGGATGGGGCACAAATCCCCATCCATCTGTTTGTAGTGGATAGGATCGGAAATAGGAGGGTGTGTCCGTTGGCATCAGCCGCTTCATAGAGGGTAACGCATGGTCTGATTGGGACCACCCATGCGAAAGGGACCCAAGAATGTTTAGCACGGTCTGTTTTTGTATAGTGAAGCATAGAAACATCTTCATAAGGGAGAAGAGATCCATCACCTACAGCAGTGGTTCTCAACCCTGTCCTCAAGTACCCCCAACAGGCCATGTTTTGGGAATTTCCCTTATGCCGCGTACACACGATCGGGATTTTGGTCGGAAAAAGATATGATGGCTTTTCCGACGGGATTGCACTCAAGCTTGCCTTGCATACACACGGTCACACAAAAGTTCTCTGACCTTTCGACCGTCAAGAACGCGTTGACGTACAACACTACGACGAGCCGAGAAAATGAAGTTCAATGCTTCCGACCATGTGTAGGAATTTTGCGTGTCGGAATTGCTACAGACGTTCGCATTTTCGGATAGGAACTTTTTCCGACCGAAAAATTGAGAACCTGCTCTCAATCTTTTGCTGACTGGAATTTCGGCCAGCAAAAGTCCGATGGAGCATACACACGGTTGCATTTTCCGACCAAAAGCTCTCATCGGTCTTCTGCTGGCCGAATTTCCGATCGTGTGTACGCGGCATTAGATATAATAGCTGTCCAAAATACAAGGCCATTGACTCTGATTTAAAGCACCTGTACAAGATAAAGGAAAACCTGCAAACATGGCCTGTTGGGGGTACTTTGGGACAGGGTTGAGAACCACTGCTGCTTGATTTTTGTGGTCAGCTCGGATATTGGCTTTACATTTTGAGATATTAATTCTCTGGCTGCCCCAGTCTGGCTAGTCTGTGGTGACCACTGGATCTAGATTATCCAGCCTATTGCCCAGCCCGGGTGTTGACTGAAGATCTCTGCAGAAAAAAATCCCAGGAAAAAGCTAACAGCAGGGAACTAGGTCCTTACTCCTGAAACACTAGGCAGAAATAACTAGCTTCCCTTTAGCAGAGGGGATTTATACCAGCTACAACTGCCCATAGGTGGTGCAGTGTTCTTTTTCTCCCTAGTGTCCTACTCCTGTAGGTGGCGCCATAAACCCTATGGTCAAGAATCAGAAGAGTGGTCTCCATCAACGAATGCAAGACAAATGTATACTTTAGCTGTAGGCTAAAATACATTATAACTGGGCACTGGTGGTGTTTTCTTGAGAACGGAACAACATCTCTTGAATTGTGTAGTGACGTGTATGTTGTGTGATGTAGTGCCTGCAGCCAGCGGATGGAACCTGAACACTTCATTAGTAGACACAGGCATCAGACACATCCCGGTAGTGTGTCAGAGGGTGAAGACAATGCTTGCAGCTTTACCAAGCAAACTGGCAACAGAATTGCTATAACTTCCTTCTATAAAGAAACAAAGACAATATGCTTCCAATGCTTAAAATGAATTTATTTTGCAATACAAAGTACACACTCATTTGTCCATCAACAGTCATTCCATTGGACCTCTTAGAATCTCTAGTAAAAAAAAAAAACAAAAAAAAACAAAAAAACAAAAAAAACAAAGCCGGTCTAAAATCAATAGAACGTCTCAAAGGAAAAAGGAGTGAACATGTATCCGCTGCCAGTATAAAATTTGTTCTGAAACTCCACCCTGCAGAGGAGAAAAATGACAACAAATGAATGATTGCGATCATAAATCGCTTCCAATAAAAGCAGATTTTTTTTTAAAGATAGAACATGAAACTAAAGGATGAACTCCAGGTAGATATAAAACTAATGCAGCTCTATGGTTTAATATTGCACCCTTAAAGAGGAACTGCAGTCTGCTCACATAATCTGTAATAAAACATCTTTGCCATTCTAAAGCTTCCCTCCAACCACTTTGCATAATATATAGATAGATAGATAGATAGATACTGTACTTGCCAAATATGCTGCAGAAATCTCCGTTCACAGAGTCTGGCCGCAGCCATTTTAACTGTGGGCAGCTGAAGCTGCTGCCTGTTCACTTCCTGTATTTACACCGACACACACCTCCAGCTCTCATTGGCCCTCTTATGACTCATCTTTATGCCTAATTATATGTTTTAGCTGACCAAATCATTAATTTTATT
Source organism: Lithobates septentrionalis (assembly GCA_037952835.1). NCBI lineage: Eukaryota > Metazoa > Chordata > Amphibia > Anura > Ranidae > Lithobates > Lithobates septentrionalis. The sequence continues at coordinate 629,405 of JBBDGP010001647.1, read as the reverse complement.
ATGCGATTTATATTACTAAGTGGCAATTTGTAATTACTGTATGTATATTTACTGAATAATGAATTGCATTGGTTATCTATGTCTACTCATGATTACCCTCATGTAACATATTACTGGATTTCCAAAAAAATTAAATTTTCTACACCTGCGTGCTTCATCTAAAAGTCCCAACCCTCAGTCCTCCCGTTTGTCTCATTTAGATAGGGATGGAGGCAATTGACCTTACCAGGTCACCGTCTCATTTAAAGTCCCAACGTTCTCTTTTTCTTCATTGATTATGGGGTGATAGCAGTGATCTCTACTAGACTCATGTAACATGTTCCCAATTTTATATTGTCTTCTGCAGCATTTCCCCAGCCCAAAATGTATCCTGTCCACACACACTCACCCGCATTTCCTCTAATAGGTCTGCAGTCTCTAACAATCCTCTCAAGCATTCTATATATTGAACATTATATGCGGCCATTTGCTGATGTCAGAGGCCACAGTTGAGGCCCCCTATAATGTGCAAGATGAAAACCAATAGAATAAAAGGTTTTTACCTTAATGCATTCTCTGCATTAAAGGTGAAAAAAACTTCTGTGCTGCAGCTGCCCCCAGACCCCCCCCTTTTTCTTACCTGAACCCGTTCGTTCAAATGACGAGCATGAGCCCAGCAACTCCAGCCGATGTCTCTGTCCTCATCGGATTGATAGCAGCGGGATCCTCCAGTGACACGAGAGCAGGGGGGGAGCCCCCCCGAGTCTGTGTCAATGGACGCAGCAGCGGGACTCGCGAGCGTGCCCGCACGGGTGCCCCCATGGAAGGCAGCTCTCCCGATGAGAAGGAGGGGCCAGGAGCGCCACCGGGGCATCCCAGAACAGGAGGAACGGGGCTGCTCTGTGCAAAACCCTTTCACAGAGCAGGTAAGTATAACATACCAAGCCAGGCTGTGTGTGTCTATAGGTTAGTGGTCTCCAAACTGTGGCCCTTCGCCGGCCCTTGGGGCACTATTTCTCCCACTGATGCAGGACACTATTCCTCCCACTGTCTCCAACAATGGGGCATAATTCATGTTACTGAAATCAACATCAGGGCACTATTTCTCCCACTGACACCAAGGATAAGGAAATATTCCACCCACCGACACCAAGGATGGGGCACTATTCCTCCCTCTAATGCCAAAGATGTATGGTTTACTCCCACTGACTCCAGAATAATTTCTACTCTATTAATCTACTAATTTCTATGGCCACAGTCTGGTCCCCCTCAGTCTGAAGGGCAGTAAACTGGCTCTTTGTTTAGGAAGTTTGAAGACCCCTGCTATAGACACAGAGGTGAAAGGGGAAAAAAATACACACACACACACTGTATTGGGATGCCTGCCTTTACATGCACACAAGCTTTAATGGCATCCCAGTCTTAGTCCGTAGGGTTCAACATTGAGTTGGCCCACCCGTTGCAGCTATAACAACTTCAACTCTTCTGGGAAGGCTGTCTACAAGGTTTAGGAGTGTGTCTATGGGAATGTTTGACCATTCTTCTAGAAGCGCATTTGTGTGGTCAGGCACTGATGTCGGATGAGAAGGCCTGGCTCTCAGTCTCTGCTCTAATTCATCCCAAAGGTGTTCTATCGGGTTGAGGTCAGGACTCTTTGCAGGCCAATCAAGTTCATCCATGTGTTTTAAGGACCTTGCTCTGTGCACTGGTGTGCAGTCATGTTGGAACAAGAAGGGGCCATCCCCAAACTGTTCCCACAAAGTTGGGAGCATGAAATTGTCCAAAATGTCTTGGTATGCCGATTCCTTAAGAGTTCCCTTCACTGGAACTAAGGGGCCAAGCCCAACCCCTGAAAAACAACCCCACATCATAATCCTCCCCCCACCAAATGATTTGGACCAGTGCACAAAGGAAGGTCCATAAAGACATGGATGAGCGAGTTTGGGGCAGAGGAACTTGACTGGCCTGCACAGAGTCCTGACCGTAGCATGACAAGGGAAATCATATCGTTTTCAGTGGCGCCCATTCTAATCAATGCAACTCAGCAAAGTGCGATTTTGGAAAAGGTTCCTGCACTACTGTAGTGTGATTTACAGTGTTACTTGGCCCCATCGAATATGCAAAGTCACACTGTAAATTGCATCAGTCACATTTCAGTAGTGTGAACTGAGCCTTAAGAGCCATTTTCAAATTCAAGGAAAGACAAGTTTACTCTTTTCTACTAATCAAAGAAAACTCTCATTTGTATTTACCAGTGCAGACGGAGGGCATGTAAAAAGGCTGAGAGACCTTCCATGACGAGCAGAATAGCTACCGTCAGCACCGCGAAAAATGCGAAAACAGGAACAATAGCAATACTCCATTCACGAGTGCTGTGGTTTAAACCATTGTGCATGACCATCTGCCACAAGACTTCAGACAGTTCTGCGGGTATAAGAAAAAAGAAGAATCAGGTGAGTTCAGCTTGGTTTTGTAGCTTAGAGGCCATCATTAGTAGTGCACATGTTACTGATAGGAAAAGTGTACTGCAAATAAATACTTTAACTTGTACATAAGCACAGTTATCTCTGGTTCTCTTCAAAAAGGCACTCAATGCAGAAAAAAAAAAAACCAAAAGAAAACAAGAAAACAAGAAAATTCAACAAAATGTCCAAGAACTACTGATAAGCTTTAGAGCAGATCTCCAGCTAAAAGTAAATGATATCAATGCTTATGCACAGTCAGCACTTAATGGAACTGAACTGTAAAAGCTGTGCTCAAAAAAGGCAGGCAGGGGGACGAGCAAGAATTAGTCACCAGCATTGCCTGTAATATCTCTGCAGTAGATCTTTTGCCATTGGCGACTTACCATGTCTTGTCCTGCACTGTGTTTCTGTATGGGAACGGCCATCTTGGTAGAGGCAGGACTTTGTATGTTCATATCATAACCTCCAGCAAGGTGGACAGTCATGCCATTACCAAATCCACTTTATTCTAGACTAGCAATCTGCAGTGCCTCTGAGATCTCACACTGCAGCTATACAGTTACGAGGCTGTAGGCACAGATGTCCATAGGCACAATCACATACAGAAGTACACTACTTTTTTAGGGGAAATGCAAAACAAAGTACTACGTATGCACAATTATTATTTCTAATATCACTTAATATTAAAGTGGAACTATACTCCCCTTCTCTCCAGAACGGTGGGGACTCAGATTTCCCCACCAGCTGCTCACATCTTTGGCCGATCAGCTTCCGGGTACCGATCTTTGGCCACCAACCTTCGTCCATTTTTCACTGGCCAGGCCAAGACGACATCACTGCTGTGCATGCACAGGAGTTTATTCATCTTGGCAGTCCCGAAGTTGTACACTCAGATGCCCATGCGCACCTCAGTGTACAGGGCATAGAGACTTTAATGGAGAAGAGACATTGAGATTGATTTACCAACGCTGGAAAGTGCAAGATCTGGTGTAGCTCTGCATAGAAACCAATCAGCTTCTAGATTCAGCTTGTTCAATTAAGCTTTAAACAAAAACAAAAAAAAAAAATGGAAGCTTTTTGGTTTCTATGCAGAGATGCACCAGATTTTGCACACTCCAGCTTTAGTAAATCAACCCCATCGTCTCTTCAGCATAAAAAAAAACCCTGTCTGTTTGGCATTTTTTTTCCATTAAAGTTCCACTTTACAATGTGATGTCCAAAGTGACACAATTGATCACTTTGCCACCCATTACTACTCCATTTATACTCTGAAGTGGCATCCAGCATTTTTTCTATTCAGACTACCTCTAGTACTCCTGGCATCACTCAACCAACTCCATCTGCTTTATTACTGACAGTCGAACGGTGGTAGTAAAAGTGTCCATCAATCACACTGAGGCATGGGTAGTCTTTAATCCTCTTTGTGCTACTTGTCCCTAGCCTCCATAGGTGCCCCTCTCCTAGGCTCCATGCTTTTTTCGAAGTCTGCTGGCCAGTTATGGGTCACACGCAGGGGCGGACTGATATCTCATGGGGCCCCCGGGCAATAGGAGATTATGGGGCCCCCAGGCAATCAGAGATTATGGGGTCACACAGTATACACACACAGTATACAATCACACAGTATACACATACATGTACACACAGTATACACAGACAGATGTAAAAAAAACACAGATTTATACATACTGTCCCTGGTTTTACTGAGGCTGGCAACCCTGATGGGGCCCCCTAGTGGCCCAGGGCCCTCGGGCAGTGCCCGAGGCGCTCAATGGTCAGTCCGCCCCTGGTCACACGGGGTCCTTTTCCTGATCTTCTTCGGTGATGAACAGTTCTCGGAGATGCAGAGAGCTGCTTCCTGCATACATTGAATGAAGGGTGCCAGCAGGCGTCATTCAACCCCAAGACAGAGGACATCTTGTAAAGGGATAGAAGAATTACCTTGACAATTCCTGATTAAAAAGGTGTATTGAAGCCTGGGTGGCTTTTACATTTTTTACTTTGCTTAGAGGCCCAGTATTTTAAAAAACGCCCAGAGTTATGCTTTAAAAGGAAACATTATGGGTGTTTAGGAAAAAAAAAAAATATATATATATATATATATATATATATATATATACACACTTACGTGCATGAGCCAGACTCAGCGCCCACAGTCGGAGATAGGATGCTGTATTAGAGATGCAGCCCAGACAGTATTCTATGGTATGAATCATTTGGTGCAGGAATACCTCGGAGGCATCAAACTGTAATAGGGAAGAAACAGATCTGTTACTGTAAGCCAAGGTTCCTTAAGACACTCCATATCTTTGGTCCCCATTTCCGAAAATGCATCTACAGCCTCACCTGTTTTCTGTCCCATTTCCCTCTGTCTCGGGCACTTAGTAAAAATCTGTGCAGCTCTTCAGTTTTCTCCCTCACCCTACTGTGTCTCAGTTATTGAATGGCATAGCAGCAGGCGCACTCAACTGGACACCTGACCATATGACACCCATCCTTCCACCAGACCCGTTGACCGCCATAGATATTCCCCTGGGCTATAGAGTTTGCTCCAATGCTGCTGTGTTCTATGGCAATGTTTCTCAACACTAGTCCTCAAGGACTTGAGGACTGGAGTTGAGAAACATTGTTCTATGGGGTGCACACAACTTCCATAGAGCCAGCTTTTATCTGAATGCACACTATACGACTTCCTCTGCTATTGACAGCGTACTGAATGCTTGTGTACAGTGTGCTGTGCTTTTCCGTTTATGTACTTTTCATAAACCTCTAGTAAAAGTGGAAGGAAAGTCTAACCTCCAACTATTCTTAAAAATGTTCCCTCTCCCCTCCTCCTAGCTATCCTGCCTACCCCGTAAAGAAAAGACCCGTGTACATACCTATTTTTAATCTACTACAGTCACATTATCCTGCAGCTCTGGCTCCCCTGTATCAGTGATGGGCTGCTAGAGAGGAGAGGAGCGCGCACCAACAACGGCTGGGCCATGGGAGCCTATGGGTAATGTCACAGCTCCCAGAATTCACAGCCGTCGTCAAGCGCTCCCTTGCACAAGAGCTGTAGGATTACGAGATGAGACCAGAGCGTAAATAAAAATTGTAAGTGCACAGACCTTTTTATACAGGGTAGTCAGGATAAGAGGAGCGAGGAGGGAACATTAAGACTGGGTTCACGCTGCCGTACGGAGCAGCTCACAGCAGGGGTCCGGTGTGTCCCCATTCACCGTTTCAGGTCTGATTTCAGCCCAATTTTGGACCTGAAATGGACCAGGAGACGCACAGGACTTCTGTGCAATTCGAACCGGGGCCGCTGCAGAGATATGTGAACCGGGCTCCATAGAGAGCCGGTCACAATCACCTGTCATGCGAATTGGATGCGGCGAAACCCAAAAACACATCCCATTAGGATATACGTGAACCGAGCCTTAATGTTGCATTAAGGAGAGAAAGTTGCACAAAGTAGGGGGTATTACTTTAAAACTGGGGTCAGCAAGCCGTCGATCCCGATCAACCACGGAGAGCCGACAGGTGGATGGCGACCACGCTCTCATTCACTGCAGAGCGGAGAGCGGGAGGCTGCTCAGTGATTGGTTGCTAGACAGTCCTTACAACCAATCACAAGCTTATGAAATGTTAACTCCAGCAGCTTCTGCTCCTGTCTTCCATCCAGCTCTATGCCGTCTCCTGATCTCCTCTCTGCAATACACACACTGGCAGGTAGGAAGTGCTACCTACACAGCATGTGTGTATGTGGGGGGAGGAGACACTGTTGGAGGGGGGACAGAGGTCGCTACAGTGAGGGGGTGGGAGGAGGGAATGCTTTCAGTGGGCAGAGGGCACTGGGGGGGGGGGCAGAGGACACTGCTATTGGGGGGTACAGGACACTACAATGGAGAGGGGGGTGATGTGAAGGGGGGAAAAGGACAACTGCTTTGGGGGGAGTACAGGACACTACAGTGGGGGGGGGGTGATGTGAATGGGAGCAGAGGACGCCGTTTCAGGGGGGGCGGGGGGGGGGGGGGTGAGGCAGAGGACACTACTGTGGGGGGAGGGAGGCAGAGGACACTGCTATGGGGGGCATAGGACACTAGGGGCTGATGTAATTGGGGGAAGAGGACATACATTTATAGTGAGGGGGTGGGAGAAGGGATTGCTTTTTAGGGGGCAGAGGGCACTGTTTTGGGGGGTACAGGACACTGTTTTGGGGGGGTACAGGACACTACAGTGAGGGGGGGGGCTGTGTGATGTGAAGGGGGCAAAGGACACTGCATTGGGAGTACAGGACACTACAGTTGGGCTGTGGAGGGGGGCAGAGGACACTGTTTTGGGGGGGGGGGGGGTACAGGACACTGCAGTGAGGGGGGGCTGTGTGATGTGAAGGGGGCAAAAGACACTGCATTGGGAGTACAGGACACTACAGTTGGGCTGTGGAGGGGGGCAGAGGACACTGCAGTGAGGGGGGGCTGTGTGATGTGAAGGGGGCAAAGGACACTGCATTGGGAGTACAGGATACTACAGTTGGGCTGTGGAGGGGGGCAGAGGACACTGTTTTGGGGGGGGGGGGGGGGGGGGGGGAGTACAGGACACTACAGTGAGGGGGGGGGGGGGGTTGTGTGATATGAAGGAGGCAGAGGACACTGCACTGGGAGTATAGGACACAACTGGGGGGGGGGGTGATGTAAAGGGGGCAGAGGACAATGCGTTGGGGGGGTATGATTGGTACAGAACATTACGTTTTTTTAAATCGAGCAGGGGTTTTTTTCGTTTTTTTAAGGGTGCTGCCTAGTAAAACCTCCCCCCAGGGGATCTTTGCTTTCCTCCATGTTGTCCAGGTAGATCTCAACCTCTGAAAGGTTGCCTACCCCTGCTGTAACACAGTAGATTGCTGCAGACTTTAGTTCTAATTTAAATACTTTCCAAATCCTCCTGCCACTTTATTACCCATTGTGACAACACTTTTGAATGCCATTAGCAATACTTACCTCTTCATCGTCATGTTTGCCTTTTCCCCCATGTTCTGAGGGCTCAACGGAGTGGTTTTCTTCATCCGCCAGTAAACCACTCCTGTCACCATTATTTATTACGCCCTGAAAGATAAAAGTAAAATAACCCTTTTATAAGCAAAGGATGCAAACGCCTATATAAATTTAGCAGCACTGGCATGCGTCAGTTATCCACATTCATAAGACAATATACACCATAATCAATAGCCACCAAATTTCTATGAATTTGAGTAAAGAGAACCGGTTGCCTGGCTATTCACTTCAACAACAATCATCCCATAAGATTAGATGTGCATAAAACCTATTTTATGAATGTTATTTGCCTGAACACATCACAATTCCTTCAAACAACAATCAGCTGCGCTGCTTGTATAAAAAAAAATATATATATATCATTTATTTGGTACAGCATTATGAAAAAGAGATAAACCCCATGCCCCTAAAACAATTGTGGGGGTTTTATATTTAGTTTGTCCCTGGCCAGCATGCAAGGTGGTTCTAGTCTGGGATAAATTTGAATGTATTTTACCTGTACAAGGCTCCCCTGTGTAGACATCTAAAAGTCCTGAGGCATCTTAGATATATCAACAGCCCCAGCAGACTCAAAGCTGTCACTCAAGTCACACTCATACTATGGCAGGGAACCACGGCAGAGCACGTCACTCACAGTACCATAAACGTGATCCGGTAGGTCACGTTTACCAGATAGCTGGGAGTCAAGTGAACAAAACAGTAGCAAACAGTGGTGAGCTTGTTTTACCACTTGAGTTCCAGGATGTTTTTTTACCACCATTTGATGATAAGTGGTTGAAGTGCTACTAAAAAAGCAAGCAAGAAAGCAGCCTCAGAACTAAAGATGACCACTATTACAAACATACACCAGCCATAACTTTGTGACCTCTGACAGGTTAAATGAACAACATTGATCATCATTACAAAAAGTTGATGTGTTGAAAGCAGAAACAAAATGGCTTCGCAGTTTGTTGTGTAGCCGCAGACCAGTCAGGGTATGCAGACCCGTATCCACAGCCAAAAGCGCAATGGACACGTGAGAATCAGAACTGGACCACTGAGCAATGGAAGAAGGTGGCCTGGTCTGAATCACATAACTTTTAAGCCCCATACACACTATCAGTTTTTCTGCTGAGTTAGTCCTTCAGATTTACCAAAACCATATAATATGAGGTCAAACCTTAGGAGTTTCAATGTGTATGCAATCAGGCAGGCCCTTGCACTACATGGTTTTGGTAAATCTGAAGGACTAAGTCAGCAGAAAAACTGATAGTGTGTATGGGGCTTTAGATCTTGTGAAGAGATGGCACCAGGATGCAGTATGGGAAGAAGGAAAGCCGGTGGAGGCAATGTGATGCTTTGGGCAATGCTCTGCTGGCAAACCTTGAGTCCTGCCATTCATGTGGATTTTACTTTAACATGTACCACCTACCTAAAAATTGTTGCTGACCAAGTACACCCCTTCATGGAAACAGTATATTTCTGATAGCAGTGGCCTCTTTCAGCAGGATAATGCACCCTCCCACACTTCAAAAATGGTTCAAGAATGGTTTGAGGAACAGGTGTTTTCTTGGCCTACCAATTCTTCATATCTCAATCTAATCGAGCATTTGTGGGATGTGCTGGAAAAACAAGTCCAATCCATAAAAGGACCCACCTCCAAACTTACAGAACTTAAAGAATCTGCTACTAACAGCTTGGTGGCAGATCCCACAGCATACCTTCAGAGGTCCAATGAAGTCCATGCCCCGATGGGTTAGGGCTGTTTTGACAGCAAAAGCGGGACCCACTCAAAATTAGATGGGTGTTAAAAGTTATGGCTGATCAGTGTGCACCAAGGAATAAAGTAAAGCAACTTGGGTGAAGTCGGGGGAACAAAGCTGCTGGACCGCTTGTTGTTCTTCAGAGGGATCCAGGGCTGCACCTTTTGAGGGGAAAGAATTTCTACTCAAAGTTTAGCGTCTTACCTGTCCAATATTTTGCCTTGCTCTTTTTTTCTTACGGTGCTGGATGTACTGGTAAATGGGATCCCCAAAGAGCAGAATCGGTACACACGCCACAGCAACAATCACTAGAGTCATTTGTACAATGTCCTACAGGAGAACACAAGAATTATATGGAAATCTTGGAAGTTTCACTGCACTAGCCTATTGTGTGATGCAATGGCAACATTATGGAATTTTCAAAGTGCATCTCTTATTCACCATTATATAATGCAAGGAAAGAAAAGACTAGCAAAAGCAGAAATTCTACTTGTAAAGGGATGTCTAAACTGCGCCACAGTTTCTAGAGATTCATTAAAATGGGGGGGGGGGCTATCCAAATGATAATTAGATCATTCAAGGGTATTCATTAATAATAAAGGGTACTACGTTTTAAGGGACAGCGCTATTAATGGAGAAAACGAAGTGTTAGGCTCAGGGGCGGACTGACAACTCATGGGGCCCCCGGGCAGTAGAAGGTCATGGGGCCCCCTGTGTCTCCGCCCACATGCAAGCCACACCTACACAAAGCCCCACTTACATAAATCATGGAGCACACAGTAAGGCACATCACATGGCACACAGCAGAGCACGGGGCACATCATGGGGCACAGGGCATGGGGCACACAGTAGGGCACATCACAGGACACATAATGGGGCACCCAGCAGGGTTTATTATGCTGTACACATCAGGGCACATTATTGAGCACAGCATGGTGCATCACAGGGGGTACAGGGCATATCAGTGGGTACACAGCGGGGAACATCACAGAGCACATCAGGAGATACACAGCAGGGAGCGTGCCGCACATCACAGGGCATGTGGCAAATAGTAGGGCACACAGCAGGGCACATCCTTGGGAACAGGACACAGGCGGTACACATCAGGGCACACATCCCAGGGCATGGGGCACACAGTAGAGCACATTACAGGGCACACAGTAGAGCACAACAGGCTGTACACAGCAGGGCACATCACAAGGCACATCACAGGGCAAGGGGCACAGAGTAGGGCACATAAGGGGGTACACAGCAGGGCACATCACAGGCCATGGGGCACGCAGTAGGGCAAATAGGGCACAAACCAAAACACAGGGCACACAGTAGAGCACTGGGATCCTCCAGACTTAACACAGTGTCTCTCAGGGTAGCCATCAGGGGCGAAGGCGACACAGTGGGGGTGGAGGACACAGGAAGACACCGTGGGGGGGGTGGCACAGGGGGACACTGTAGGTGGGTTGAGGGCACAGGGGGACACCATGGGGGGGATAGAAGACACAGGGGGACACTGGGGGGGGGGGGGGGTGAAGGGCACAGGGGGTCACCGTGGGGGGTGGGTGAAGGGCACAGGGGGACACTGTGGGGAGGTGGAGGGCACAGGGGGACACTGTGGGGAGGTGGGGGGCACAGGGTGACACTGTGGGTGGGCACAGGGGGTCACTGTGGGGAGGTGGAGGGCACAGGGGGACACTGTGGGGAGGTGGGGGACACTGTGGGGAGGTGGGGGCCACAGGGGGACACTGTGGGGAGATGGAGGGCTCAGGGGGAAACTGTGGGCAGATGGGGGGCACAGGGGGACGCTGTGGGGAGGTGGAGGGCTCAGGGGGACACTGTGGGGAGGTGGGGGGCACAGGGGGACGCTGTGGGGAGGTGGAGGGCTCAGGGGGAAACTGTGGGGAGGTGGGGGGCACAGGGGGACACTGTGGGGAGGTGGAGGGCTCAGGGGGACACTGTGGGGAGGTGGAGGGCTCAGGGGGAAACTGTGGGGAGATGGGGGGCACAGGGGGCACTGTGGGGAGGTGGAGGGCTCAGGGGGACACTGTGGGGAGGTGGGGGGCACAGGGGGACACTGTGGGGAGGTGGAGGGCTCAGGGGGAAACTGTGGGGAGGTGGGGGGGGTACAGGGGGACACTGTGGGGAGGTGGAGGGCTCAGGGGGAAACTGTGGGGAGGTGGGGGGCACAGGGGGACACTGTGGGGAGGTGGAGGGCTCAGGGGGACACTGTGGGGAGGTGGAGGGCTCAGGGGGAAACTGTGGGGAGATGGGGGGCACAGGGGGGCACTGTGGGGAGGTGGAGGGCTCAGGGGGACACTGTGGGGAGGTGGAGGGCTCAGGGGGACACTGTGGGGAGGTGGGGGGCACAGGGGGACACTGTGGGGAGGTGGAGGGCTCAGGGGGAAACTGTGGGGAGGTGGGGGACACGGTGGGGAGGTGGAGGGCTCAGGGGGAAACTGTGGGGAGGTGGGGGACACGGTGGGGAGGTGGAGGGCTCAGGGGGAAACTGTGGGGAGGTGAGGGGGGGCACAGGGGGACACTGTGGGGAGGTGGAGGGCTCAGGGGGAAACTGTGGGGAGGTGGGGGGCACAGGGGGACACTGTGGGGAGGTGGAGGGCTCAGGGGGACACTGTGGGGAGGTGGAGGGGTCAGGGGGACACTGTGGGGAGGTGGAGGGCTCAGGGGGACACTGTGGGGGGCACAGGGGACACTGTGGGGAGGTGGAGGGCACAGGGGGGCACTGTGGGGAGTTGGGGGGCACAGGGGGACACTGTGGGGAGGTGGGGGGCACAGGGGGACACTGTGGGGAGGTGGGGGGCACAGGGGGACACTGTGGGGAGGTGGAGGGCTCAGGGGGAAACTGTGGGGAGGTGGGGGGCACAGGGGGACACTGTGGGGAGGTGGAGGGCTCAGGGGGACACTGTGGGGGGCACAGGGGGACACTGTGGGGAGGTGGAGGGCTCAGGGGGAAACTGTGGGGAGGTGGAGGGCTCAGGGGGACACTGTGGGGAGCACAGGGGGACACGGTGGGGGGCACAGGGGGACACTGTGGGGAGGTGGAGGGCTCAGGGGGAAACTGTGGGGAGGTGGGGGGCACAGGGGGACACTGTGGGGAGGTGGGGGGCACAGGGGGACACTGTGGGGAGGTGGAGGGCTCAGGGGGAAACTATGGGGAGGTGGGGAGCACAGGGGGACACTGTGGGGAGATGGAGGGCTCAGGGGGACACTGTGGGGGGCACAGGGGGACACTGTGGGGAGGTGGAGGGCTCAGGGGGAAACTGTGGGGAGGTGGGGGGGCACAGGGGGACACTGTGGGGAGGTGGGGGGCACAGGGGGACACTGTGGGGAGTTGGGGGCACAGGGGGACACTGTGGGGAGTTGGGGGCACAGGGGGTCACTGTGGGGAGTTGGGGGCACAGGGGGACACTGTGGGGAGTTGGGGGCACAGGGGGACACTGTGGGGAGTTGGGGGCACAGGGGGACACTGTGGGGAGTTGGGGGCACAGGGGGACACTGTGGGGAGGTGGGGGGCACAGGGGGACACTGTGGGGAGGTGGAGGGCTCAGGGGGGAACTGTGGGGAGGTGGGGGGCACAGGGGGACACTGTGGGGAGTTGGGGGACACTGTGGGGAGGTGGGGGGCACAGGGGGACACTGTGGGGAGGTGGGGGGCACAGGGGGACACTGTGGGTGGGAAGCTGTGCAGCAACTTTTCAATAGCAGCATGTGGTACAAGCTGCTGCACTTTCCTTCCTAGATGCAGAGTAGCGCGGGAAGCGGCTGTATACAGACCTCTCGTGAGGCGCTCCTCCTCCTCGCCGGCCCCTCCTCTTTTCTGTCCGTCCGAGGTGATGACAGATACAAGCACCTGGGATGGACGGGAGGGAAGGAGGGGCCGGCGGGGGGGAGGAGCGCATCACGAGAGGTCTGTATACACTGCAGTCTCTTAGCAGTGAGCAGGGACCTGATCTGCCCGTCAATCACAGCTAGCTGACGGGTAGGTCGGGCCCCGAAGTGAAAGCTGCCATGGGGCCCCCTACTGGCCACGGGCCCTCGGTCAGCGTCCGAACTGCCCGATGGTCAGTCCGCCCCTGGTTAGGCTTTATGTACACAGGACATTTTCACAACCTCTCCTGAACGATTTAACTTGACAGATAGTAACCCACGTTTAAAACGTCCGTTTTGCCACGTTTAAATGCTGCATTTAGAAGCTTTAAAAAAAAAAAATTCTAATTATATACGTCAGTTAGATGGCACTTAGCCCCGTCCTCCTTGCAGAGCCACTTTTTGTTGCGCCCTGCATCCACCTCAAGGCTGCGTGCAGGCAGCCCATAGAAGCAAATGCAGATGCTGCCCTGATCGATGGGTTGCCGACCTCAGCCGTACACTTTAATGACAAGATTGCAGAAGGGTGCAGCTTTTTGTGGCTGCTTTTCACATCAACTGCGGTTTTCAAAATTCCACATACCCATCTAAACTGGCCATACATTGATCCTAATTCGGCGATTCAGCAGGTACCAGCCATGCCCTTTCAAGCTGGACATTTTTTCTTGATCAGCAATTGAAGCCAATCAGCTGCAACCGCTGATCAGTGTATTCTGACAGAAAAGGGAGCCGCTAATGTCCTGGTGGTGGGGATTTCTCCATCCACCTAATTTTTTTCATTCAACACACTGGCTAAATGAAAAAAACATAAAAAAAAAAAAAGGAATAGTGTATGGCTAGTTGTATATTTAAAAACGTTTCCAGCAATATACGGACTACATCTGAGCTTAACACTTGGTACGATACCCCCGATACTTATTCTGCCAATGTTATCAATCCCTAGATAGATGTATACATTCTACTATTACACTGCATAAATCTCTGCAAAGTCCAAGTCATTTATTACCACAGCCAAAACTTGTAAGATCTCAGTCTCATATCAGAGCTTGCAATCATGCATGCGTCTGATTACCTATGTGTTACGCTGCCTAAGCAGTCGGGACTCCGTGGTGGAAACAGCATCTTTAGTTATGAATTATTGTTATACTTTCTATTATCTGTATCTGTCATTACTCTTATTAAATGTTTTATTTAAAAGTATTTGTGTAATCTCATTGCACATATTGAATACAACCGCACATGGCCGTGACAAAACACTACCGATGGAGAATTTGTACAAATGGCGGATAAAGCTCACCTGCCCTTTAAAGAGGTCTATGTTGCACTTATTCTTGGTGAAAAGGAACATGTCAATGAAATGAATGAGCAGGCTTGGAGCAGACTGAGCTCGACTGGCATCAAATGCAAACCACTTGTAGAAAATCATGAACACCAGATATCCAAAGAGGCACAGCAGGAAGAGCAGCTCTGGGATAGACACCAGGAGGATGCGGTACTTCTGCTTGAAGTGACTGCAAGAGAAGACACCAATATAACAATATACATGAACATTTGATTTTATTTTCTACCTTGTGAGTATAACACGGTCGTGTGTTTTCAATAAATGGTTTTGGTGGTAATGCACTAGGCTTTGAACCCTTTTGTGTATGTTTTTGCACTGGTCATATGCTAACAAGTAGCATTCTGATAGCTACTTTCTCTCCCCTGATCCATATGGTCATTGGACTACCTCAAACAGCTATTGGCTCTCTCTGCCATCATTTTTGTTCTTCTTCACAAATGTTAAAAGATAGAACATCTAACTGGAGCCCCTTTAGATGTCCCTGCTGGCCATTAGGTGGTGCAGACTTTAGCTGTGCAATCTGTTAAACACAGTGGTGGCCGCTACATTGTGAGCGTCACCCCCCCTGATCCATGCGCAAGGCCCCTAATCTCCATGCAGGGCACTGGACGCATGGATTCCAATGTTTTTTTTTTTTTTTTTTTTTTAGAAGCACGTGATTAGAGCCAGAGGCTCCAATTGGCTTAAAAAAAAGGGTGGGCTTGGAGCGTAGAACACTACGTCTGAGCCCACCCAGTTGTGTGACTATAGCACATTTATATTCGCTATTTTCTGATTCTCCTCCCGGCCATTTAGGAAAGCGGCTCCTGAGGCCCAATTGGCAGGGAGTCTTAGGACGGGTCTCAGGACCCCGCCTCCTGTTGGGTCTAGAGGAGAACCAACGCCCCAGCAGAATTCTTCTTCCTACCCGGGATGCAGCAGAGCATCACCACCTTGTCTTTATATCAATAGCGTGTGGGGTGGGGGGGTTCTCGTGTGAGGATCGCAGCCGGGGGAGATGGGGGGAGGGGTGTGTAGTGCCAGTGGATCGCTCGGTTTTGTTTGATCGATCGGGAGCTGGGGGGAGGTGCAAGTGAGGGGGCCAGGTCTGCTTAACTCCCCTCCCCCCTCCAAAATTTTGACCACTAGCTGCCACTGGTTAAACACTTGCTTGATTACACAGCAAGTCCCCAGCACCCAGCAGGGAGGAGCATGCACATGCAAAGGGACTCTGGGGAAGTGTTCTTTCCACGCAACTCTCAAGAAGCAGTGGGCTTTTAAAAAAAAGATCAGAGGCAGGCTGCTGTGATGTTTACAGAAGGCCTGTTACATAGTAGGTGAGGTTGAACAAAGACACAAGTCCAACCTATGTGTGTGATTAAATGTCAGTATTTCATTGTATATCCTGTATGTTGTGGTCGTTCAGGTGCTTATCTAATAGTTGTTTGAAACTATCGATCCTGCCCGCTGAGACCACCGCCTGTGAAAGGGAATTCCACATCCGCTCTTAAAGTAAAGAACCCTCTACGTAGTTGACTCCTCCCACCAAACTTGAACAAATACCAACAAAAAAACCCAGTGATGACACCAATGGGTCTCAAAAGAGATCCTATATTTCTTAAAAACACTGATTTGAAAAATGAATTGCATATTGATCAGAGAGTGAGGAGAAACAAGGGAAGTTGTTATATGTATACATTACACGTTAGATTTTATTGCAGCCAAGAAAAATCAGGTGTCTTTCCCTGTCAGACAAGGCTATGCTGTGTAAATCTCAGGATGGATGAACCAAAATGCAAATCATTTGGCATGTAAAAAAAAAAAAAAAAAAAAAAAAGGAAGGAAGAAAAGAAAAAGCTTCCTGTCAGCATGTGGTTATACCAGGGTCGTAGCTGCAGCTATAGCCATGATCTTGGTACAATTTTTCACAGCCAGCAATTAGCTGTTTAGTAAAAGTGATCCAGGCGGATCTGCAGCCACCCAATCACTTTTTTAGTGCTGGGAATGGCCATCCTTCCCTCCTGCCACCAGCTGTGGCGGTTCCCAGGCTCTCCCCATCTTCCAGGAAAACCCAGGTAAATGGCCAGTAAAAATTCACACAAAGGCTTTACAAAAACACATCTGTTCCTCCATCTCCTTTGTCACCAATAAAGCCGAAAGACGATAATTTCATTACTTCCAGCTTCAAAGCTGTCATTCGATCTGTTGTTGCAGTCGCTTTGGAGGGTAAGAGATACATTGGGGAGTCTAATAGACTCCTGATGTCTCCATAAAGAGGACCTGTCACCTGGCCCAAGTTTTTACACCGGGGATTGTTAGCCTCTTGTAATAGCAATACAGTTAAATTTTTTATTTTTTTTTTAAGTGAAAAATAAAATAAAATTTGAACAAAAAAATAATAAAAAATAAAAAAAACCCAACCTAAAAGCACCCCTGGCTCCCCCAACCCTTCTCCCTGTGCATACATGCAAATTAGAAAAAATAACCCTGAACAGCAGGTGGTTAATCTGTGTACTTTGCTGTTTGCATGAAGTTCAGGTAGACAACGCTGAATGTTGTAGTGGTACTTACACAAAGTTAAAGATGCCTAGAAACACTCCAAAGGACATATGAATGACGCCTATAATAACAGACATTTTCATTTTGAAGGAGTTTAGGAATGTGAGGCGATTGGAGGACAAGCTCCATATCTGGAATGAAAAAATGAAAAATGAAAATTAAAATTTGCATGCAGGACTAGGTCACCTATATTGTAGATTAGGGCCAAGTGAATACAAAACTTGCACATTAAAGCGGAGCTCCACCCAAAAAGGGAAAGCTCCACTTGTTTTCTTCCTCCCCCCTCCGCTGCCAAAATTAGTGGTTGTGAGCGGGTAACATGCGCGGAAGGCTTCACTGCCGGCCTCCCTTAAAAAGGAATAGCGGCACCACCCCAGAGCCGAAAATCCCTGGACAGGTAAGTGTCCTAATATTAAAAAAGTCAGCAGCTACAGATTTTGTAGCTGCTGAATTTACATTTTTTCGAGGGGGGTTCTGGAGCTACGCTTTAAGATAAGGTCAGTTACCCCTAGAGAGCATTTTGTTTTCAGAATCAGAGCTGACCCATAGACAATATGCAATACAATTCAAAACTAGACAGGGAAACAGGGTTATTGAAAACTGAAGGGCTGGTTCACACCACATGCAATCCAGTGCGTTTTTTAATCTGCATCAAAAATGCATGCACAGTGTTTTCCATGTATTACAATGGCTCTAGTTCATACCAGTGTAGTGTGTTCCACTGCAATCCACAAAAGTAGAAAATGCATTTTTTTTTTCTATATGGAACACGGCAAAATGCATGTGAAAAGCATTGGAATGCATGTAAACCCACAAGGAACGAAGCAAAGCACATGTCCTGAATTGAGATGAAGTAAAATAAATAAAATTTAAAAAAATTTAAAAAAAGGAGGGGAAAAAACAAACAAACATCAAACACATCAAAGGCAGGTTTGTAGGGCCGGTTTGTAGGACCTGTAAGTAAATGTTAAACAGTACCAGAGAAAGACTGGGCCCCCTTCCCTGCCAGGCAGTGCTGGGCTGTGCCAGAACTATGTAAATCGCAGGATTGGATGAACAGAAATAAAAATACTTTGGCAGGTAAAACAACTCATATATATAGTTAACCTGTGCATTTAGCCGTTTGCCTAGAGTTCAGCTTAAAGTGGATGTAAATCCTCACATATACCCAGTGAAGTGAATAGCCTCAGATGATAAGCAGAGCTTAAACAAATCCTCCTACATAAGTTTTACTTGTTTATCTGTTGTCTTCTCTTCCTTACACCCCTTCAAAAGGGCAGGTGTGTTAAAAATCTTTCTTCATTTGTCAGAAGCACAGATGACGGGGTCGGAGAGACTGCAGTTACAGTGTGTGAGAGCTGGTTGGAGGAAAAGAACACAACCCCTTCACATAGCAGAAGAACTGTGTTCTGAATAGACAAGCTCTGTTCTGAGCTCCTTCCCCTACACAAAATGTCTCAGGAAACTTCTCAGAAGTGACTCATGATAATGGAGGAACAAAGCACCTGAGAAAAACCACACTTAGAGCTCTGGAGAGAGATAAGTAAACACTATATATGTGCTTTGCTTAGATTCCATTACTGAGGTTTACAACCACAAAAATACCAAGTGTAAATGTCTGAGATCACTAGTAAAAAGTAACAGTTTTTATTGGACTCTCAAAACAGAAAAGCAAAAACAGCTTTCTTTAGTAAAAATAAAGTAAATAGTCCATAAGCCTGGTATAATCAAACAATATAATGGCTCGCCGAAAATATACTAGTCCCACACTTGGGTTTAGGGTTCCCATCTGCTTCGAGGGTACTGCAAATGCTGCAGGAGCTCACAAAAAACATGTCTCAGTCTCCAGACAGTCCACACTTTCTCACAGCTGTGAACCTCTCCACAGACTGGTGCCGACTCCTCCTGGCCCAGTTTTCAAGCTTACCTTGCTGACGGGTCAACCCTTTCGGGACCAAAGTCCCTGTAAATTCGGGTTTGGAGGCGCTTTCCTACCCAAAGTCTCACTGAGCTTAAAACTCCGGGTCCCAAAAGGAGGACTTTACAGACTAGAGAGTACTGTGAATCAGTCCTCTAATTTAAGTGAACTACACCAGAATCCCTCACCCTGTATGGGTGAGGGCCTCTGAGTACTTAAAAATGACCACAACCTAGATAGGGATAGTTAGGGAAAAATATCCTCCTGCCCCGAACCCATCACTGGCGTTCTGTACAATAGCCATGTCCAAATCGCACAATGATAGATAGATAGATAGATAGATAGATAGATAGATAGGATAGATATCATCATGTTGTAGAAGTTTAATATGGTAACAACACAAGGGGAAAAAAAAGGCAGCATGATGTAATAATAAAAGACCCTACCGGATCAATGCCGAATGGATAGACATGGGTGAAGACATCGGTTATATTGGGGTCCAGTAGTGGAGGAACAAAGTTGTTTGTCAAGCTATCACTCCTAAATAGAAAAATTGTTAGAACTAGATGTATACAATCATCACATTTATAGCTTTCTCCACATTACAAAAGGGAACCGGTCACATTTGTCATTTAAAATGCTATTGATCGTTACACTCACGTCCAATTCTTCGCTCTCGCCATTGCTGCAACACTCCACCCTGAATCAAAAATGGTGGTTGCCCGGCTGAAACATTCGTTATACACAAAACCTGTGTAAATGGATAACAGTCCCATGAGCAGAACTAGATACCGGCCTCCAAAGCACATAGAGAAGATCTGGCCAGACACAAAAGAACAAAATTAATGTAACAGACAACCAGATTTCTCTTGTAATAGTCACCATACATTCTATATGTTGCAGACTCTCACCTCATTGTCAGAATTTTTCAGCTTTGGGTCGTCCTCTCCAAGAACTAGCCAAAGAGCAAAGAGGAACATAAGGAGCCCATGGCCAACATCACCAAACATAACGGCAAAGAGAAATGGGAACGTTATGATTGTATAAAGAGCTGCAATTGAACAAAAAGAGGGGAATTAATAAACTAAAAAAACGTTACATAACTAGCATCTAAATGTATCATTTTAGATAACATCTTTGAAAAAAAAAATCCAGCTTAGTCAGAACAGTACTGAATGGGGGGGGAGGGGGCTGTAGTCTAGTCAGTCCAACCTGTTTAGGACAGTACTGAATGGTGGTAGTGTAGGCTATAGCCGGCAGCAGTGATTATTGTATTCGAACGGAGAGGAAACCTCCGGCTGTCAGAATACAATAGAGCAGTGGGAGGGATTCCTATATATCTATCGATCTATCCATCTCTATACATATACACACACATTATATCTATCTCTCTCTATACATACATACATACACACACACACACACACACACACACACACACACACACACACACACACACACACACACTATTAAAAGCCAAACAAGTATAACAATGTCATTCGATTTCTGCCTGCTATATCTCCCGAAATTCTTCTAGGCACTCAACTTCGACTTCTGTACAACCAACCTGCCCATAGATGGATTGAAATTTGGCCAGTCCTTGCTCAACAGTCCAAGCCATCTGAATGGCTTTCCTCTATCCAAAATAAAACAGTTCTACTTTAGTTCTACTTATGTGGCCACATCCCACAATGCAATATCTTACTAATCTACATAGAGCCATCTGCATTGTGGGGGACAGATGTGTCTGAGCGCTATGTTTTGTAAAGTCAAGATTGGCAAAGAAAACCTCAGGGTCAACGAGTGCATTCTTGAGCCCCACTGAAGCTAACCAGAGGAATCTTCAGGCATCACAAGTGACCGAACACTATACAAGGTTAATTAAAGAACTTCATTCAAGACATGTTCACTCTTAAGTCTAAGGCCCCTTAAACATGGGGCAGACTCCGTAAAGCATATCCGTCTGCTCAGTGGGGGATCTCTCCACTGATCCACACTGAGCAAGCAGATGACAGGTCTATGTCCACTCCGTTATGCAGAGCGGACACGGACACAGCCCGCTGTTCTCTATGGGGTGGTCAGATGGAACAGGACCACCTGTCCATTTCCATCTGACTGTCATCCGATCCGATCTGCCGGATGGATGGGAGATGGGTCGGGAATGGATTACCCATCTTGCTTTTTTTGGTAGACAGGATTGGATTGGATGCCGGCAGGTGTTAGCGAACACATGTCCGCTGAGATTTGCCGCTCCATATAGAGAACAATGGCTAGTCTGATCAGGTCCATCTGAAGAACTGACAGGCAGACCTGATTGGATCGCCGTGTGAAACCAGCCTAATAATGGAACTTCTGGAGCTTAGAAAAATGCAGAAGACATAACCTGATAGTATGCAAGGTCCATTTTTTTTTTTTGTAAAGATTTCATCTACGTAAAACCAAATCCCCTTGAAAATCTCAAAAATATGTTCCAGCTCAATAAGAACAGAGTTAGTTACCTGGTAACTCAATTTCTAGGAATCTTCCAGGACAGCACTGAGAATCTGTGCGGTCCTGGAAGAGGACTTGCAAAATAAGAATCAAGTATAAAGTAACCATAAAAAAAATAAAAAAACAACATACCTGGGTTTACTTCTTGGTAACTTGCTACACCATAAGCATCCACAATCCCTTGAAATCCCGAGGTGAACTTGTTGGTGCGGATTAAAGTGGGTGGGCTGACAGGACAATGGATACGGTGACAGAAGGATTCTCCGCCCCCTCCACCGTTCTCCTGGAAGAAAACGCATGGATGGAACAATACGGATTTAAAAGAAGACAAAGTAAACATCTGGTTAGAAAGTTCTCAGTTTCGATCCTTGGTGGTCACTGGCCATGTTTGCCAAGTGTGGTCAGCGCTATCCCAAAGATGAGAAGGACGTAAACAGCTACAGGACATAAAATTGGCACAGCTTCCAAATTTCATTTTTGGAACATAATGTAGAAAGGGAATGGATTGGCAGGTGGCGGACCAGCCAGCGCTCCCTGGGGCCCCTTCCTTCTCCCTCGCTACACTTTCCTCCATCACGCCAAATTCACTTGACCGACCACTACCCGGTATCGTGCCCCTTATCGTGGACTCTGAACCTTTGCCATTCCCATTGCCGAGGCACTGATTGCAATCACAAAATAACATACACTATATCACTTTCTACCCTTTATTATTTTTTGTTTAGTTCTCATAGGAGTATATGCCCATCCTTGCTGATACTGTTCGGTTGTAATTTACCAACCAGCTTGTAACAGATCCTGTAACCAAAGTAACAAACAGTCTTTTTTCTGTACCCAACTTGGCTGCATGGTTGTTGTATTGTCTTACATATTTGTGAATAACACATTATGGAAAGAAAAAAAAAGAAAAAACGAAACAAAAGATTTTGACTGCTTGCAAAACGAAATTCATAAGCCCCAATAGACTCAATTTCCAAAGCTTTACGCAAAAGATAAAGATCTTTATTTTCAGCCATATGACTGCCATTTTGAGTAGTCAATGGCCTCTCATAAAATAAAATAAAAAAATATTTTGGAAAATAAGGATTTTTATTCTGGTGTTCTAGCTTTTTGAATTGGAGTTTAATATGTTACATAGTTACTCTGGCCGGAGAAAAAAACAAAAACACAGTCCATCTAGTTCAACCAATAAAATATCTAAAATATGAAAAATATATAGACAAATATATTAGGTAAATACCAGGGTGAAAACACACGTATCCTACAATAATGGACTATAACGGCCACAGAGGAGACATGTTAAGTGAAATTACAACATTTTATTATACAACTTTAAAATATTTTGAAAAAAAAAAAAAAGGATATCCCGATGAGCCATTGAGCGGGTTCCCTATGGCAGTGGGCAGGTGGACATGGTGCGACAGGCTGTGCAATCTAATTGAGCTGTGTGGGGATGAAAAGTCTGGATGGTTTAATTTGACCCATGGTGGATTACTCACGCCATAATACTACTATATACACCCGCTTTAATAGGTTCTTCACACCCTACCATTAAACCATTTTGGAACCCGTAAACCCTGTGGTCCTTGTACCAAGGGTACATTGCCCACGGTCTTATGTTCTAAAAAAGTTGCCATATTTAGGACTGCCATCTCGTTTTTACCTCTTTTGCTGTAGTCCAATTTCGCCTGGTGTGCTCCTATGCCAGCCCCAGGCATCTGGGTTGGCTGGCCTGCTCCCAGGTCCTATGGGTAACTCTAAAAACAACATGTCTGGGTCCTGAAGAAGCCAAATTATTGGCGAAACGTTGACCATACAAACATCAGGACACATCATTGTATGAACTGTATCGTTCCAACTATATACATTGACTTTATATTTTGTATTTCCTATGTACCAATTCCTCACTCTTGGTGGGGATATTCTTTTTTCAAAATATTTTAAAAGGTGTAGAATAAAATTTTGGAATTTTACTTAAAGAGGTCCAGCCTCCGCATGAAAAATTAAAAGCCAGCAGCTTTGGCACCCACACGCTGCACATATGATTCTAATGGGGGGGGGGGGGGGGCAGAGGTTTCTGTGCTGAGAGCATGCCAAAGACAGCTCTTAAGTTGTACTAATGATTGAGGACCGGCTCCTCATCACGTGACCACTGTGACAGCCAATCAAATATAAAATTAAAAGGTCCAGACACCTCAATACCAGTTAAGATAACCCTACAGATCCAGTAATATTTTTCCACTTTCCTCTGCGTGGAAAGGCTTGTCATTTTATGTCATCACTGAACCGGTGCGTTTCCAAAGTATCTCACCGAAGCTCGGGCCAGCGCCGCCTGCAGAGGAGGAAGATCGCCCACAGGACACCAGACCTCTCCGATAAGACATCGCTCTCTCACGCTGCACATGTTCAAGATCTGGTAGATGTGCTTCATCTTTCTCACGCTAACCCTCCAGAACTGTAACTTTTCTGCAACCTGACTTAGGACTTGATTTAGGAAACCCTCCGTTTGTTGCATCACCTGTAGAGCACACAATACACAAATTAAAGGGCACTTGTAGCATTGGGAACAGCTAGATGCTCTAAAAGGAGTTAGGTAAACGTACTTTATTTTAGGCTCGGCTATGAAAGTTTCAATGTGATTTGGAAGTATAATGGTAATCCTTGCCCCATCAGAACTAATATCTATCTACAGAATACTGTACATACAGTACTCCCCAGGCATGTACTGGCCATCGGGACTACCGGGAGTTTCCCGGTGGGCCGATGGCTCAGTGGGCCGGTTTCAGTGACAGCCAGTGGCGTCGCTAGGGTGTGGCTTATGGGGCTACAGCCCTGAATCTGGGGCCCATAGCCCCGATTCCCAGGGGTCCCCAACCACAGGTCCACAGCAGCCCACTACCGGGCCGTTGCCTCTCTGCAGCCATGCGGCAGGCAGCACGGGAGAGCCGGGACATCATCTCTCACCGCCTGCCCTGCATCACCGCTATTCCACCCTCATTGTGCAGTCGCAGGCAGCAGAGAGATTACATCATCTCTCACTGCCCGCCCTCTCTCTGGTGACCCTGATGTAAGAAGGGGCTCTCCGTGGACCCTGATGTAAGGGGGACTCTCTGGGGACTCTGATGTAAGAGAGAGGGTCTCTGGGGACCCTGATGTAAGGGGGGGTTCTCTGGTGACCCTGATGTAAGGAGGGGCTCTCTGGGGACCCTGAAACAAAAAATCTGTTTATACTTACAGTGGAATGTTTTTACTTATTTTTTTGTGCAATTGTGTATAGTTTATATACTGTTTTTGTGTTTGCAAAATTAAAGTGGGCCAGTCTGGATGAAGTCCAGGGCCAAATTTTTGTCCCAGTCCAGCCCTGGTACTCCCACTGATGCAGGACACTATTCCTCCCACTGTCTCCGACAATAGGGCATAATTCCTGTTACTGAAAACAACAACAGGGCACCATTTCTCCCATTGACACCAAGGATAAGGAAATATTCCACCCACTGACACCAAGGATGGGGCACTATTCCTCCCCCTAATGCCAAAGATGCACGGTTTACTCCCACTGACTACTCTATTAATCTACTAATTTCTATGGCCGCAGTCTGGGCCCCCTTAAGTCTGAAGGACAGTAAACTGGCCCTTTGTTTAGAAAGTTCGAAGACCCCTGCTATAGACACACAGAATATATAAAAAAAAATATTTATATATATATATATATATTACATACACACACACACATATATATATACACACACACACTATTGTCAAAAGTATTGGGACGCCTGCCTTTACACGTACATGAACTTTAATGGCATCCCAGTCTTAGTCCGTAGGGTTCAATATTGAGTTGGCCCACCCTTTGCAGCTTCAACTCTTCTGGGAAGGCTGTCCACAAGGTTTAGAAGTGTGTCCATGGGAATGTTTCTTCCAGAAGAGCATTTGTGAGGTCAGGCACTGATGTTGGAAAAGAAGGCCTGGCTTGCAGTCTCCGCTCTAATTCACCCCAAAGGTGTTCTATTGGGTTGAAGCCAGTCCTCTGTGCAAGCCAGTCAAGTTCCTCCACCCCAAACTTGCTCATCCATGTCTTTATGGACCTTGCTTTGTGCACTGGTGCGCAGTCATGTTGGAACAGGAAGGGGCCATCCCCAAACTGTTCCCACAAAGTTGGGAGCATGAAATTGTCTTGGTATGCTGACGCCTTAAGAGTTCCCTTCACTGGAACTAAGGGGCCAAGCCCAACCTCTGAGAAACAACCCCACACTATAATCCCTCCTCCACCAAATGATTTGGACCAGTGCACAAAGCAAGGTCCATAAAAGACATGGATGAGAGAATTTGGGGTGGAGGAACTTGACTGGCCTGCACAGAGACCTGACCTCAACCCGATAGAACACCTTTGGGATGAATTAGAGCAGAGACTGTGAGCAAAGTCTTCTCAGTCAACATCAGTGCCTGACCTCACAAATGCTCTTCTGGAAGAATGGTCAAACATTCCCATAGACACACTCCTAAACCTTGTGGACAGCCTTCCCAGAAGAGTTGAAGCTGTTATAGCTGCAAAGGGCGGGCCAACTCAATATTGAACCCTACGGACTAAGACTGAGATGCCTTTTGCTGCCCCCTCTTAGGTCACAGCCAGCAGTACCAGCAACCAGGGGGTGCAGTGCGGTCATTTCCTTGGTCAGGTGACCAGAAAGGCAGTCGCATGCTTCTCCACACTTTTAAGTCCCAAGGCTACAACAGAGGAAGGAGTGTCAATAAGGGCACAGAGAAGGCAAGTATAAGGAGGTCAAGGGGGCCCTGGAAACTGGCATTTTGCCTTTCATAGGCAAGGTGGCAGCATCTCCTCAATAAGCATAGGGAGAACAAAAGAATTTGCTTCTCCTCCCTCATTTTTCAGTATAGAAGGTGAGACTTCATACCAATCAGCACAGGGAGACTACAAATTGGCCCCATACTTTAAAAACAGGAGTCCACAACCCCTGGGCCCCAATACCGGTCCGTGGCCTGTTATTAACCGGGCCGCACAGCATTCACATGGGAAAGGACAGCTGCCAGAGCACTTTTCCGGTTAGACAGCTGTCCCTGGCTGCACTAGGGGGCACTGTGGTGCATGTCTTGAACGCCGCACATTACAGGGCTACTTTTTTTGTTTTGTACAAACTTTATTTGAAGTGTACAAAACATACACTTTATTCATGGCACCATACAGCAGCAAGATGCACTGTGCAGCTGTACATTGCCATGCGATTTGGCATGGTGCACTGTAATAAAATGCAGCATGTCTGCATTTTAGCGCAGCCATAAGAACGTCACACATAGGAAGCAATTGTTTTACAATGCAGTAAGACATCTGTCACCGCAAAAGGAATACAGATCTTAAGACATAAACGGGACATGAGTGATTTTTCAAACAAGTTTTGTCAAATGAGCCAGTCTGAAAGATCTCGGCTGAACAGCACTTGCATCCAATCAGAGGCAAGCTTGGTTTAAGGATAGAGATAGAAATAGCGAGAAGAAAGCAATACGGATAGCACAGGTCACCTTTTGCATGTCTTGAATCTGCAAGAGGAGATCCCTCAGCTTTTCTAGTCTGGCAGTCTCATCATCAGCGTATGGATAAATGTGACAGTGGAAACTGCAAGGAGTAAAATTATAAAATGAAGACGATAAAGATATGCTCAGAAATCAACACAAATTGCTAATCAGCCAATCACATCGCAACGACTCAATGCATTTAGGCATCTAGGACGTGGTGAAGACGACTTGCAATGTAAGTTTTCAGTGTTGTGTGCTGTCAATCAGCTTTATGTAATGAAGGGGGTGAGAAATGATTGTACTTAGCATTTAAAAGCAGTATTAAACCCAAAAAGCTTACATTTTGCAGCTTACCAATCATTAGATGTGGTGGCTGCATCAGTTTTCTTTTTTTAGGGTTTCTTTTCCCCTTTTCACCTGTTGATCTGGCCAGTAACACACCTGTATTAGAATGCCCCACTCTGGATGAAGGAGCACAGAAAGCACCTTTGAACAGCAGCATTGTCAGTCTGGGGGGGGGGGGGGCAGTGTTGGATGTACTAGCAGATTTAGATACACTAAGAAACTGAAGCCAAACTCCAGCTACACAACCAGTTACGGCAACTTTTTTTTTTTTTCCTTTTGGGATAAAGGCTTTAGATAAATAAAAGCTGAATTGTAAGCCCCCTGTCAGTGGTAAATGGTTTGTCTCAACACGCTAGTACAGAGTTTGTATTTTATTTCCTCTGGAAGAAGTTCATTAACTGGCATTGTTTAGTCAATTTCTCATCTCAATTCTAAATGAAAACCGAAGTGCTATAACACTCACCAATTTGCAATCTTTTTGATCTTCTCTCCAATTCTCTCACCCCAGTATGAGATCAGGAATATAATCTGTGTAACGCTCTCACCCTGTCACAAAAAAAGAAAAAAAAAAAAAAAAAAAAAAAGGAAGGGGGAGAAGAAGACAAAAAACATTTTGCTTAAAAAACAAACAAAAAAAAAAAAACACAATGAATGTGGTTCTTAGGAACGCAGCATGTGTGTGTGATGCTCTGCCTTGCGTTTGTGTTGGCTGCTACAGCCTAGCTGTTACTGCATCGTGTGTTGGGACATTGCGGTAAAATGCGCGTTTTCCCATGCGCAACGCACAAGTCTGAGGCTGTGGTGGACCCATCTGTCTACCCACTAAAGCCCCATACACACTATTAGATTGTCTATTAGATTGTCTATTAGATTTTTGTCTATTAGATTTACCAAAACCATGTAGTGCAAGCACCTGCCTGATTGCATACAAATTGAAACTCCTAAGGTTTGACCTCAGATTATATGGTTTTGGTAAATCTGAAGACAAAAATCTGCAGAAAATCTAATAGTGTGTATGGGGGTCTAACCCTCACTAAATAAAGCAAAATCATGTTAAATCTGCCTTTTTGATTAGTGTAATATAAATATAATACATTCTGGAGAATCCAGCAGAAAGGGAGCAGTGAAGAACTGCAGTGGCCATGCGCAGACTATGTAAGGGAGAGGGGCGCCCTACAGGGACAAACATTTAAAAAGTACAGCATGGGATCTTAGTGTTGGATTTCCTTTAAAAGTGCTATTTTATAAGGGTTTATATTCTCCCACTTTAAATCTGAATGCACATTATATTATAGAGAACGCAACAGTGGGCATTTCCCTACTGCGGCAGAAGTGATATTCCATGCTGAGTGGTAAAGCTCTAGCCACCAAAGTTTACAGGTAAAATGAGAAGCCAATGGGAGACTCAGCCAACCACACTCCATCAATAACCAAAATATACCAAATAAAATGGCAGCAACAACCTTCATGATTCTATGAGTGAAATACCTGCCGCTTCGACGGACCACTTTTTGCCATCACCCTTTCATGTGTAATGTTAGAATAATTGATACATTTATAATAGAGCAGTATTAAAATGTTTCCAGGGCTTTGAAACACCAAGGCCTCGTGCACACTGGACATTAAAATAACGTTAGAAAAACGCCAGTAGCTTCGTAATGAATTTTTCAACGTTTAACGTTTTTGCAATAGCATTTTTTTTTTGTTTTTTTAGCGGTTTTTTTTTTTTCTTTAATATATATTTTTTTCAATGGATCAAAAACTTTAAAAAACACTGATGAGATGTGTTTTTGAGCGTTTATCAGCGTTTGACAGAGCGTTTTTATGGCTGAAAAACTCCTCTCAGAACCCACTAGTTTTGGTTTGTTTTTTTGTTTTTTAAAATGCCCCAGCCAAAAACTGCTGATAACAGCCTATGTGTGCTGGACACATAAGATAACATGATGAGGAGTTTATTGACTGTAGAAAAAAACATCGGAAGCCAAAAACAGCTGCTGTAAAAACGTCCAGTGTGCACGAGGCCTAACAGTTGTATATAGAGAAAGATACAGCCTAATGTTACACAGTCATTCACTGCAAACTGCAAACAGACTTGTTGGCCATTATCAGCAGAGTATAAAACAGGGATATGCAATTAGCGGAC
>JBBDGP010001646.1:390000-422500 GCA_037952835.1 Lithobates septentrionalis | reverse complement strand
TCTATACACATGTGAACACACATATAACTCTATACACACACACACACGCGGGCGCACACATATAACTCTATACACATGCACACTCACATGCGCACACACATATAACTCTATACACATGCACACACACATATAACTCTATACACACACACACATATAACTCTATACACACACACACATATAACTCTATACACATGCGCACACACATATAACTCTATACACATGCACACACATGTAAACATACACATGCACACAAATAAACGCACACACACATATAAAACACACACATGCAGACACACACATGCACACACCCAAACATGCAGACACACACATATAAGCACACACATGCAGACAAACATATATAGATCGCCTTTTTAAAAATCTGCAGCTGCAGCTCTGTACCTTAAACTCTCCATGCCGGGTACTGCACTGTAGAGGGAGGCAGAGAGCACAGCACACAGTGTGCTAGACACGTCTAACTTACTTTCACTTTGTGACCGAGCTCCTGCACTGCCGAATGATTTACGCATCGGCTGAGGATCAGGGAGCTCGGTCCCATATGCAGCCACCGCTCGGGGAGAGGGGGGCACACGGGCCCCCACGGACCCCCTGCAGCATGGAGCCCCCACGGGCCCCCTGCAGCATGGAGCCCCCACGGGCCCCCTGCAGCATGGGGCCCAGTCGCAATGGCGACTTTTGCGACCCCTATACTTCCGCCCCTGCCAACGGCTAATTGCTCAAATAATGGCCTGGAATGGGGAGATCGATCAAATGCGGAATCGGCTGGATCGTATGCAGCAGGAAATGAAGGACATGATTGATGTTTTGGGTCGAATCTAAATGCCCTTTTTGAAACCCCAAAACATCGATCATGTCCTTCATTTCCTGGTTTGCTGACCCCATTCTGGGCCTTCTCTTTATTATTTTCTGTTAAATTATATGCCAGTTTAACAACATTTAAAAAAGGAGGCCTGTTTTGAGAAAATACCAAAAAAATCTAAAAAAAAATACAAAAAATGTTTTTAAAAAAAACAAAAATAAAAAAGAAGGATTTAAAAAAAAAAACAACAAAATTTTTTTTTACAAAAAAAAAAAGGATTTTAAAAAACCAAAAAAAAAAAATAGAAACGGATTTTAACCACTTGCTGACCGCCGCACACAGATGTACGTCGACAAAGCGGCACGGGCAGGCAAAAGGGCTTACCTGTACGTCCCTGCCTGCCCGCGGGTGGGGGGTCCGATCGGACCCCCCCCCGGTGCCTGCGACGGTCGGCAAATGTCCCCCGGCGATCGGTGGTGAGGGGGAGGCCATCCATTCGTGGCCCCCCCCTCGCGATCGCTCCCAGCCAATGGGATCATTTCCCTGCCTCTGTATTGTACACAGAGGCAGAGGAAATGATGTCATCTCTCCTCGGCTCGGTATTTTCCGTTCCGGGCCGAGGAGAGAAGACATGTAATGTGAGTGCACAACACACACACACACAGTAGAACATGCCAGGCACACATTACACCCCGATCCCCCCCCTGATCGCCCCCCGATCCCCCCCCAATCACCCCCCCCCCCTGTCACAAACTGACACAAAGCAGGTTTTTTTTTTTTTTTTTTTTTTTTTTTCTGATTACTGTATTGGTGTCAGTTTGTGACAGTTAGTGTGTTAGGGCAGTGAATGTTAGGCCCCCTTTAGGTCTAGGGTACCCTCCTAACCCCCCCTAATAAAGTTTTAACCCCTTGATCACCCTCCGTCACCAGTGTCACTAAGCGATCATTTTTCTGATCGCTGTATTAGTGTCGCTGGTGACGCTAGTTAGGGACATAAATATTTAGGTTCGCCGTCAGCGTTTTATAGCGACAGGGACCCCCATATACTACCTAATAAATGTTTTAACCCCTTGATTGCCCCCTAGTTAACCCTTTCACCACTGATCACCGTATAACTGTTACGGGTGACGCTGGTTAGTTCGTTTATTTTTTATAGTGTCAGGGCACCCGCCGTTTATTACCGAATAAAGGTTTAGCCCCCTGATCGCCCGGCGGTGATATGCGTCGCCCCAGGCAGCGTCAGATTAGCGCCAGTACCGCTAACACCCACGCACGCAGCATACACCTCCCTTAGTGGTATAGTATCTGAACGCATCAATATCTGATCCAATCAGATCTATACTAGCGTCCCCAGCAGTTTAGGGTTCCCGAAAATGCAGTGTTAGCGGGATCAGCCCAGATACCTGCTAGCACCTGCGTTTTGCCCCTCCGCCCGGCCCAGCCCAGCCCAGCCCACCCAAGTGCAGTATCGATCGATCACTGTCACTTACAAAACACTAAGCGCATAACTGCAGCGTACGCAGAGTCAGGCCTGATCCCTGCGATCGCTAACAGTTTTTTTGGTAGCGTTTTGGTGAACTGGCAAGCACCAGCCCCAAGCAGCATCAGGTTAGCGCCAGTACCGCTAACACCCACGCACGCACCGTACACCTCCCTTAGTGGTATAGTATCTGAACGGATCAATATCTGATCCGATCAGATCTATACTAGTGTCCCCAGCAGTTTAGGGTTCCCAAACACGCAGTGTTAGCGGGATCAGCCCAGATACCTGCTAGCACCTGCGTTTTTCCCATCCGCCCGGCCCAGCCCACCCAAGTGCAGTATCAATCGATCACTGTCACTTACAAAACACTAAACGCATAACTGCAGCGTTCGCAGAGTCACGCCTGATCCCTGCGATCGCTAACAGTTTTTTTGGTAGCGTTTTGGTGAACTGGCAAGCACCAGCCCCAGGCAGCGTCAGATTAGCGCCAGTACCGCTAACACCCACGCACGCAGCATACGCCTCCCTTAGTGGTATAGTATCTGAACGGATCAATATCTGATCCGATCAGATCTATACTAGCGTCCCCAGCAGTTTAGGGTTCCCACAAACGCAGTGTTAGCGGGATCAGCCCAGATACCTGCTAGCACCTGCGTTTTGCCCCTCCGCCCGGCCCAGCCCAGCCCACCCAAGTGCAGTATCGATCGATCACTGTCACTTACAGAACACTAAACGCATAACTGCAGCGTTCGCAGAGTCAGGCCTGATCCCTGCGATCGCTAACAGATTTTTTGGTAGCGTTTTGGTGAACTGGCAAGCGCCAGCGGCCTAGTACACCCCGGTCGTAGTCAAACCAGCACTGCAGTAACACTTGGTGACGTGGCGAGTCCCATAAGTGCAGTTCAAGCTGGTGAGGTGGCAAGCACAAGTAGTGTCCCGCTGCCACCAAAAAGACAAACACAGGCCCGTCGTGCCCATAGTGCCCTTCCTGCTGCATTCGCCAATCCTAATTGGGAACCCACCGCTTCTGCAGCGCCCGTACTTCCCCCATTCACATCCCCAACCAAATGCAGTCGGCTGCATGAGAGGCATTTTCTTTATGTCCTCCCGAGTACCCCTACCCAACGAACCCCCCCAAAAAAGATGTTGTGTCTGCAGCAAGCGCGGATATAGGCGTGACACCCGCTATTATTGTCCCTCCTGTCCTGACAATCCTGGTCTTTGCATTGGTGAATGTTTTGAACGCTACCATTCACTAGTTGACTATTAGCGTAGGGTACAGCATTCCACAGACTAGGCACACTTTCACAGGGTCTCCCAAGATGCCATCGCATTTTGAGAGACCCGAACCTGGAACCGGGTACAGTTATAAAAGTTAGTTACAAAAAAAAAAAAAAACACATACAAAAATATAAAATAAAAAAAAAATAGTTGTCGTTTTATTGTTCTTTCTCTCTCTATTCTCTCTCTCTATTGTTCTGCTCTTTTTTACTGTATTCTATTCTGCAATGTTTTATTGTTATTATGTTTTATCATGTTTGTTTTTCAGGTATGCAATTTTTTATACTTTACCGTTTACTGTGCTTTATTGTTAACCATTTTTTTGTCTTCAGGTACGCCATTCACGACTTTGAATGGTTATACCAGAATGATGCCTGCAGGTTTAGGTATCATCTTGGTATCATTCTTTTCAGCCAGCGGTCGGCTTTCATGTAAAAGCAATCCTAGCGGCTAATTAGCCTCTAGACTGCTTTTACAAGCAGTGGGAGGGAATGCCCCCCCCCCCCCACCGTCTTCCGTGTTTTTCTCTGGCTCTCCTGTCTCAACAGGGAACCTGAAAATGCAGCCGGTGATTCAGCCAGCTGACCATAGAGCTGATCAGAGACCAGAGTGGCTCCAAACATCTCTATGGCCTAAGAAACCGGAAGCTACGAGCATTTTATGACTTAGATTTCGCCGGATGTAAATAGCGCCATTGGGAAATTGGGAAAGCATTTTATCACACCGATCTTGGTGTGGTCAGATGCTTTGAGGGCAGAGGAGAAATCTAGGGTCTAATAGACCCCAATTTTTGCAAAAAAGAGTACCTGTCACTACCTATTGCTATGATAGGGGATATTTACATTCCCTGAGATAACAATAAAAATGATTTAAAAAAAAAATGAAAGGAACAGTTTAAAAATAAGATAAAAAATAATAATAATAAAGAAAAAAAAAAAAAAAAAAAAAAAAAAAAAAGCACCCCTGTCCCCCCTGCTCTCGCGCTAAGGCGAACGCAAGCGTCGGTCTGGCGTCAAATGTAAACAGCAATTGCACCATGCATGTGAGGTATCGCCGCGAAGGTCAGATCGAGGGCAGTAAGTTTAGCAGTAGACCTCCTCTGTAAATCTAAAGTGGTAACCTGTAAAGGCTTTTAAAGGCTTTTAAAAATGTATTTAGTTTGTCGCCACTGCACGTTTGTGCGCAATTTTAAAGCATGTCATGTTTGGTATCCATGTACTCGGCCTAAGATCATCTTTTTTATTTCATCAAACATTTGGGCAATATAGTGTGTTTTAGTGCATTAAAATGTAAAAAAGTGTGTTTTTTCCCCAAAAAATGCGTTTGAAAAATTGCGGCGCAAATACTGTGTGAAAAAAAAAAATGAAACACCCACCATTTTAATCTGTAGGGCATTTGCTTTAAAAAAAATATATAATGTTTGGGGGTTCAAAGTAATTTTCTTGCAAAAAAAAATTATTTTTTTATGTAAACAATAAGTGTCAGAAAGGGCTTTGTCTTCAAGTGGTTAGAAGAGTGGGTGATGTGTGACATAAGCTTCTAGATGTTGTGCATAAAATGCCGGGACAGTTCAAAACCCCCCCAAATGACCCCATTTTGGAAAGTAGACACCCCAAGCTATTTGCTGAGAGTCATGTTGAGTCCATGGAATAATTTATATTGTGACACAAGTTGCGGGAAAGAGACAATTTTTTATTTTTTTTATTTTTTTTTGCGCAAAGTTGTCACTAAATGATATATTGCTCAAACATGCCATGGGAATATTTGAAATTACACCCCAAAATACATTCTGTTGCTTCTCCTGAGTACGGGGATACCACATGTGTGAGACTTTTTGGGAGCCTAGCCGCGTACGGGACCCCGAAAACCAAGCACCGCCTTCAGGCTTTCTAAGGCCGTAAATTTTTGATTTCACTCTTCACTGCCTATCACAGTTTCGGAGGCCATGGAATGCCCAGGTGGCAAAAAAAAACCCCAAATGACCCCATTTTGGAAAGTAGACACCCCAAGCTATTTGATGAGAGGTATAGTGAGTATTTTGCAGACCTCACTTTTTGTCACAAAGTTTTGAAAATTGAAAAAAGAAAAAAAAAATTTTTTTTTCTCGTCTTTCTTTATTTTCAAAAACAAATGAGAGCTGCAAAATACTCACCATGCCTCTCAGCAAATAGCTTGGGGTGTCTACTTTCCAAAATGGGGTCATTTGGGGGGGGGTTTGTGCCACCTGGGCATTCCATGGCCTCCGAAACTGTGATAGGCAGTGAGGAGTAAAATCAAAAATGTACGCCCTTAGAATTCCTGAAGGCAGTGATTGGTTTTCGGGGTCCCGTACGCGGCTAGGCTCCCAAAAAGTCCCACACATGTGGTATCCCCATACTCAGGAGAAGCAGCTAAATGTATTTTGGGGTGCAATTCCACATATGCCCATGGCCTGTGTGAGCAATATATCATTTAGTGACAACTTTGTGCAAAAAAAAAAAAAAAAAAAAAAAAAATTTGTCACTTTCCCGCAACTTGTGTCAAAATATAAAACATTCCATGGACTCAACATGCCTCAAAGCAAATAGCTTGGGGTGTCTACTTTCCAAAATGGGGTAATTTGGGGGGGTTTTATGTCATCTGGGCATTTTATGGCCTTCAAAACTGTGATAGGTAGTGAGGAGTAAAATCAAAAATGTACGCCCTTAGAAATCCTGAAGGCAGTGATTGGTTTTCGGGGCCCCGTACGCGGCTAGGCTCCCAAAAAGTCCCACACATGTGGTATCCCCGTACTCAGGAGAAGCAGCTAAATGTATTTTGGGGTGCAATTCCACATATGCCCATGGCCTGTGTGAGCAATATATCATTTAGTGACAACTTTTTGTAATTTTTTTTTTTTTTTTTGTCATTATTCAATCACTTGGGACAAAAAAAATGAATATTCAATGGGCTCAACATGCCTCTCAGCAAATTCCTTGGGGTGTCTACTTTCCAAAATGGGGTCATTTGTGGGGGTTTTGTGCTGCCCTGCCATTTTAGCACCTCAAGAAACGACATAGGCAGTCATAAATTAAAGGCTGTGTAAATTCCAGAAAATGTACCCTAGTTTGTAGACGCTATAACTTTTGCGCAAACCAATAAATATACGCTTATTGACATTTTTTTTACCAAAGACATGTGGCCGAATACATTTTGGCCTAAATGTATGACTAAAATTGAGTTTATTGGATTTTTTTTAGAACAAAAAGTAGAAAATATCATTTTTTTTCAAAATTTTCGGTCTTTTTCCGTGTATAGCGCAAAAAATAAAAACGGCAGAGGTGATCAAATACCATCAAAAGAAAGCTCTATTTGTGGGAAGAAAAGGACGCAAATTCCGTTTGGGTACACCATTGCATGACCGCGCAATTAGCAGTTAAAGCGACGCAGTGCCGAATTGTAAAAAGTGCTCTGGTCAGGAAGGGGGTAAATCCTTCCGGGGCTGAAGTGGTTAAAAAAACAAAAAAAAATAAAAAAAATAACGGATTTTAAAAAACCAAAAAAAAAATAAAAATAAGGCCTGCTTGTTAAAATCAAAATGCCCAACAAATTTTATTTTTGATTATCTAAAAATATTTAACTATAATTATATTATTCTAAATTTATTAATATATCATTATATTTTTGGCTAGGGACATTTTATACTAAATGCATAACTGAATGGATACCAAAGATTAAAAACATCTGCTTAGGAATTAAATAAATGTGTGGTTTGTTATTTCAATGCTCAGTATCAGTTTGTTTATAAATTGAAAAAAGTTGTTTACAGTGGCAATGGAGCTTATTTAGAAATTTACAAGGAAAATACAGTTGGCACTACAACTGCTCGACCATAACCTATGAGAAAGCCCAAAAGAAAGGCAAGCAATAAATATAATTCAAGATTTCATCAAGATTGTTTTTATTTTAAATCTTTAGATATTCAGGCCCATTGCAATGGCCCCCCTACCCATAAAATAATTAACATATTGCTGTCTAACTTGACGGGCACTTTGGGGGGCCAAGCCAGTATGGACAGTATCCAGGCCCGTAAGATTCTCACCGATAAGTCCGGCCTCAGGCCCAACTGGCACCATATAATTTGGAGAATGTTTGTGTAAAAAGTTGTGCAGGATGCAGCAAGATAAAATGATAAAATTAAGTTTGTATTCCGCCAAATGAATGGAGGTTTGAAACAGGCGGAACCGGCTGGCCAGAATCCCAAACGCATTCTCAACCACTCTTCTAGCTCTGGCCAGCCGGAAATTAAAAACCCTCCTCTCCAGGGTGAGGGTTCTTTGGGGGAATGGCCTCATGAGGTGCTTGCTCAGAGCGAAGGCTTCATCAGCAATGAAGACAAAGGGGAGTCCTTCCACGTTATCCGCATCAGGTGGCAATCCCAGGCCACCACTCTGGAGACGCTGGCAGAACTCCGTCTGGGCAAATACTCCTCCATCCGAAATCCGGCCATTCTTCCCCACGTCCACATATAGAAATTCATAGTGTGCCGACACCACCGCCATTAAAACAATACTATGGAACCCCTTATAATTAAAATAGTATGACCCCGAATGGGGTGGTGGCACGATGTGGACATGTTTCCCATCTATAGCCCCTCCACAATTGGGAAAGTCCCAACGGGTGGCAAAATGGGATGCCACAGTCTGCCATTCCTGTGGCGTTGAAGGAAACTGGGGAATCAAACAAGAAAACAAAAATCAGTAATTTTGAATATAACATTGCAAGAAAATTATACAATTAAAAACATTATTCCCCAGCATCAGTATAACATTAAATAATTTAAATCTTCTGGAAGAAATAATATGGAAAGGCACACTTATCAGATTGCTCACCCCCTCTGATGGAACATTGATTACATTTTAGGGGGTGGTGAAATTCCAAAAAAATATTAATTTTAGGACACGCAGGGATTTATGGACTAAAAAGGCTACAAGACTGCAGTTGTCACACTCTGCAAGTGCAGTTGCTCCCCAGCTTCAAGTAAATGAGGTATGGTAAAAAGGCTTTCATGTTGCAAGGAGTACACAATCACATGCAAGGGCAATTAATGAAAACACTTTGTGGCTTGCATATGATTTGATGATGGAAATCAGCAGAGCTTCTGCTCATTTACTAAAGCACTGGAGCAAATGCACTTGTAGAGTGCACATGCATTTTGCAAAGTGCAACATATATTTGCTTTTTAAAAATCAACACCACAGAACATTCTAGCAAATTATTAGGGGGGGGGTTGAAATCAAGCTAATTATATGCACACTATTTGGATTGAGTTTAGGTGGGGGGGGGTTGGGAAATCAAGCTAATTTCTAATTATAAGCACACTATTTGGATTGAGTTTAGGTGGGGGGTTGGGAAATCAAGCTAATTGCTAATTATAAGCACACTATTTGGATTGAGTTTAGGTGGGGGGGGGTTGGGAAATCAAGCTAATTGCTAATTATAAACACACTATTTGGATTGAGTTTAGGTGGGGGGGGGGTTGGGAAATCAAGCTAATTGCTAATTATAAGCACACTATTTGGATTGAGTTTAGGTGGGGGGGGTTGGGAAATCAAGCTAATTTCTAATTATAAGCACACTATTTGGATTGAGTTTAGGTGGGGGGTTGGGAAATCAAGCTAATTGCTAATTATAAGCACACTATTTGGATTGAGTTTAGGTGGGGGGGGGGTTGGGAAATCAAGCTAATTGCTAATTATAAACACACTATTTGGATTGAGTTTAGGTGGGGGGGGGGGTTGGGAAATCAAGCTAATTGCTAATTATAAGCACACTATTTGGATTGAGTTTAGGTGGGGGGGGGTGGGAAATCAAGCTAATTGCTAATTATAAGCACACTATTTGGATTGAGTTTAGGGGAAACAAAATACAATGCAGCAGACTAAATACATTCAAACTGCGTAGACTAGGTGGATATGTGCCCAGCATTGTATGCTGGGGAGGTTATTGAAGGCAAATATACATGCATGACAAAAAAGAACAGGAAAAAAATCCAGCATGTGTGAGGAGAAAAAGAGGACATTCACACTATATTGCAATGATGGTAAGTAGTGTTTGAGCTAAGAAATACATTACATTATCAAAGATTAAATAAAAGAACATGTGATGCTAATAAAAGAAAAAAATCTTACCTTAATATAGTCCTTCTGCAGGACCTGGATGATGGCAGAACAGGTCTCTGGGATAATGATCCCCAGAGCCTGGGGGAGATGCCTGTCGAGAACTTGAGGTCCTGCAGGCTTCTCCCTGTCGCCAAGTACCGCAACGTGGCAACTAGCCTCTGCTCCGGAGTGATGGCTTGCCTCATGCAGGTATCCTGCCTGCTGATATAGGGGGTCAGCAAAGCCACCAAACGGTCAAAAACGGGGTTCGTCATCCGGAGAAAGTTCCTGAAATCCTCAGGATTATTCTCACGGATCTCACGGAGCAATGGCATGTGACAGAACTGGTCACGCTGGAGCAACCAATTCTTGGTCCATGAACTCCTCCTCGCCCTGTTCATGGACTGGTCTTGGTCTGAAGAATAAACTACAGCACCAAACACATACAATGCACGAGCTCGACGACGAGTACGTACAGGTAACATGGCTTCAAAACGGTTGGCTGGTCAGAACGCACTTAACAGAACGCACTGAAGAACAGCAAGGCCTGTGAAGAGTGACCTGAAAATCAGGAACGAGCGGACAATAAAACAAAGAGTTCTCAATGCCAACTGACCAAACGCACTGAAAAGCAGATACAAACCTCACAAGCACAGACTGAACAACAGTTAAAACGAACTGAAAAATACGAGTCTCACAAGCGCGAATCGTCTCTCACCAAACTTCTACTAACACGAGATAAACACGAGATTAGCAGAAGGAGCCCAAAGGGGGTCGTACGGGCTATTGAACTTCCGTTTTATAGTCTCGCCGGACTTGGTGTACGTCACCGCGTACTAGGCTGTCAAACTTTTGTGTGGTCGTGTGTAGGCAAGTCCGTTCGTTAGAAAGTCTGCCGCAAGTCCGCCGAAAGTCCGCCGGAAGTCTGTTGGACAGGCTGTCGGACTTTTGTAGCTGAAAAGTCCGACCGTGTGTACGCCCCATAAAGGAGGTGGTCTGTGTGTATATGTCAACAATAACTGGAGTACAACTATCAATATTGTTGAGACATACTGTTCACCTGATTTGGAATATCTTATGCTAAAATGTAGACCTTTTTTCATACCAAGAGAATTTACTAATGTTATAATTGTGGCTGTGTACATACCTCCACGGGTTAATTCTAAGCTGGCTCTGGAGGAATTATATGATGCTATCAACATTCAGCTGAATGCACATCCAGAGGGGGTTGTGATTGTGGCTGGCGATTTTAACCATGTGGAGCTAGAGATGGTTCTTCCTAAATTTTATAAGAATGTGCACTTTCCAACAAGGGAGAACAATATTTTATATCAGGTATATACAAATGTTTCCAGTGCATATAAAGCTACTTTGTTGCCACATCTTGGTCTATCAGATCATACCTCTTTAATGATGATCCCATGTTATAAGCCTCTTGTTTGCAGAACAAAACCAGATATTAAAACCATACAGGTTTGGAGTGAGGAGTCAAATTCACTCCTGCAAGAGTGCTTTGAATTAACTGATTGGAATGTATTTGCACAGGATGCAGACTTATGCCCCGTACACACGGTCGGACTTTGTTCGGACATTCCGACAACAAAATCCTAGGATTTTTTCCGACGGATGTTGGCTCAAACTTGTTTTGCCTACGCATGGTCGCACAAAGTTGTCGGAATTTCCGATCGCCAACCACGCGGTCACGTACACCACGTACGACGAGACTAGAAAAGGCCGGTTCAGAACCAAGCGCGGCACCCTTTGGGCTCCTTTTGCTAATCTCGTGTTAGTAAAAGTTTGGTGAGAGACGATTCGCGCTTTTTCAGACTCGTGGCTTTCAGATTGTTTTCTGCCGTTCAGTTTGTGCTTATGGGTTTGTATCTGCTCTTCAGTGCGTGCAGTCAGTTCGTATCAGAGTTTTCTGTGTGATCTTGCCTGCTCGTTGCTGTTTTTCAGGTCGCTCTTCACAGGCCTTGCTGTTCTTAAGTGCGTTCTGTTACTTCGTTCTGAGCAGCCGACCGTTTTCTAGCCATGTTTCGTATGCGTACTCCTCGTAGAGTTCGTGCTGTGCGGGGGCTTGGTGTTGGGGTCCTGATCTTGACACAAGTCCAGTCCATGAACAGGGTGGGGAGGAGTTCATGGACCAAGAATTGGTTGCTTCAGCGTGACCAGTTCTCTCATATGCCTTTGCTCCGTGAGATCCGTGAGAATAATCCTGATGATTTCAGGAACTTTCTCAGGATGACGGACCCCGTGTTTCACCGTCTGTTGGCTTCGCTGACCCCCTATATCAGCAGGCAGGATACCTGCATGAGGCAAGCCATCACTGCGGAGCAGAGGTTGGTCGCTACCTTGCAGTATTTGGCCACAGGGAGAAGCCTGCAGGACCTGCCATCATCCAGGTCCTGCAGAAGGAGTATATGAAGGTAAGATTTTTATCCTTTAATCTCACATTTTCTTGTATTGAATGTTTGCTAATATATTGTATTTCTTTCCTCATTCCCTAATTCCCATGATTGTAATATGCTGTGAATGTCCCTTTTGTTCTCATGCATGCTGGATTTTTATGTAATTATTATTTTAGGTCCTTCATACATATTTTCCCTTCAATAACCTCCCCAGCATGGTGTCTCCTGGCCCTATATTCACCTCATGTAGTCACTTAACAATGTATTTTTTCTGCTCCATAGTAGTGCTTTACCCCAAACACCCCCTAAAATGTTTGTAAATGTTATTTTTGATTTAAATTCATGCAGAGTGCCAGAGGCTTTTTTTGTGGTGTCCCCAAATAATTTTTAGTAACCCTCCCTCCCCCAACTGCTAAGTCAGCTGATCCCAATTCTCTATCTATCCTCAATCATCTATCTCCTGACTTTGCCAAACCCATACACACTATACCCATCTCTTTACTGGTCAGATTTATGGATGAATTCCCCAAAGCATGTAGTGCAAGGGCCTGCCTGTATACTTTCCAATGGTACTGTTTAAAGTTTTTGTATCCTATTATTATCTTGATAGGTAATAGCAGAATGTCCAAATGTCCTCAAATGTGTACAGTGTGTATTTATATCTTTGTATTATGACACTTACCTGTCCAGTGGGCTGCCAATAGTGTAACTAAGGAGGGGCTGTTCCAAGTAATACCCTGTATTTAGGCATTCATCTCTCAATGAAGTGAAGAGGGTTACCTGTCCAAGAGTTCCCCCCCCTATAATGTTAGAAATGGCCCATGAGAGGGGGGGAGGGGGAATATGATAGGTGTATCTTATACTTTGGCGTTGTTAAATTCCCCTTAATAAATGCTATCTGGAGGTTGCCCCAGAATGTTTGTGTCTAATCTGCTTGCCATGTTTCTGTGAAAAAATAGTAATGTTTATTGTTTTTTCCTCAACAGTTTCCTTCCACGCCACAGGAATGGCAGACTGTGGCCTCCCACTTTGCTTAGCGGTGGGACTTTCCTAACTGCGGAGGGGCAATTGATGGGAAACACGTCCACATCGTCCCACCACCCAACTCGGGGTCGTACTATTATAATTACAAGTGGTTTAATAGTATAGTGATGTTGGCGGTGGTGTCGGCTAATTACGACTTCTTGTATGTGGACGTGGGGAGGAATGGCCGGATGTCCGATGGTGGAGTCATCGCCCAGACGGAGTTCTACAGGCGTCTCCAGAATGGCAGCTTGGACTTGCCAGCTCCAGAGGACAATGTGGAAGGTCTCCCATTTGTGTTTGTTGCTGATGAAGCGTTTGCGCTGGGGGACCACCTGATGCGGCCATTCTCGATGAGGACCCTCACCCCGGAACAGAGGGTTTTTAATTACCGGCTGGCCAGTGCCCAAAGAGTGGTGGAGAACACATTTGGAATCCTGGCCAGCCGGTTCCGACTATTTCTGACACCCATCCATATGGCGGAGTATAAACTGAACCATATAATACTTGCGTGCTGTGTTCGCCATAATTTTTTAAGAAAACATTCGGCCAACTATGCTGGCTCAGTTGGGCCTGAGGCCGGAATCCTACATCCAACAACACTGACGGCGATTGAAAGTGGCCGTCCTGGCTTGCCCTCCCTGAGTGCCCGTGATGTCCGGTTACGATACCTGGAGTTCTTTGCGGGTAGGGGGGCTATCAATATGCCAGACAATATGTGAAGCCTTTTTCTAATAAAAAAAAATAAACAAAAGAAATTCTTTGTGGACATTTACTGCTTGTGTTTGTTTTAGCTGACCCTGACAGAAATGTGTTGAGTGCAGAAAATGTCGTGATTGGGTAACCTTATAAAAAACACTGTTGGCTGGTATTTCCTAAATGCAAAAACACATTTCACTACAAGTGCACTTGCAACTGCACTGAAACTGCACTTGTAGTGCAAAGTGGATTTGCCCTTAGGAAATAACCCCCATTTTTGCATAAAACAGCTATTACATCACCCCAAAAGTGTTGTAGTGTTCAGACAATAATCCACACATTCTTGAGTAACCAACTTTTTTATACCTGCACAATCACATGTGCATTTACCAAAGGTTTTTAAAACAAACCAACATGTTTGTTGTATAACAATTTTTGCAGTAGCATTATCAAAAATCAAAATGTCCATTTAAGATAAAACAGGCATGTGTAAAACCCAAAAGAAAGCCAAAAAACTTGAACTTACAAAGTTCACATTTTGAAAAACCTGAAGGCTATATCAGACATCAGTATTTAGGAACTGTGTTTGATATAGCGTTCAGATGGGGGGAAATCACCCCTGGGAAAGCCAAATTTGGAAGATGCACACCAAGTTC
The DNA here is from genome assembly GCA_037952835.1 of Lithobates septentrionalis. Taxonomy (NCBI): domain Eukaryota; kingdom Metazoa; phylum Chordata; class Amphibia; order Anura; family Ranidae; genus Lithobates; species Lithobates septentrionalis. Next base: position 408,014 of record JBBDGP010001646.1, on the reverse strand, counting down.
CGAATGTCAACATGTGCTATCTGCCATCACGGGGGATCAAGGGACGTGTTTTGGGGGAGCAAGCCCTTCCTCACCGCTACTTTATAATTGAGGAAGGGGTTGCACCCCCAAAACGCGTCCATTGATCTCCCGTGATGGCAGATAGTACATGTTGACACACTGTGTGCATCCTCCAAATTTGGCTTTTCAAAACATTGCAAAAAGATTTTTAAAATTGGAACACAATCCCAAAAATATATTTTGTGGGGTTTTAAATTCGCCCCAAAACATCAATGATGTTATTATTTTTTTTAATAACATCATTGATTTTTTGCTGTATGTTGTGCAATTCGAGATTACACCCCATGATCTCCCCGATCAGGATCTGGGCACTTTCTGAAGTAAAGCGTTCTGGATCCACAACCTCACGATCACCTAAAAAGAGAGAAACAAAACAAAAACAGGTATCAAAAATCTGCCACCATCCATATCGGTAACCTGAGCCTGTGGTCGCAGACACTCACCTGTTGTGGTGCCAATCTCCACCACATCTTCTTCTTCCTCCTGCTCTTCTTCGTTTGGGGGTATTTCACCTTCTTCCATAGGTGGGGGGTCTGTGGTCTCCTCAGATGAGGGGTGTCCTCCGAGTCTTTTCTCCCCTATGTAAAACAAAAATGGTATAATTAGCACACATATATTTGATGGCAGAACTAGAAATAGGAAACATTGCTTGGAAGTGGGGTACAATTGTCTATTTTAGCCGAGTTCCAAGATTTTATTTTATTATTGCCCTTTGTCACGCTGCAATACTTTACCGGTTTAGTACAAACTTCACAGATGGAGACCCCCTTATAGTATACACTGGAGTACCTGTGTGCCCCCCCTAATAAAAATGTTGTTCTGGGGTCCCACACTAGTGCTCCAGTGTCCAGATGTGAAAACAGCTGCTCAGTGTCCTCTCCTTACACACAATCTAGTTGGCATTTCATTCTAGTAACAAACCCATCTACACAAACAACTATTTGGCATCCAAGTAGGCCCAAAAAAAATGTGGGAAAATGCATATGGCCTAAACAATGGTGTTTTAGAGGCCCAAAGAAAAATGTTTGATACGAACGAATAATGGGCCCATGAACATTAAAGTTGCCCTTTTAAACGTTACAATTACTAAAAGCATATGGAGCAGAACGAACGGAATAAAGACAGAAAGAATAGGAACACAGCACAACTACTTACTTTTTTGCAGCACTCTCCGGATCTTTCGGTACTGCTCTGGCTCTCTTAATTTCAGGTCCGACCACCGCTTCCTGAGCTGATCTTTTGATCTTCGGACCCCGAAATTCCTGTCAAGACTCCTGACCACTTTCGCCATGATCTTGGCCTTTCGGATGTTCGGGTTGGGGTAAGGCCCATACTTCCCGTCATAGTCGGACTTCTTCATGATGTCGACCATCTCCAACATCTCCCCAAAGGACATATTTGTGGCCTTAAAACGTCTCCTTCTGGATCGGGATGTGTCCGGATCCGGGCTTTCCTCCTCCTCCTCCTCGTTCCTGCAATTAGCACGCACCTGCTGTGACTCCGCCATGTGCTCTTCCCCCACTGCGCCGAACGAAAAGGGGCGGGGAATAGAATAGAAAGAACATCAGGGGTGGGCGGAGTTACACGCATGCGCAGTGTGTATAAAGCGTAACACGTGTGCGTATTACGTACGATCTGTGAGCGGAGGAAGGAGCATTGGACGCGCCGATCGTAAGAACAAAGGTAAGAGACAAACTTGTGCCTATACTGCTTCTACATTGAGGCCTATATTGTAACAAGATTAGGAGAGTTTTGTCTGACATTAGGCTTTGTCTTGTGTTGTGTCTTGCAGTGAACATGGATATGGTACTCAAAGATAATGACTTCATGTCAGTATTCATAGATATGCTAAGGGAGCTGCCCTATCTGTGGGAGATTAAACACCCCCATTTCAAGAACCAAGCAAAGAGGAAGGCAGCACTGGTGCAATTGTGTGAAATTGTGAAGCAGGTGATCCCCACGGCAGACATCAACTATTTAAAGAAATTAATTGGTTGCCTGAGGAGCACATATCTAAGGGAGCGCAAGAAGGTCCTGGATTCGTAGAGATCCGGAGCAGCAGAGGACATCTATGTCCCCAGGATGTTGTACTACGACAGGCTGCACTTTCTGGCAGGCCAGACTGAACCCAGGCCATCCCTCTCCAGTCTTCTTTCCACGCTTCCTTCCCCCCCAGCTGAGGCTTCTGACGCCCAACCTGGGCCTTCCAGGCAACATGTGGAGGAGCCCAGATTGATCCAGGTATAGCATTCCTCTAAATATTTCTGCTTGTCCAATCAATGATGTTAACTAGATGTTAGTTGGGAGTACTAATTTAGGATTGTGATTGATGATGCAAAACATTACAACCATGTCCCTTTTTCATACACAGGGAAGTTGCAGCCAGGAGGTGGCCGGGCCGAGCAGGCTGGCTGATATCAAGGTCCCTCCACCCCCCTGGAAAGAGAAAGTGGCAGTAGGAGGAGTGCCCTAGAGGAGGCTACCGGAGGACTCTTTTGGAGGGCTACAGAGGTCCTGGGAGCACGACAGACCGTGGAGGAGGACATTGCTGCCGTCATTGCATATAAAATGCAGAGGTTGGAGGAGGGCCAACAAGTAATGTGTGAGGCGCTCATATCGGAGGCTCTGGAGAAAGGTATGAGGGGCAAAATTACACCTCAGACACACCTTTGCGATGGTCCTCCTCCTCCTCCTGCAGGTCCTTCTCCTCCTCCTCCCTCTCCTCCAGGTCATCCCAGTCCTCCTCCAGGTCCTACTCCTCCTCCTGCCACATCTCCAACTGCACAGCCACAGCCCGGAAGGAAGCGTGGAAGGAAGACCAGAAAGTGAGGACCCTGGATCCAGTCTGGTTGGCCAAAAAATGCAGCCTCTTGTGGTACCACAGCCTGGGGACACAGATGTCATCTGCTACTATCTGGATCTCTGCGAATTCTGGACCAGACTGCCCTCCCTTACATATGGACTCCTCAGGCCACCAATTTTGATGTTCAAGAATTGATGTCTGCCGTGGGGGTCCCAGGCTTCGCTAATTTCTCCTGTTGATCCAGTGTTGTCTTCCTCTTTGTTTGGTTCTGAGCTCTTAATAAAGGATTTTTGTTTGAATTATACTCTCCTATGTGTTTTACTTCAAAAAGGACAGTTTGTGAGGATTTAGGTACATTTCAAATATACAATGTGAAATGAACAAGGGACACCAACACCAAACAATCTCCTGGAGATTAAATAATAAAAGATATCAATGGTTTTGGGGTAACTTGACACACAAAACACACACAAAAATATTCTGGAGTAAAAATAAAAATAACATTGAACAAAGATCAGCCTTTGAAAAAATACAAACATTACAGAAAAAAAAGGCTTAAAATAAAAAAATAAAAATAAAAAAATAATATAAAACTGTCAGATGTGACAACTAATAACAATATATTGAGGGAATCCCAAAAAAAAAAACACAAATAAAAGTTTGCGAGAAGTGTGTGTGAATATGAGCAGCAAAACTACTTAATTCTTCGCACTTTATAAAGAAGAAGAGAGTGCGCTGTATTAAACCATTTTTAACATTGCAGCGTGATGAAAGTGCTGTATCCATTGCGAACGCTAAGTTTACCAGAACGAGCTGTCCCGTCTCTGAATTTCTTCTGAGCATGCGTGGCACTTTGTGCGTCGGAACAGGCCACACACGGTCGGAATTGACGCGATCGGATTTTGTTGTCGGAAAATTTTATCTCCTGCTGTCCAACTTTGTGTGTCGGAAAATCCGATGGAAAATATCCGATGGAGCCCACACACGGTTGGAATTTCCGACAACACGCTCCGATCGGACATTTTCCATCGGAAAATCCGACCGTGTGTACGGGGCATTAGAGGAATAAGCTTCATCTGTTCTAGCTTATATCCGCTTTTGTATGGAGATGTTCCTAGTTACAAAAACTATTAAGGTGTTCCCAAATCAAAAGCCTTGGTTGGATGGTAAAGTAAGGGCTCAGCTTAGAGCAAGAGATGTGGCCTTTAGATCGGGCGACCCTATGGCTTATAGGAAAGCTCGGAATGATTAAAGAAAGGCATTAAGGAGGCTAAGCGTAGATATAAACAGCACATTGAATCTTATTTTGAAAATCAAAATTCTTGTAGCATGTGGAAGGGGATTAAAACAATGGTAGATTTTAAATCTAGGAACACACAGGTTTGTAAAGTGCTCCCTGACACCTTAAATCAATTTTTTGCTCGCTTTGAGGGCCGAAATATGAGATGTGAAACCCATAGTAAAGAACTAGTGGAGGACGACCATTTATTGGTATTAAAAATACATGAGGTCAGGTCAAATTTGAGGAAGATTGACATCAGAAAGACAGCAGGACCAGACGGTGTGTCAGGCCATATACTGAGGGGATGTGCAGACCAGTTAGCAGGTGTTTTTACTGATATTTTTAATTTGTCATTAAAGCAGGCTGCAGTACCTTCTTGTTTTAAATCTACTACTATTGTCCCAATACCTAAAAAATCAGCGGTATCATGCTTAAATGATTATCGCCCAGTTGCCCTAACTAATATCATCATGAAATGTTTTGAGAGGCTCATATTATCACATCTTAAGGCAAGCATTCCTGTTGATCTGGATAAGTATCAGTTTGCCTATCGTGCAAATAAATGCACAGATGATGCAATTGCTATTGCATTGCATGCTGCCTTGACACATCTTGAGCACCCAAACACATATGTTAGGATGTTATTCATTGATTTTAGCTCTACATTTAACACAGTAGTCCCTGACAAATTAGTGAAAAAGTTAAAAGCTTTGGGCCTAGGTCCATTGCTGCGCTCATGGATTATGGATTTTCTAACAAACAGGCCACAAATAGTGAGAATAGGAGATCAGATGTCTAACACTATTATTTTGAATACAGGGGTACCACAGGGATGTGTGTTAAGTCCGGCCTTGTTTACATTGTTCACGCATGACTGTACTCCCATGCATGCTTCTAACACTATAGTGAAGTTTGCTGATGACACCACTTTAGTGGGACTCATACAAGATAATGATGAGACAGCTTATAGGCAGGAAATTCAACATTTGGTTGAGTGGTGTAGAGAAAATGATTTAATACTCAATACGGCAAAAACTAAAGAAATAATAGTGGATTATAGGAGATCAAGAAAGATCAATCATTGCCCGGTTCATATAGGTGGTGAGGAGGTGGAAAGGGTGGACACTATTAAATTTTTGGGAGTGCATATTACAAGGGAGTTGTCATGGTCTCAAAATACTTTTCTAGTGAAAAAAGTGCAGCAGAGACTGTTTTTCCTTCGGAGACTGAAGCAGGCTGGATTGCCCTTAAGGCTTCTGGTCAATTTCTATCATTGTACCATTGAGAGTATTCTTCTCCACTGCGCTGTAGTGTGGTATGCCAGCTGCAGGGTGAAAGATAAGAAGTGCCTGTCTCGTGTGGTGAAAACAGCACAGCGGATCATAGGAACAGATCTACCAAATTTGGACACAGCATATGCCAGCCGATTAAAAAAGCGGGCAAAAGCTATTAGTATTGATCCAACCCACCCAGGTTACAGTGTGTTTGTCCCATTGCCATCAGGGAAAAGATATAGAACTCTTAAAACGCACACTAATCGCTTAAAGCATAGTTTTTTTCCTAGGGCCGTATTGTCCATAATCCCATCGGATACAGTGTTTTAGGAATTTTATGTAGAATTTTAACATTCTTTTATTTATTTATTTTTAAATAACATTTTATATCTTGATATATTTAAATAGATATGTGGGCATGTGCTAGGAGTATGTATGTGTGTTTTCCTTGAGAAATGTTTTATTGCTGCTGTAAAGAGTATCCGAAAAAATTTTGTTGTATGTATACAATGACAATAAAGTATATCTATCTATCTAATTGTCCACATATAAGTGGTACCCCTTTCCGAATAAGGGTGACACCAAGTCCCACACAATCTTGCCAGCGCTTCCTATGTAGTCAGGGCAGTTTGTCGGCTCTACGTGGCTATCTTTTCCCTCGTAAACAATAAAACTACATGTATAGCCTGTGGCCCTGTCACAGAGCTTATACATCTTGACCCCGTATCTGGCACGCTTGCTGGGAAGGTACTGTTTGAATGACAAGCAGCTAGAAAACCTAATCAGGGACTCATCAACGCAAACAACTTGTTGGGGAGTAAACAAGTCTGCAAAATGTTGCTTAAAGTGGTTTACGAGGGGCCGAATTTTGTAGAGCCGATCGTATCCAGGGTCTCCACGAGGACGACAGAGTTAATTGTCATTGAAGTGCATGAACCGCAAGATCTGCTTGTATCGTGCCCTGGTCATGGAGGAAAAGGCCCAGAAGGAGCTTAAATTATTCGGAGACCGTAATTGGTCTCTGATCTCTGGCAAGGGAGGACTGGGGAATAGTGGCGATGTGTTGACCAGCATACAAATTGCTTTGGTCCACAATAGATCTATAGAGATCTTCGGTGAAAAACAGTGAATAAAAATCAAGTGACGTAAAATCAACTGTTTCCACCTGAATGCCGGGTTGGCCCATTAATGGGGGAAGTACGGGTGCTGCAGAAGTGGTGGGTTTCCAATTAGGATTGGCGAATGCAGCAGGAAGGGCACTATGGGCACAATGGGCCTGTATTCGTCTTCTTGGTGTCAGCGGAACACTACTTGTGCTTGCCTCCTCACCAGCTTGAACTGCACTTATGGGACTCGCCACGTCACCACGTGATACTGCAGTGCTGGATTGACTACGACCAGGGTGTACTAGGCCGCTGGTGCTTGCCAGTTCACCAGAAGGAATAGCGGCGCTAGTACTGCTCTGCTCCATACGAGGGACCTGCGGTTCTTGCACATCAACAACAGAAGAAGAAGTTCGGGGTCTGGTACGCCTGACCTTGGCAGGGACCACAACTCCGTCGTCAGAGCGATTTGTCATGGAGCCGCTGTCCTCTACAGGATCATATTCTGAGCCTGAATCTGACAGATGAGTGACTTCCTCTTCACTATCTGTCATGCTCAGAAACGTGTAGGCCTCTTCACTAGTGTACCTTCGATTTGCCATTTTGGGCTCTAAATTTAGTGGTACACTAGTGAGACTCACAGGTAAAAAAGCTCCTGACTGTTAGCGACTGTATCAAAACGCTACCAAAAAACTCTTAACGACCGCAGGGATCAGGCCTTAATCTGCGAACACTGCAGTTATGTGTTTAGTGTTTTGTAAGTGACAGTGGTCGATCGATACTGCACTTGGGTGGGCTGGGCTGAGGGGCAAAATGTAGGTGCTAGCAGGTATCTCGGCTGATCCCGCTAACACTGCGTTTTTGGGAACCCTAAACTGCTGGGGACGCTAGTATAGATCAGTGCCATTCTGCCGCAGTATATCTACATTAGGCGGTCGGCAAGTGGTTAAAGGTATAACCTAAAGACGTATTTACTTTGCATATCCGGTGAATGCAAATTTTGAGGGGAGCGATATCACGAGGTGGGGTGAAGGTTTTACTTATTTATACACCTGATTAATCCCCAAATAAATGCTCAGTGGAAAATTTTTTTTATATGGACTCATCTGTCACAGGGTGCAATCACTTTGAACCCACAGGTCCCCTTAGGAAACCTATTCAGGCACAGGGAGAACATACAAACTCCAGGCAGGTAATGCTGAGGTTGGGATTTTATCTGGCGACCCTAGTGCTGCTAGATGGAAAGGCATATTATTAACCACTTCAGCTCTGGAAGATTTTACCCCCTTCCTGACCAGAGCGTTTTTTGCGATTCGGCACTGCGTCGCTTTAACTGACAATTGCGCCATCGTGCGTCATGGTTCCCAAACAAAATTGACGTCCTTTTTTTCCCACAAATAGAGCTTTCCTTTAGTGGTATTTGATCACCTCTGCGATTTTTATTTTTTGCTCTATAAACAAAATAAGAGCGACAATTTTGTAAAAAAACGCATTATTTTTTACATTTTGCTATAATAAAAATCCCCCCAAAAATATATAAAAAAACATTTATTTTCCTCAGTTTAGGCCGATCGTATTCTTCTACATATTTTTGGTAAAAATAAATCCCAATAAGCGTTTATTGATTGGTTTGAGCAAAAGTTATAGTGTTTAATAAATAGGGGATAGTTTTCTGGCATTTTTATTAACAATTATTTTTTTACTTCTAATGGCGGCGATCAGCGATTTTTTTATTGTGACTGCGACGTTATGGCGGACATGTCAGACATTTTGACATTTTTGGGACCATTGTCGATTAAAAATGCACTGATTACTGTGTAAATGACACTGGCAGTGAAGGGGTTAACCACTAGGGGGCGGGGAGGGGTTAAGTATGTCCTAGGGGAGTGATTACTAACTGTAAGGGGATGGGCTGGCAGTGTCATTACTCTAATCACTGCTTCCGATGACAGGGAGTTGTGATCAGTGACACTTGTCACTAGGCAGAACGAGGAGATGCTGTTTACATCAGCATCTCCCCGTTCGTCCTCTCCGTGAGGCGATCGCGGGTATCCCTGCGGCGATCGAGTCCGCAGGACCCGCAACCCGACTCACGGAGCTCCCAGCCGACGGCGCGCACGCAATGACATGGCGGGGAATTCAAATTGGACGTACTTGTAAGTCCATTTGCCCAGCCGTGCCATTCTGCCGACGTACATCGGCGTGCGCCAGTCAGGAACCGGTTAAACACAATACACTGTGATACTGTAAAGAAGATCACACGCTAGTCTATGTGATTTATTTTGGAACTGTTAGGAAATTTGTATGAAGTTGATAGCTACATAGTTATAGTTAATCTGGTTGAAAAAAAAGACACAAGTCCATCCAGTACAACCATCAAAGAAAAAAATAAAACACACGCACAAATAGAAAACCTCCATATATACAATCCAATACCCACAGTTGAACCAGAGGAAGGCAAGAAATTCCAAAAAAGCATGATCAAATTTGCTCCAGCAGTGGAGAAAACTCCTTTCTGATCCCCCAACAGGCAATCATATATTCCCTGGATCAACTTTACATATATATATATATATATATATATATATATATATATATATATATATATATATTTATTAGTATCCAGTTATTAGTATCCAGTTATATTATATGAATTTAGGAAAGAATCCAGGCCTTTTTTTAAAACAATCTATTGAGCTAACCAGAACCAGCTTTTGAGGGAGTCTAGTCCACATTTCCACTTACTGTGAAGAAGCCATTCTGTATTTGGAGATTAAATCTCTTTTCCTCCAGACGTAAAGTGTACCCCCTTGTCCTCTATGATGACATTAAGGTGAATAACTCAACACCAAGTTCACCATATGGACCACTTACTGTATGTATTTATACATGTTGATCATATCTCCCTTGATCTCCTCTTCTCAAGAGAGAATAACTTTAGTTTAGCTAATCTCTCCTCATAGATGACCTTCTCCATGCCTCTTATCAGTTTGGTTGCTCTCCTCTGCACTTTCTCCAGTTCCCCAATATTTTTTTGTGAACTGATGTCCAAGACTGAACTGCATATTCCAGATGAGGCCTTACTAATGATTTATACAGGGGCAAAATTATGTCTCTCTCCGCAGTCCATACCTCTTTTAATACAAGAAAGGATTTTGCTCCCTATGAAAACCACTGCTTGGCATTATGTGCTATTATTGAAGTGGTTGTAAAGGCAGAAGGTATTTTATCTTAATGCATTTTATGCATTAAGATAAAAAGCCTTCTGAGTGCAACAGCCCCCATACTTACCTGAGGTCCATCTAGATCCAGCAATGTTGCAGGAGTGTCTCGGACTGCCCGAGACTCCCCTTCTCATTGGCTGAGACAGCAGATTGGCACCATTGACTACCGCTGCTGTCAAAGCCAGTCAGCCAATGAGGATCATAAGGGGGCAGGGCCAGGGCGCAGCTCTGTGTCTGAATGGACACAGGGAGCTGTGGCTCATGTGCCCCCATAGAAAGCTGCGTGCTGTGGGGGCACTCAACAGGAAAGGGGGGCCAGGAGCACTGAAGAGGGACCTGAGAAGAGGAGGGTGTTTTGTTATTTTTCATTTTAAAAAAACAATAAGACTATACAATCACTTTAAGCTTATGATCTGCCAGAACAACCAGATATTTCACAACCATTGATTCCCCCAGTTGTACTCCCACTAATATGTATGATGCATGCATATTTTTATCCCCCAAGTGCCTATCTTTACATTTATAAAAATAAACCTAATTTTCCACACAGTTACCCAAAAGGTTGGCCTGTAAGTTGGAGACATCCTGTAAGGACGTTATTCCACTTCAGAGCTTGGTGTCATCTCTAAATATTGAAATTATACTTTTAATCCCAGACCCTATATCATTTATAAATATATTAAAAAGAAAGGGTCCCAACACTGAACCTTGGGGTACACCACTAACAACTCTAGACCATCCAGAGTAAGAATCATTAATCACTATGCTTTGAATATGGTGTTTTAGCCAGTTTTATATCCATTTACAAACTGATTTTTCCAAGCCTGTAGACTTTACCTTACACATTAGACGTGTGTAAGGGACAGTGTCAAACGCTTTTGCAAAATTCAAGTATACAACGTCCACAGCCACCCCCCTGTGCAAGGTTTTGCTCACCTCCTCATAAAAAGAAATCAGATTTGTCTGACAACTTCTGTCTTTCATGAATCCATGCTGACTTTTGCTTAAAATGTTTTTTTTCTAGCAACAACTAATCTATGTGGTATTTTATTAAACTCTCCAGTATCTTCCCAACTAAAGAAGATAAACTTACAGGTCTATAGTTATTTGGTAAAGACTTTGACTCCTTTTTAAATGTAGGCACCACATTGGCCCTATGCCAATCCAGTTGTACTATGCCAGTTATTAAAGAGTCCTTACAAAATTAGAAACAATGGCATTAGCTTAATTTGTTTTTTTCAAAAATATATACAGTACATTGTGATAGATTTTAGCTATATTGTCCTTGCTACTTCCACTACTCAGTTATGGTCTTATTGCTGCAGCACCAAAAGATTACTCTCTTTGAAAAACTTACCTAATAAATACTTTTTTTGTGGAAGTAAACCATTTTGGGTCTCTGCTGCTGTATATAAGCCAATGTCCCTGTCCTGAGAATCTAAATATTCAGTGAAACCATGTACTGCTTTAAGGCATGTCTTAATAATGTTATGTGAAGGTTTCTTTTTTAATGTTGTTCCTTAAGCCATCTAAAAGGGTCCCCTCCCTACTAAATGATTAATTTTCATTTTTTTATTGGTACATGTCTCCTAGACCACTGCACAGTTCTCCATGCTTTTTTTTTTTTTTGATAAGCCATTGCCTATTAGCTAAGAAAATGGCCATTGCTGATTTCTATGCTTCAGCTTCTATTGATTCAAGTCTAAACTTGGGCAATGTTGGCCAAACCTCCATTGTACTGAACTTGGTTATGTTTGGCCTATCCCTAGTCAGTATAATGAATTATTGTAAGATTATGACTTGGTTGTTTTACAGTAGTCTACTGTGCATCTAGCTAGAAGTACTATAAGCCTGATATAATGTATAGATTTATACAACAGGGAGTCATATAAACATTAATATAGACAGTGGAAATTCTGACAACACACAATATAATAAAGAGATTAATGTCTGGAAAGTTATCCCAGTTTGCAGGCCCTACTGCCTAACTTTGTTTATTCTTAGGTTAAATAAAAAACTCAGTTTCATTTAGCTCAGAAGCTGTTAATCAGCTTTGGATTTTTTATTATTTTTTTTATCTTGTTCACTAGCGTAAAGATTTAATAATGCACCTAATGCAATTTCATTAGCCACTCTTCATAAATGTTTAAGCGGGGAGCGTTTCTACTGTACAAGAAACAGCTCCAATCTTTCACTGACCTTCTTCGTTAATCTTTGTCTCATCTGGAAGACTTGCAAACACATTTTTTTTGGTGTGTTTAATATTTCCCTGTAAGTGACATTAAACTCAGGGCAGGAGACATACAGCAAGTGACAAATGACATATTTTTAGTCCTCACTGCTGTAAATATGTAAGTGCTCATTTAATGCTTGAGTTATTTTACTGTGCTCTGGGGCTGCACTTCTAAATTTTACTTCAAAATGAGTTTAATTCATCCTTCGATGATCTCTTCGTTAGTTAAGGAAAAACTTTCCGATGCCTGGCATTTGAAAGAGAAAAAAAAATGTTTAAACTCTAAGTAATTGCAGCTCATTCATGCATCAGATGCAGCTATTTCTTTTAGTTGGGCTACACTGCTGTACATACATATACAACTGTAGCTAATCAAATATAGTGAGAGGCTAAGAATGTATTTTCATCTCTTAATAAAAAGGATAGAGAAAAAAAAAAAAAAAGAGGATAAGAACAGTTTAATCAGTGAAACAGAATTAGAACCTTTTAATAAGAGGAAATGTTCATCAGTACTTTGCAGCTACCTAGAAAACAATCATGGTTGTGAATAGGTGAGGACCTAAATAGAATTTCCACCATACTTTCTAATAGTTGCCCATCACAACCACTCTTGCAGAATGTGGCCACATGTGTCAAATGTTAAATACCGTATTTATCGGCGTATAACACGCACCCCAAGTTTAGGAGGGAATTATAAGGGAAAAAAAACTTACATTTAAATGCCCATCAATGCAGCCTTGCACAGCGTCCATCTGCATGCTTGTCCAGTGTCATTTGCAGCCTTGCAGTCAGCAGCCTTGGTGTCATTTGCAGCCTTGCAGCTTTGCCAGTGCCGATCTGCAGCTTTGTCTGTGTCCTTTTGCAGCCTTGCCCAGGCTGCAGTTAAACTGCAGTGACATGTCAGTGTCACTGCAGTTTGAAAATGGCGCCGCCGGCACCGAAATACACAGAGCTGGTCCTCGGCTCTTCTCGGCGGCTCTCGTTCACTTTCGGCCACTTTCGGCTCCACTCGTAGTCCCGCCCGGGATGGGCGTGACTGTGAGTGGAGCTAGCCGAACTTAGCCGAGTACACTCGGCTAGGTTCGGGCGGCGCTCAAGTGAAGCCGAAAGTGGCCGAGAAGAGCCGAGGACTGGCTTTGTGTATTTCGGCGCCGGCGGCACCATTTTCAAATCGCGGTCGGCAATCGCTCCGCTCAGTCAGCGGGGGGATCGCAGGGGATCGGCGTATAACACGCACCCGGGATTTTCCCCTGATTTTAGGGGAAAAAAGTGCGTGTTATACGCCGATAAATATGGTAACTACACTATAGTAAATTAAGAAAATAAATTAAAGATAAATACCAGCCCCACCGCCAAGTGACTCTGTGATATTTGCTCTCTTGTCAGTTAGGTCTCACGGTGGCTCTACCCGCAGGCAGCTATGTCACTGCTTAAACACTTCTGGTATTGTTATAGTTTGTCTCAATCCTGTTACTGTCACTTTTGCTGGACAGCTTAGTTAGTATGTAAATGTAGTAAAAATATTAACAAGTGCAAGGAATGAAAATGCGAGGAATGAAAGCATAACATCAATTAGATGCATAAAGTTTTCAGAATAAAAAACAAAATGCCAGCAACTCTGGAAATTCTTCTGTAATCTTTTATTATAACATGACCATTAAAATGTGACAGCTGACGCATTTCTGCACTTAGCCTTGTTCACAGCCACCATAGAAAAATACAACAAATAAATAGTGCAAAAAAAAAAAAAAAGAAGGATAATGCATGTCACTCCCACTAATTAGATGTCAGTAATTGAAGGTAAACGAGAACACCGCTGCAGCTGCATGTTTCTCAGGAAGTGATACCAAGCAAGACATATAATATGAATCACTGAGAAAGATAAGGAAACACGGATCAGTATAAGAAACCACATAGTTTAAAAAGATCGAAAGAAATACAAGATAAAATTAATAGAAAAAAAAAAAAACACTAAATGTGTATCGCAAAAAAAAAAAAAAAAAATTAAATAAGAATTGCTAAAACTAAAAAAAACAAAAAAAAAAAAAACAAAAAAAAAAAACTAACCCTCTTGGAGAAAAAGGTCAACGTTATAGCTGAGATTTATACCTGAGGGCACTCTGGTATGTAAATTAAAGATTTCAGAATACAATATTTTTCATGATAGTGTTTTTTACTTTGTAGGTGAAATGCTATTATGTAGTACATTTTTTCCTCTATATCCATGCCATGTATAATACAAATACCCAGTGCAATTAAATGCCTGATGCTATGATTTACCCATCAATTTTTGTTCTGCGCTGTATATGATGAAAGAATGTCTGAGGCTCTTGCAGGTGTATTATAAAATCAGCTAGTGTATGCTGTGATTCATTGCTTCTTGTACTGACACTGCCAACTGTGTGAAGTTCAGTTGTTCTTTTGAAGTAGACAGGAATCTGCTGGGAGCAGCAGTGATATGAGCAGACTTATGCCGCGTACACACGGTCGTACTTTTCGTCTACAAAAGTCGGACAGCCTGTCCGACAGACTTCCGGCAGACTTTCGGCGGACTTGCGGCGGACTTGCTGCAGACTTTCTAACGAACAGACTTGCCCACACACGACCACACAAAAGTACGAAAGCTTAGTACGCGGTGACGTACACCAAGTCCGACGAGACTATAAAACGGAAGTTCAATAGCCCGTACGACACCCTTTGGGCTCCTTCTGCTAATCTCGTGTTTATCTCGTGTTAGTAGAAGTTTGGTGAGAGACGATTCGCGCTTGTGAGACTCGTATTTTTCAGTTCGTTTTAACTGTTGTTCAGTCTGTGCTTGTGAGGTTTGTATCTGCTTTTCAGTGCGTTTGGTCAGTTGGCATTGAGAAATCTTTGTTTTATTGGCCGCTCGTTCCTGATTTTCAGGTCGCTCTTCACAGGCCTTGCTGTTCTTCAGTGCGTTCTGTTTAGTGCGTTCTGACCAGCCGACCGTTTTGAAGCCATGTTACCTGTACGTACTCGTCGTCGAGCTCGTGCATTGTATGTGCTTGGTGCTGTAGTTTATTCTTCAGACCAAGACCAGTCCATGAACAGGGCGAGGAGGAGTTCATGGACCAAGAATTGGTTGCTTCAGCGTGACCAGTTCTCTCATATGCCTTTGCTCCGTGAGATCCGTGAGAATAATCCTGAGGATTTCAGGAACTTTCTCCGGATGACGGACCCCGTTTTTGATCGTTTGGTGGCTTTGCTGACCCCCTATATCAGCAGGCAGGATACCTGCATGAGGCAAGCCATCACTCCGGAGCAGAGGCTGGTCGCTACCTTGCGGTATTTGGCCACAGGGAGAAGCCTGCAGGACCTTAAGTTCTCGACAGGCATCTCCCCCCAGGCTCTGGGGATCATTATCCCAGAGACCTGTTCTGCCATCATACAGGTCCTGCAGAAGGACTATATTAAGGTAAGATATTTTTCTTTTATTAGCATCACATGTTCTTTTATGTAATCTTTGATAATGTAATGTATTTCTTGCTTCAAACACTACTTACCATCATTGCAATATAGTGTGAATGTCCCCTTTTTATCCTCACACATGCTGGAATTTTTTCCTGTTATTTTTTGTCATGCATGTATATTTTCCTTTAATAACCTTCCCAGCATGAAGTGATGGGAACATATCCACCTAGTCTACTAATTTTGAATGTATTTTGTTGGAGTGTATTTAGTGTGCTTATAATTAGCAATTATCTAGATTTCACAACCCCCCCCCCCACCTAAACTCAATCCAAATAGTGTGCTGCTAATGAGCAATTATCTAGATTTCACAACCCCCCCCCCCCCCCACCTAAACTCAATCCAAATAGTGTGCTGCTAATGAGCAATTATCTAGATTTCACAACCCCCCCCCCCCCCCCCACCTAAACTCAATCCAAATAGTGTGCTGCTAATGAGCAATTATCTAGATTTCACAACCCCCCCCCCCCCCACCTAAACTCAATCCAAATAGTGTGCTGCTAATGAGCAATTATCTAGATTTCACAACCCCCCCCCCCCACCACCTAAACTCAATCCAAATAGTGTGCTGCTAATGAGCAATTATCTAGATTTCACAACCCCCCCCCCCCCCACCTAAACTCAATCCAAATAGTGTGCTGCTAATGAGCAATTATCTAGATTTCACAACCCCCCCCCCCACCTAAACTCAATCCAAATAGTGTGCTGCTAATGAGCAATTATCTAGATTTCACAACCCCCCCCCCCCCCCCCCACCTAAACTCAATCCAAATAGTGTGCTGCTAATGAGCAATTATCTAGATTTCACAACCCCCCCCCCCACCTAAACTCAATCCAAATAGTGTGCTGCTAATGAGCAATTATCTAGATTTCACAACCCCCCCCCCCCCCCCCCCACCTAAACTCAATCCAAATAGTGTGCTGCTAATGAGCAATTATCTAGATTTCACAACCCCCCCCCCCCCCACCTAAACTCAATCCAAATAGTGTGCTGCTAATGAGCAATTATCTAGATTTCACAACCCCCCCACCCCCACCCTCGTTAAAATTTGCTTGAATGTTCTGTGGTCTTGATTTGTCTAAAGCAAATATATGTTGCAGTTTGCAAAATGCATGTGCACTCTACAAGTGCATTTGTTCCAGTGCTTTAGTAAATGAGCAGAAGCTCTGCTGATTTCCATCATCAAATCATATGCAAGCCTCAAAGTGTTTTCATTAATTGCCCTTGCCTGTGATTGTGTACTCCTTTCAACATGAATGCCTTTTTACATTACCTCATTTACTGTAAGCTGGTTAGCAACTGCACCTGCAGAGTGCGACAACTGCAGTCTTGTAGCCTTTTTAGTCCCTAAATTCCTGCGTGTCCTAAAATAAATATTTTTTAGGGATTTCACAACCCCCTAAAATGTAATCAATGTTCCATCAGAGGGGGTGAGCAATCTGATAAGTGTGCCTTTCCATATTAGTTATTCCAGAGGAATTAAATTATTGAATGTTATACTGATGCTGGGGAATAATGTTTTTAATTGTCAAATTTTCTTGCAATGTTAGCTTCCAAATTAATTGATTTTGGTTTTCTTGTTTGATTCCCCAGTTTCCTTCAACGCCACAGGAATGGCAGACTGTGGCATCCCATTTTGCCAGCCGTTGGGACTTTCCCAATTGTGGAGGGGCTATAGATGGGAAACATGTCCACATTGTGCCACCACCCCATTCGGGGTCATATTATTTTAATTATAAGGGGTTCCACAGTATTGTTTTAATGGCGGTGGTGTCGGCACACTATGATTTTTTATATGTGGACGTGGGGAAGAATGGCCGGATGTCGGATGGAGGAGTATTTGCCCAGACGGAGTTCTGCCAGCGTCTCCAGAGTGGTGGGCTGGGATTGCCACCTGATGAGGATAACGTGGAAGGACTCCCCTTTGTCTTCATTGCGGATGAAGCCTTCGCTCTCAGCAACCACCTCATGAGGCCATTCCCCCAAAGAACCCTCACCCCAGAGAGGAGGGTTTTTAATTACCGGCTGGCCAGAGCTAGAAGAGTGGTTGAGAATGCGTTTGGAATTCTGGCCAGCCGGTTCCGCCTGTTTCAAACAGCCATTAATTTGGCGGAATACAAACTTAATTTTATCATTTTAACCTGCTGCATTCTGCACAACTTTTTAAACAAGCATTCTGCCAATTATATAGGCACAGTTGGGCCTGAGGCCGGACAAATAGAAGCCAACCTTACAGGCCTGGATACTGTCCGTACTGGCTTGGCCCCCCAAAGTTCCCGTCAAGTTAGACAGCAATATGTTAATTATTTTATGGGTAGGGGGGCCATTGCAATGGGCCAGGATATATAATTTTTTACAATAAAAAAAAATATTGCTGAAATCTGGCATTATATTTATTGCTTGCCTTTCTTTTGGGCTGTCTCCTAGGTTATGGTCGAGCAGTTGTAGTGCCAACTGTATTAGAATTTTAAAAATGTCTAAATAAGCTCCATTGCCACTGTAAACAACTTTTTTACAATTATAACCAAACTGATACTGAGCCTTG